>NW_015148989.1:1441452-1578520 GCF_001465965.1 Polistes dominula | reverse complement strand
TATATATATATATATATATTCAAACTAGCACGATTTAAAAAAATTTTACACGAACAGTCAGGAATATTCATATATTTGATTCAACAAATTCGCTGCAATATTTTAAATAAATTCACATATACGTACACATACATCTAGAAAACGTTACGACTCCTACAAAAATTTATACGGAATTGAATAATTCAAGTTTTACTAAAAAGTATAGCACGTCAATACTTTTTATAATACAATAGTAATGCAGATTTTTACTGATTATTATTTAAAGAACAAAATAAAAAGGCATAATAATGTAATATGATCAAAAAAAATGATTATGCAAAAAATATTGTAATTTTAATTTAACAATTTATATACTTAGGCATTTTTTTTATTGATATTAACGTTTTATTGAGTAAATGTATATTTACAAAGTGCTTTTTCATTTAATAACTTAAGAGATTATTGGATTCAAATAACCCAAATAACAAAGAATCCAATTTTATTCATTTTTTATTAAATAATTTATTCATTAATTATATTTCATAAAGTCGCAAACTTATTACTTTGCAGATTAATTTTAAAAAACCGATATAGTGGATTCTTACTTTATCGACTGTTAGTATTACAAGTTCTTGAGTGAAAAAAATATTCTTTTATACTTTGAATCTTCATAAGAAAAAAGTATGAATCTACAGAAGATAACACAAATATAAAAATTTTTTTATGTTGTATTATTTAACATTTTTTAATAAAAATTTTCTTCAATTTTGACGTGTTAATATTTTATTTTAATATTTTTCAGTTTTAAGAAAATAAATTTTCGATTTTTTCTTACATATAATTTTTATCTGATTTTTCTCAATTTCTTGTAATCATTATAAAAATATAAATATTATTGCGTTTAATTACGATGAAATATAAATTCCATTTACACGGACAAATAATACTGAGGAAAGTTATTCGAGTTCGAATGAAGGTTCGTCCCTTTAATCGTCTAACTATTTTGTTCCAAATGTTCGTTGTTTTCAAATTCTATCAAAATTTGCTCTAATCATGCTGTTATATCTATATCTACCTATTATGTATTCCTCAGTACTTCCAAGTTTCTAATTATAAACGTCATATGAATTTCCAGTTCCTATAATTATCAAAATTTCCATTTAGATTTACCCATAAGTTAGTTCGACAGATATTTTAATAAAAAAAAGTAAGAAAGAAGTTTGAAATAAATTAAACAAATGACAAATTATTTATTGATATACTAAATCAATTAAATAGAATAATTTTTTAAACAACAGTTCTATCATATTTTCAAAGAAAATTTTCTAAAGATACAATTTTAATTTAAATAAATAAATTAATTAAATAAATATTAAAAATAAATTTAAAAAAGAAGATATTTAAATGAATAAATCAATAAAAGTAGATTTTATTCAAATTGGATATGTTTTAAATATAATTTAATTAACAAATTATTTAAATGACAAACAATTCGTAAACATATCGTGATTTTGATCATGTCAAAAAAATTATAAATAAATTATAAATAATAATTTTCTTTCAAATATACTTTTTTCTATTTTATGTTTTTTAGTTTTATTTTATTTTTTAAATTTCTATGAATCCAAATAAAAAATACGTCTCATCTGATACATATAATACATCAATAATCATAAATTTGAATGATATATACTCGACAGATTCGTGGCATGTTTTTAGAAAACGGGACAACTCATTAATATCGAATTTATGCCGTGAGAATGATCAAAGCTATTAAACACATCACATATATTTGAATAATTTCACTACACTAGTATCTCACCCAACGAATCAGGAAAAGAAAAGCAGAATCTAATATACAGTGAGTTTCAAAAGTATTCGTACAGATGTGAATTCGAACAAAAATTTTGTAAAATTTCGTTTACTACAAAAAAAAAAAATGTTAATAAAGAAAAAATATATATACATATTCTTAGAAATATCGAAAACTACTGTTATTAAAAAATAATTATCTATTTATTTTTGTTATAAAAATATAAACAAAGTTTCCAAAATTATTAGAAAATAAATATTCGTACACTTCTTTGACTCACGCGTGAACATTTATTATAATAAACAAAATTCTACAAAGTTTTTATTTCAAATTCATCGCTGTACCAATACTTTTAACTGTCACTGTATATCCCAATACCAAATCAATAAATTTAAAAAAAAAAAATAAACAAAAATAAAGAATTTAATAAAACTGAAGATGAATTGTGGAAAAACGAAAAATAAAAAAAATTCGAATAAAATACATATATACGTATTGCAATGGTTTCCAAATTTTGTTATAAAAAATAAAATAAAATCACAATAGACAATATCTAACATTTGATCATATTCATTAAATATCTATATAACAAATACATACTTCATAATTTTAAATATTTCAATACACTCGAATAGAAAATATGAAAAATATTATATGTACGTATACAATAACTGGTTAACAATCTGTTGATATTAGAAATATTGTGTGTGTGTGATATTATATTTATAGATTAGATTTGATATTAGAAATTATGAAAAATATTACTGCCTAAGTATATACAATAACTGATTAATAATGTGTTGATATATTGTTATATCGACGTAAAAATAAATGCAAGATGGATAGTTGTAAAAGGATAATGGAGAAAAAAATAAAAAAATCTCATGTTTATATGAGAGTGAAAGAGAGAGAGCAAAAGTGGGAGAGAAAAATAAAGCAAGAAATGAGTTGGCTCGTAACCAAGATGGTTAATCTCGAGCACTGTGCTGAACCGATCCGTTCGATGGCTACAAATCTAACGAACGTTTCGCTATATCTCTTTCGTACCACCATTTTTCCAGAATCGATCGTTCTTTTAACAAATCCCCGTTTCTTTTAAACTTCCTCAAACTCCCTCTCCATCCTCCCCCCTTCAGCACCCAGTCATGACCCAACAAGATTGTCTCTACACCAATGTTGGCGATTATTTTTTTAAAGGTGGGATTTTAATCGAATACAAAATTTCAATTATCAATCACAACGAATCAAACCTTTGTATTGGAATATTATTCTCAAATATAAATAAATTTTAGAAATATTTTATTCTTTAACCAGTTAAACTGTGATTAACGAGTATACTCACTCATAGTTAAGAAAGGAAAATATTTTGTTTATTATTGTTTCGTTTTGGCTACACAATTTAAGTAGAAAACATTTATGTATATATACTGCAGCTTTATTATAATATGTTGATTTAATATAATACTAAACTAATCAATGCAGTCAAAATTATATACGAAAAAAAAATAGAAAAACTAAGCTTTTGTCTCATGTAAATCTGAAAAACACTGTGACGTGAAATAAATTAAAATAATTGAATTCTAATACGGCGCCATCTACTGAAAACTTACAGAATCTACAGACCAAGATAACCACTAAATAATTAATCCTTAAACTATCCTATATTCTAAGTTGGAAAAAATTACACAAAATAAAAAAATAAATTCATTAAGATCGGTTGAGTGCTTTTGAAGTTTATTGGAAACCAACAATTTGACACTCAATTTTTATGTATAAAGATATTCATCTTATATTATTAAAAGAAACAACAGAAGAAAATCTTATTTTGAATAGAAGAAAAATCTCACCTTAGTTTCAAATATCCGTTTAATCTCAATCTATAAGGGTTGTTAACCCCCACCCCAACCCTTCCTTTATCATGTTGGTTAATAAGAATCCTACTATATTTTTTATATAAAAATAAACCTATATGTTTTTTTTTTAATAAATTTATTAATTGTGCCAATAATTATGAAAGTTGTCTAATCATATCTTTTGTTTCGAGATAATTAATGATTAAATTTGAACCCTTAATGAATTCTATGTAATATTGAAATAACAAACACTGTTTAACTGTTTATTTTTGACAATATCAACTAAAGATTATATTGAATTAATTAAGTTTAAAATAATGTAGTTTGACTGATATAAACTTATTTTTTTTTTTTGAAATTTTGACTTACCATTAGACCACTTTCATAATTATGGGCACAATTATTGCGCATAAGTATACAATATTCAGCGTGTTCGAGATTTTAAAAATATCACACAATAACCCTTTCTTTTGGGAATATCTTTGAATTATTGGAAACGCAATTTCTTAAAATATCTGATTGTTAATACAAAAAAATACAAAAACTTAAAGTATAAGATAAAAAAATTCTAGAAGAGCACTCTATCGGAATATTATAATTAAAATATTTACAAATATATTCCACGAAGAATATATCATTCGTATTTAAAATAGATTAAGCAGAATTTCAAGTAAAAGTGCGAATCACTAAGTAAGACTAAAATGTTCCTAGAGACTTATTCTCGCTGGATCAAACTGTAACGACGTTTGGCCAACCATCTTCGTACAATTATAGAGCATTAGTCGCTTACAATTTAATCTGTAAATGTAGGGCGTGCGAAGGATGCTTGGATCCGTTCCCAAAGGGAGTTGAAATTGGAATAAAGAGAGAAGAAGAACCGTGAAAATGGTGAAAACTGTAGGAACTAAAGGTTTCTCGAAAATTGCATTAAGAATAATTTTATTCGACCAAGCTATCTCGAAAATTAAGTATTGACTGTATAAAAATATGTTTTTTATTTTCACAAAAAAAAAACATAAAACAAACAGAAAAACAGATGTTTCAGAACAAAGGATTACCAACCTAAAAGATTTACTATAAAAAAAAAACTAGAAGTATTGTAAGCCTCAGGCTTACGATCGTTTTTTATTCCCTTTTTGTGACATCTAATGCATTTATTTTAAGTTTATAGGTTTATGGTGGGTATATTAAAGGGGAAAAAGGAACGAGACCTATAGGGTAAAAGATAAACACCTGGTCTAACAAGCTTTGTATAATATTAACCTTTTTATTAGGTCCTATGTGATCCTAGACAGGTATAAGTACTATAACTTTACGTAGCATATAATAATAAATTAAAATATAAAAAAAAACATATATAAATTAAATTACGAAATCGTATCGTAACTTTTCAAAACTAAATTACCTATAAAATTTATTAAAATTAAATATTTAAAATTAAAAGAAAATTGAGTAAACTAATTAAAGGTTCGATTAGTAATTTTAATATGACGTAAGATTACATTATCAACATTTAATTAAATAATTAAAATTAACATAGGAATGCATAGCAGGTATCCAATTTGTTTAAAAATCAGTCATTTGATCAATCATAGTAAACTTATTAGTATTAAATGTTAACATGTTAAATGCCACGTAGGTCACTAATAACCGTCAATAAATTTATTTTTAGCAAGATAAATGCATTATACATGATTATACAATCTTATCGGTTTTAAATAATATTTCAACATTAGTATGTAATAAATAATAACAAATTCGTGTTTGCAAACCATGTAAAATAAGCGTGAAAACTCAACGTTTTTAAAAAAAGGAAAAAATATTTAACACATAAATTATTACTCAAAGCATATGTTGAATATTATTATTGTTTTAGTATTAATATTGTATTAATATTGTTAATAATTAACAATATTTAATTATTGGTAAATAATAAAAAAATAAAAAAATTAAACAATTATTATTATTAGTAATAAAATTGATGTTAGTTATTATATTGAATTATTGTAATTGTAAGAAAACTATTTATTGTCATTTATCAAACTTTTCTCAAAAATTAATCTATTCTCGTTAGACTTTAAGTCTCACCAAGTTTTTCACTTCAATTCCGTAGACGGTTGAACTTTGTTTCGTCACGGATTCTCTATTTTCGAAATGACTGGTCTGAACCTTACTTCGGTGTCCTTACCATCAAACTTAATCCTACCATATTTCCTGCTACACTCCTTCTATCCTCGAAAATCAAGGATCTTTCGAAACTTATCTTCCCTCCCCCTTAATCTTTTCCCTTTTCTATGACTTGTTGTAACTTTGATTTGATTAGAATTAGACTTTCAAACTTATTTCAGTTTTGACGAGCATGTTTTATGTTAAAATGAAAATAAATTTATGAGCCATTTTCGATTTAATTATTCATCGATAAACCCATAATCTTTAATACTATAAATAAAAAATATGTATAAAAAAATTATATCAATAATTAGATGATATAAATGAAGTAAGGTCAAATTGTTAATATTCAAAAAAATTAGAAAATAAAATAAAATGAAAAGAAACTACAAATACATAGATACATTATTTTCTCAATAATGATAAAATAATAATAAACATTTTAATTTAATGGTCTTTTTATTACGATTAATTATCAACTATCGATAATTATGTCCATACGAGGGAAACTTAAACGCCGATAAATGCTAATGCATCAACAATATTTTCAATAAAGTTAACAGGCAGTGATATTCACTGTCGATATATCTGTCCACTGTTTTTTTTTTAATTTTTTTTTTCGTTGCAAATTATTTATGCTAATTCTATCATCCGTAGGATTTAAAAGGTTTTTTCTTTGTCTCAAAGCTTTAGTTTCCACGATATTTTCAAAAATGTTCAAAAAATACCAAAACACTGGTTTTATAATCAATTCCTTTCAAGTTCTCGTGTAAAATTTTAATTAATAAATAAATGTATGTATTTATAAAATACACATATACGTGTGAACAGATACATGACACACACACACACACACGTGAACTTATAATTTAGGAATAAATTAAAAAGTTTTAAAACATTGTTGAACATTTAAATAAATGTAACCGACCTATGAAAATTTTATTGCAATATGCTCACACTGAGGGTATGGGTATGTTTTGAAGCAATCAAGAAAAGAAATGTAAGGTAAATTTTAAACGTAGAGACTGATATAATATTGAAGTTTTTTTTTTTTTTTACGAAAACATCTACATCGATATAACGACGTGAGTTCATTTTAGTTCGAACCCATCTCTTTCACTTTTTCTTTACTTACTATAAACTAGTACATATTTTATATACATATGTATACTTTACATGTTAACATTTTCTACGTATATGCACAAATGTGTATGTACATTTATATAAAAAACTTTGAAACATATACAGTGACTTACAAAAATATTCAAAAATTACGTAAGATTAAACTGTATAATTTTATATTTCGGTTTTTAACAAAGCAATTATCTTGATTATTATTTTTAACAATGCATCAATTATCAATATTATTAAATGTATATAATTTATTTTAAAAAAATTTACATATATGTAAATAATAAAAATTATATAACAAAATAATATCTCATATTTTGACGATATTCATTTATCATTTATTTTATGTAATTTAATATTTAAAAATTAATTTTAATACTTCGTGATGTGATCTCATTTTATTTTAAAACAATTCAGTATCTATTTGACATATTATTTATAATTTGTTAAATATATTATGTTATTATATTTGCTCATTCATATTCGACTTTTTGTTTTAATTAAACTATTGAAAAAAAAATTGGAGTTATATTTGAATTTTTCCTATCTAATTTAGCCCATAAATTTTTAATGGGATTAAAGTCCGTTGATTGTCGTTGAGGATTAAAAAGTTTGAAAAGTTTATTAGATAACTCTTGCAAAATGCCGTACTTCTTACTTAGGTTGTTGTCTCGATAAAACTTAGAACTATCATTAATCCTCATTTTTTTAGTCACTTCGAAGTAAATAGTTTTTAAGTATACTTAAGTAAGGATTTGTATCCATAATGCTGTCAATGAACCTCAAATTTCCAACTTTATACAACGAAATATTACGTTGGTTCTTTCGAATTTTACCGTGCCGTAATTTTACATTATTTTCTTCAAAAAGAAAGAAAAACTATTACACTATCTTTTTCAGTAATTTTAATTAATATAAATTTTTTAAATAACTCATATTTCTTAACCAATTAATTTTGGATATCTCAAAAATGTTAATGTAAATAGTGTTTGAAAAATGAAGCAATAAATTAAATTGTAATCAAAAAAATCATTTAAAAAAGTGATTAATTAGAAATTTAATCTGTCTTATTAAAATGGCATATAGTAACATATGAATAATACAAATAAATTCAAAAAAGGAACTAAAAAAAAATAACTAAAATAATGGGAAGGAATGCTAGTAGATAAATTTTTTTTAAATAATTTTGTATATGCTAAAGCTGTTGAAACCTGTTATTTAGCAAAAGACAAATCCAACTATACATTAAAATTATTATTATTTTATTTATTTATGTTAATAATTAATATAAAAATATTGTTTTCTTATACGTCCGAATATTTTTGCGATATTAAAAGTAAACATTATTTCGTTTATCTTATGCTGTATAGGTAATTATATTAATTAAATAAATAAAACCTATCTTTCTAACAACTTGAAAAAAAATTATATTATTTAATAAAAAAGAAAAAACATGAATTATTTAACTCAACTCTAAGTACGTGTACAAGACAATCATATTCGTAAAGCAACGAAATCCAAATATTAAAACGACTCACTGTAATAATACTTAGCAAATCAAAAACTAATATTATGATTTTATCTTTCATCTTCGTGTAGGATTATTATTTGAATATGTGAATGGTATATAATTAAAAAAATATTTCTCGACGATGATTAGATGCTTAACGTTAGGTTTAATTATCCGATTTTGTTTAACTCTGTTCACACTATTTACAATATTTTAATTATTTAAATTATTTATATATACATTATCGTTTTATATTTTAATCTTTTAAAGATCTTGAAATATAAAAATATATATTTTAATTTCTATTAGAATTGCAATTAATCTAATCGTTAAGTGTTACATGACCGATGAATTTAGTGAGAAATGGAACATTTTATATTTACGAACTAAATTACAAATGATAATTATTTTTTTCGAATGACGAGTATATTAATCTATTAAAATTAATTATTAAGATTAATTGTGTAAAAAAAAATAATCAAAATTGAATGTTAAAAGTTATTATTGTAATGAAATATTTTTGGTAGTCACTGTATTATATGCATATAAATTAAAAAAAATATATATATGTATATACATGTGTATAGATATACACGAATATTTACTACATGATGGCATTTGCTTAGAAATGTGAAGAAACGTAGTAATGAACTTAATAAATAACAAATGATAATTATTTTTTTCGTATGACGAGTATATTCGTCCATTAAAATTAATCCTTTGGGTACACATTTATTTGAAAATTACTTCGAAATATTATAATAATTTAAATTAATATTAAATATAATATTAAATATTATAATAATTAATTATAATAATATAAAAATTACGCACATTACTTTGAAATAAACCACAATGAACTATAGTTTAATCTCGTCTCAGTTTCAATGACGTATCAGAATATCACGTAAGTCTTTACTCAAACAAATGCATGACATACTGATACGTCAAATGTAGCCAAAATGTTAATTGTTAAGATTAATTGTGTAAAATCAATAATAGAAATATAAAGGTTAAAAGTTAGTACTATTGTAATGAAATATTTTTGGTAGTCACTGTATATGCATATAAATTGAAAAAAACATATATATGTGTAGAGACATATACATGTGTATAAATGTGTATAGACATACATAGATATTTACTACATGATGGCGTTTGCATAGAAACGGGAAGAAAAGGAATAGATACATGGTGAGCAAGTGCGGCGCGTTCGTCGTTACTTCGATTCCGCAGTACAGGAAAGGGCAGAGTGAAGCAAGTATTTGAGGGTAAAAGGGGAAGAAGAAGAGATCGAAAGAGGGATGGAGAATGGGCTTTTTGCCAAGAAGCATTGAGATCTATACTGCCTGCCATTCGCCACTCCCACTTCTTTTCGTCTCTTTTCTCTTTTCGAACATCTGACGTCAAATCTACTTCGTCACGTTGAAAAAGAAAAAGAGAAAAAGGGGGCAAGGGTGAACATGTAAAAATAAAAGATAAAGAATATAAAAGAGAGAGAGAGAGAGAGAGAGAGAGAGAGAAGATATTATATTTGGGAATCTATGGAATAAGGAAAACAAAGGATAAACAGGAACAAGCATTTCATATGAAAATATTATTTTCTATACTCTCATGTATAGAAATATTGATTCCCAATTTTATAATCGCATTAAAATATTTTTACATTCGATTTGTAGCTAGAAGTTAATCAAAAATGTAATAGTTTTATTATTATTATTATTATTATACAATGTATATTTTTTTAAATTGTTAGAATTAAAAATTTTATTCAAAATATAAAGAGGGTTAGTAATTATTTCATTTAACTTTACAGTTATATTCTTATAATTATTATATTTTAATGAAATAAGCTTCGCGCATATAGAGATGATTTTGATAATTATTTATTTAAAATTAACACTAAGGATAAACAAAAACAAACACTTCATACGAACATATTATTTTCTATACTCTCGAGATTAGAAATGATTTTGATTCTCAATTTTGTAATCTCATTAAAATATATTTAAATTGTTACTATTCAATATTTAATTTAAGATACACAATTGTATTTTTATAATTATTGTAACGTAGAAAGCTTCGTACAGGCATGAATTCGATAATATTTTATTTGAAATTATTTATTATTAATATTTAATCTTAAACCTTTGTTTATATATTTATATACATTTTATTAGAATTTTTATAAAGATAAAATAAAAATATTTCACATGAAGATTTTATTTTACAAAAAGAATTCAGTGTAAAACACTAGATCCCATCTTTTTGAATTCTTTATCTAAATTTATTCTCAAAATTAAAAATTACATTAATGTAAGTACAATTTCACCTAGTTTTATTATCAAGAGTAAAACAAAGCGTCAAATCTTCGATTAGGTATAACTCGAAAACAAATTATTTCTAGATCAATATTTATCAAAACTTTTTTTCATGATTATAATCATAGAAATGTATTTGCGTAGTTTAATAAAAATTTTATGACACACTATGTATATAACTTGCTTCAAAAGTTTAAATTAGTATAATAATATTATAATAATAAATATTTTTACGAGCTATATATATAAAGTATACGTTTCGTTATTAAATTTATAAACTTTTCAAACCAACTGGAAATTTAAGAAAAACCTGATAATATATTGTTACACCAATTTAGATTTTTCTGCAGGATTTTCCAATAAATCCCTAACAATATTCCAGAAAGTTAGAACGAACATTGGGGATACATTTTCTATAACGAATAGCTTACAATTTCGTTTGCCAGCTTTATATCGGAAAATCGAATCATGCTTTGGTTGAACGAACGCGAGCATTGGCATATTATGGTTAGATAAAATGATCATTTTCGTGACAATATGAGACCGAAAGAAAACAAAATAAATCAACTAATCCATCTATATGTCATTCAAACACATTAAAAATATGACATGAAATTTGTGTCAATTTGAAATGCTATTATAAAAGAATGAACATAAATGGATGTAATCTGCGTAAATATTAAACTAACCTTTATATTTTACCTTTGCACTACAGGTATTTTGCAAAATGATCACTCAAATCATTTCCAAGAGTTGACAGAGAAAAATAACAAATGTTACTTTTTAAGATTAAACTTTTTGGAAATGAAAATTAACGAACTACTAGCAAAGACAGTTGATAATTAACTGATACGTTCATTACGATCTCGTATGACTTAGTTGAAAGTTATTTTAATTTTTTGTAAATAAACCGAAACGTTAACGTTCTCAGAACTGTGTCAATGACATTTTAATTTATAATTCAAATAATGCAAGAAATGTTTACAAAATTTAAATAGTTAAAATAAGATTATATTTCATGAATAAAGTTATTTTATTCTAAAGTAATAAGATTATTAATATTATATTCAAGATTTGACATATATTCTATTATAAAATATTTAATATTAAATATTTATAACATGTTTTAATTATTTATATTATCAATTGATATTGTACTGAATGTATAGGACATATTATAAAAATTAAAATATTTAATATGAAAGTAAATTTTGAACATTTTTTTCATTTCTTTAATTTTTCGTATGTTTTAAAGAAAAATTTGCATTTAAAATAAATAGTAAAAAAACATTTAACAAAATTCGTAATTGATTTGTCGAATGAAATGTTAAAGCAAAATTTCTATAGATAATTGATTGATCTAAAAGAAAAATTTTAATTATGAATATTAATTACTTGCGTTAACAAAATATTTTATCAACATTTATTGAGAATAATTGTATACATATAATAAATAAATGTAAATGGAAAAGGTTTTGACAAAAACGTACGATATTTTCTCGTGTCACAAATAGAAAGAAAAAAAAAATAACAGAATACTTATATTAATAAAATCAACTAGAAAAAATTGGCTGAGAATTTTATGGTCTGACATATAAATTACTATATATATATGCTTATTTACAATAAATAAAGTAAAAGTGGAAAAAGAGAAAAGAAATATTAGCGAAAAAGAAAGAAAGAAGTACTCAAAGAAGAGATTCTGTCAACAAGGAAAAGGAGAACAAGAAAGTGAGAGAGGAGGAGAAAGAGAGTGTGTGAGAGAGGAAGAGACAGAGAGATAGACAGATAGAAGAAGAAAAAAAAGTCCTAACGGAAGCAGCTTATGCCACGAGTGGAGAGTACACGAAAAGAACAAAACAAGGGTTGAAGGAACGAGAAAGAGGAAAATACATAAATGAAAAAAAAAACAGCAAAAGAGAAAGAGAGAGACAGAGAGAATAAGTGAATGAAAAAAAAAGATGAAAGAGAACATTTTGATGAGAAAAAAAAAAGAGAGAAACAGAGAAAGAAAGAAAAATAAAATAGAGTAAGAGAAAGAAAGAAGGAAAAAGGGAAAGTGAAAGAGAGACAGAAGGAGACAGAAAGAGTAAGAGAAAAAATATTATAGAATAAAAATAGAGAACGAATAGAAAGAAAGAAAGAGGGAGGAAAATTAAAAGAAACAAAAATGATGAATTAAAAAGTGTGAGAAATAAAAGAAGGAAGAAAAAAGGGAGAGTTAACACTTTGACTGCTATTTTGGTCATATATGACCGGCCACGGTTTCTCCTGAGATGCCACGGTGGTCATTGGTGACCAGAATGTATGAACCTTTTACAATTATAAAAAACTAAATGAAAATTAAAGATTAGTGTATTTGAATATGACCGATATACAGAAGATACTTTGAAATAAATATTGCCCTATTGAACAATTAAAATTTTTTATTAACATTCTATCGGCGGGTCGGGTGTTATTACCTTTTATGCAGAACGTACGCTAAGTGTTGGTAAAACACTTACCCTAATGCTTGTTTTTTATCATTTAATGAATATTTTGTTTTGCACAACTCTGTAATTATTATATATAAAACATTTAACATGTTTTCTAAAAAGTGCACTTTTTTTATACTTCACTAATTTTCGTCCATTATACGTGTGAGTCAAGCTCCATAGTGTGTTAATACACTATCGGCAGGAACGTCGCTAGCTTGACTCACGCGTGTAGCGGGCGAAAATGAGCGAAATCTGAAAACAGTGCACTTTTTAGAAAACATGTTATATCTTCACATCTAATAGTAGGATTTCAATGAAATTTGGAAAATAGATATCAAATAGTATTTCGAAGATGTAGAAAACTTAAACTCAATGCTATCAAAATCAATCAATTGAATTTATGTTAGTTTGTAAGCACGAAACTTGCAGTGTCAAAATAGCACATTTCATAAAATTATTAGTTTTTCTTAAAAATTAATAAATTTAAGACTAAACACTAGTCAGGCTTTACAAAAAAAAAAAAAACAACCAAAAACATCATTCCTGTTCAAAAATTTGTGACAATGAAAAAAAAAACAAGCATTAGTAAGTGTCTTACTGAAACTTAGCTTACGTTTTGCATAAAACGTATTAATACGCGACCCGTCGATCAGCACCAGTCTGTGGAACGAGTAAAACTACCCGACCCGCAGATTGTGTGTTAACATCAATTTATTATTATTTTGCCATTATATTCTTTAAATAATAAAAATAATAAAGTGGCGTCCTGGGCAAAACATATGATTTCAGTGTGACAGTCAAAGGGTTAATGAGAGACAGCAAGAGGCAAAAAGAGTAAGAGAAGAAAAGTGAGAGAATAATAGGAAAGAGAGAGAGAGAGAGAAAGAACGAGGATGGGAGAGTAAAGAAGAAAGGAAAAATAAGTGTGTGAGAGTGAAAAAAGAAAATAAGAGAAAAAACGAAAAACAGTCGTTATAATAAGAAAGAAAGAAAGAGAAAGAGAAAGTGGGAGAGTAACAGAAAGAGAAAGAGAAGAATAAATGTGAGAGGAGAGAAGGAACAAAGATGAAAGAGTAAAAGAAAAAGGAAGAGAAGAATAAGTGTGTATGTTTCGTGTATGTGATAGAAAGAGAAAGAGAGAGTAAGAGAATGAAAGAGAAATAATTATAAATGAAGAAAAAGAGAGAAAAGATAATAGGTAAAAGAAAGAAAGAATAATTACGAAACAGGGATAAAACATGAATAAGAAAGAGAGAGACAGAGAAAAAGAAAAAGAGTAAGGGGGAAAAAGAGAGAGAGAGAGAGAGAAGAGAACAAAATTAAGATAGAAACAATAAGGTTGGGAGATAAAAGAATACGGGAGGAAAGAATAAATGAGATATAGAAAGTGAGAAAGAGCGAGAGAGAGAAAGAGAGAGAGAAAATAAGGAAGAGACAAAAAAGAGAAAGAATGAGAGATAGAAAGAGAATAAAAAAAGTAGGTTTGAAGGGAATAAGAGTAAAGCATAAAATAGGGAGAAGAAGGGAGAAATAATGAGAAAGAGAAAAAAAAGAGATGTAGGGGTAGCAAAATGTAACAGAGATAATGTGTGAGAGAGAAAGAGAAAAAGAGAGGGAGAGAGAAGGAAAGAGATAAGGGAAAAGAAGAGGTGAGAGATAAAGAAAGACGGAAATCGGTTGAACGGTGAAGAGGAAACAGCAAATGGTAAAAAGGGGAGGGTAAGCAGAAGACATTCGAGAATAACGTGTGTCCTCATGCAGAATCTCATTCTCTTTCGAATGGACTATGGAAAGAATGAGAATTATCTTTACTGTTAGAGCATTTCCTTCGGAAAACAACACTCCTACTGAATTATTCTCTTATTATTCTCTTACAGATGTTTGCCTTAACGAGGTCAATCCAAGTTAATTTAATCTTTCTTGATCCTATCCTAGGAGAGCATTTTCGTGAATAATAAAGCAATTGTTGACCGTACTGAAGAATCAACGAGGATTATATATATATATATATATTTGAGATTTTAATAATGATACTGATTATTTTTTAAATGAGTATTTTAATGTAATATATTTAAATTATTGTTTTATTTTAGGTAGTAAGATTATTTATTTTTATTTACTTATTTATTATGTTTATAATATATGAGTTTGAATAAAATGAAAGACAAATGAATATAATAATGTGAGTTAAAAATTACTAGTATAAAATAGATAATGTGGGGTTCAGAAAGAGAAAAATAAAACTGAAGATGATATAATATAGTTTATTAAATTATAATGATGTGATGTTGAGCGGTATTTACAAAAAGTTTACAAAAAAGTTGCGTGGTTACAAAAATACAGAATACAAAAGAGTTATGAATATAAGACCGACTGACTGACTAATAAACTGATAAACTGAGAACTAAGGACTAAGGAACCGATCCAGACAAACAGATATACAGACTGATACAGATTAAGAACTGATAGACTTGAAGACTAAAGACTCACTTTCTTACTTTCTTTCACATATTTATATCATAAAAGAGTAACACACCCCTTTGGAGAGGGTAGATTATGAATATTATCGACCAATAGCAGAAGGATCCTCCCCCTATAGTCAACCGATGGGTACAGCTTTTGTTTTTGATAAAGATCGTAGTAAAATCATGCATAAAGGAACTTCGTTTTTTTTAAAAACGGAATATCGTTTTCTCCCAATCTCCGAGTGAAGTTTCCTTTCAGTAAGATCGATAGCGTATTCAAACAGGAAATAAAATAAATAAAGAACTAAATATTAATTTTATCGTCTACAATAGAAATATTGTTAAAAAGAGAAAGTTTTTATTGTAAACATAATTTATACTGTTAAAGAAAAAAAAAACAATGGTAAGTAAATTTTACTCGAAATTAGCTGTAAATTGAAATAAACTAATATTATTTGTTATAGTTACGTTTAATTTTTAATTATAAAATATGAAAATATAATTAATAATAATATTTAATTAATTGTAAATTAATTTTATTTATATATATATATTTTTTGGAACGAATATAACACCTGAAAATAGACTACACGTTTATCCGTGTTATGAGCATTTTGCCTATCGTAAGGGGCTTGAAGAAAGTTTCTTACTGATAGATGGCACTCGATAAACGTTTTATCGAACTATACGGAGTGTTATATATTTTAGGAAACGATACTAAATTTTTCTATAAAAAATACTTTAAAACGAGCATAAATCTTTCTGATAATTCGAATAAACTACAATAATTTATTTAAAAAATAAAAATAGATAATTATTAAACTATAGGTGAACGTTGCACGTTGTTAAAGATAATATTAATTTATTTTTTTAAATTATAATTACATACAACAAACATAAATATTAATAAAATTTCCAATTATTCTGATTATATTAACAATAGTTAGTTGAAAAACAAAATTCTAAAACTGTACATAGTGTTGCTTGTTTTAAGGGGTAATATTAATCTTTTTTTTATGTTTTATAAATAATTATAGAAAAATATAATTTAAATTATTTCGAATAAATTTGCAATAGTTCTTTAAACAAAAACAAAATAAATAGATCATATCTTTTTCTTCCTATGTGACTAAAATCGCAACACACACAAGCATCGAAATGTTTACAGTTTAAAATACGATCACGAGGATGTTGCACTCGAGGTCGACGAGCTTAACAAATTAGTACATCCATTTAATTAACTGATGTAACTCGTTGTAAAACACAAATTGCCATATATATATATATCATTGTATCTCTTGTAAAGACAACCTTTTATCAATCAACGATTCAAAGTTTCCCTAATCGTCTCGAGATGTTAATCTTAGGAACACCGATGAATTTTAATCAAATTAATACAAAAATCGAATTACTTGAAGCATGATCTTGTAATCCTTAAAACGTTGATAGAAAATTAAATTATAATATTCGAGAGAAAACTTATTTTACAAACAAGATATCTCGAAATTTGTTTTACCAAATAAATTTTTTTTTTTTTTTAATAGCTATTTCGAATTTTCAGGTTACATTTTATTTAATAAATCTGTAACTAAGGGTTTATATTTTAATATAGTTTATAATTTATATAGGTCACTCTATATATAAATTTTTTACAAACAAATAATCTAATATCTAATTCATAAATTCAAAATAAAATCGTTCGAATGAATTCTAATTTTAAGAAAAGAAAAATGTTAAAAATTATAAATTCAAGAAATTATCAAAATGACGTAATTTTTGTTAGAAATAATAACAATAATAATAATAATAACAAATAAATAGAAATATCCTACCAGAATTATTTTGAATATACTGCAATAGTTTGTAAAAAAATGTATGAAATGTTGCGCGTTGCAATGAACAATGTTTAATAATAATGTTTTTTTGTTTTTACAAATAAAAAGTACAGAGACAAATATATAAAACTAAATGACACTTCAATATTATTTCAAATACATGGAATATTATTTCGAATAATTATAGTGAATAGGTGATTGAAACTAGTCACGTAATACTGTAAACTATAACACCGTTAAAGACTTTAAGTAAGTAGACCTATCAACAAATGATCCACTCTGGGTATAAGCTCACAGTTAAGGCATCCTCCTCTTATTAGAGTTTCTCATCATCATCATCATTATTATTATTATCATCTTCATCCTACTTCTCTCTCTCTCTCTCTCTCTCTCTTGTCCTATTATCGTTCTGATGTGTCGTCGTTAGTGTCTATTACAAAGACATGCTCAACGCATTCTACTCCGTCCAATTACAAGAGATTTAATGAAAATCACTATCATAACTCGTTTAACAACGAATTCAATCCAATGTGATTACAAATGGATTACATACGATCGAAACAAGTTTGTTAACAAAACTTTCGAATAACAACAAAATGTATTCGTTGTTTCTTATAAATTTTGGTTTGTTACTTAACTTTCTGTTACTGTTGTTTTTTGTTCTTTTCTTTTAATTAACAAACTGTTATCAGATAATACTAATACAAGAGTACATTTTATTGCTGTATATTCGGAAATATTTAAATAATTTTGTTTAAAACATATATATTGGTTTTTAATAGAATTACGAAAAGTATAAGAATATTCATTTCTTCCTCTCTCCATTCCTTAGTTTCAAAAGTACTTATGCGAAATAACTATTTTGACAAATGTGATTTAAATTAATTCAATTTTAAAATTGGTCATCTTACACATATTTATTCACTTTCTTGTGCATAAAAATAAAACCGAAAAAATATTTACGCCTCTATCTAATATACACAATATTAAAAAAGAGGTGGAATTGTCAAATATTATGCGAAATAAATATATTTAAGGTGGTTTATTTTAAATGTAATAAAAAAATTTTCAAAACATGTATTTTAAAGTCATATATATATAATTTTTTTTTTTCAAGAACTTCAATTTTAATGTTAAAGTCAAATTGACTAATTTTAGACAAAATAGATACATACTCAATATCCTATATAATCTAACATAATATTAAAATTTATTCAAGTGTGTAGTTTTGGTAAATTAGTTTAACTATTTAATCATTATAACACGTGAACGCTTATCTCATTGAAGAAACATTCAAGAAACTGCCTAAGTATAATTGTATTTACGTTCTATCTAAAAAAGTGAACGAGTTAGTATAGTTATCTTAGAAGATCAACATATATGAGTGTTTTTTACATAGTCTCTTTTAAATTAATCATATAAATATAACTCTTTTATTGTAGAATTAAGATTCTAATCTTGTCTTGTAATTTTAATTTACAATCAGTCTTTTTATTTCATCAAAGACCGATAATATATTTAGGTGTTTTTGGTTGTATTATTTCATCATTACGAATATACGTTTTGATATTAAAGGTAATTAATTGTTTTAAGTAATAGTATAAATAAGAACAAATAATAATTCATGAATAATTAATAACTTTTGACTGAACATAGACAAAATACTATCATATATACATACAAATGTTACTACAAAACAATAACCATAAAAGAAAATTTTATTTTGCATACAAGAAATATAATTAACCAAATTTTACCATAATCACGATAATCCGTTGAACATACTTTGATTTATCCGCATAATTTATTTCCTATAAATTACGTTAACTAATCAAGCTGTTATTGTATCGAAAAAATATATTGTAACTTAAAATCAATAAACTATAATCAATTTTCTCGTTGCAATCTCGTTGCAACCTTTTTTTATTATTGTTATCAAATTTTTCATGAAAATAAATCGATCTATCTGTACTAGAACAACTTATTACATTTTTTTTGTCCCCCCTTCCTCGCTTCTTCCAATTGACAAAGGCGATATATTATAAAATAGGATGAGAAAGAGAAGAGGCAGGAGGGATGGAGGAGAAAGGGCAAAACTGCGAGCAGGATGTACTTTTGGAAAACGAAAAAAAGAAAAAATATGAAAAAAGAAAAAAGTAAAGGTAACTCGCGTCAGCCGAAATCGAAGTCGGATTTTCGGATTTATGTTCGAACGCGAACGCGATGCACTTTCGCAACGATGCCAACGGGACAAGGGGGATGATGATATTATTATGCCCCAGTTTCGAGAACTCTCTCTCTCTCTCCCTCTCTCTATCTCTCTCTTTCTGTGCAAAATATCGCGAGTAGAAATATCATCGGTGATCAGATAACAAAACCGATATATAGATCGTTTTATTTTTTTATTTTCGTTTGTTATTTTGTTACGTTCGTCATCATTCCTGTTTATATTTTCTTTGAATATTATTTTGCAAATAATTTCAAATGAAAAATAAACTTTCTTTTTTCTCAGTGGTAGACATGGAAAATGGAATGAAAAAAAAATAAAATTGAAAAGAGGATAAGAGAAAGAGAAAGGATCAGTGACGGAATTACACAAATGTTCGACCTTCACAAAAAATGTAATTTTTATGTTAAAATACATGCAAATATTTTGATTATTTTTCTTTCGATATTTTTCATAAGATTTAGATTTTTTTTTTTTTAATTTCTTTTAAGTGGAATAGAAAATTGTCAAAGTTTAATAAACGCGAAAAGTACGTGCTTCTTTTTTTTTATTTCATCGTACTTCTAAATAAAATGAGGAATAATTTTTAAGTAAAATGAAAAAATAATAGACACAAAAATTTTGTATCCCCAAATTACGGGGGGTGTCTTTCGGTATTGTAGTTTCATTCCAGAAGAGGAGACTTTTTTTCCGACCATTCGACGATAGAATTGTCCCGGGAAAAAAAAACAAAAAAACTCTCAACGTGGGTACAGTAATTGGGTTAGAAGAAAAAAAATAAAAAAAAAAAAACACAAACAAACCAAAAAAAAATGAATCCCGGTTTTATAACGTTCCCGGTGAAGTTCATAAAGTTTGACCATAACGGAAAAGAGGGAACTAGGAACTTTTTTTTTTACTTTTTTTTTGCCAACTCTCTTCCCAACATAATTGGAGAAAATAGATAAACCGATGGGGAAAAGAAGCTCACAATACACACACCTACAAACACATAATGAGAAGGTGGTAGTAGTGGTAGTGGTTGGTACTCCTGTTTAGTGAAAAGGGTTTTTCAAGAAGACTAAGAGAAGATGAAGTACATACGAGAAGAGAACCGAATGAACGAGAAAATTCTTTCTACTCGCAAGGGTTTTTTTCAACCGAGCGAACGAACGAACGAACAAGCAACTAACCAAACGCCGTTCACCATTGTTTAAAACGTTTTTAACTTAATCATTTTTATGCAACTTTTCTACGAGGTTAAACCGCTGCCAATTCTAGGAAAATTTCAACTTCCGTTGTTAGTCGTTGCCAAACTAACTCTGTTCAAAACTGTTACTGGAAAGAAAAAAATTTCGACAAAAAAGGATATATATAATCTCTCTCTCTCTCTCTCTCTCTCTCTCTTTCTCTCTCTCTCTTTCTTTTCTTCCTTTGGCAACCGAATTTTCCTGTCAACAATTTTCAAAATAAATATAAAAAGATAAAGAAATTTGGAGTGAGAGAGAGAGAGAGAGAGAAGCAGATAGGAAACGAAAGAAAAGGTAAAGAATAAAGAAATTGGAAGAGAAACAGAGAAAGACAGAAAGCAGAAAGAGGAAGAAAGATAAAAGAAATAGAATGAGAGAAAGTTAGAGAGAAAGAGAGAGAGACAGATAGATAAAAAATGAACGAAAAAGCAAAAGAGAAAGAACATGAAAGAGAAAGACAGAAAATATAAAAAGGAAAAAAGACAAAATAAATAGAAATAGAGAAAGGCAAATAGAGGAACAGAAAATGAAGAAGGAAATAGAAAGAGAAAAAGAGAGAGAAAGAGATAAAATAAGGAGAGTGAGAGAGAGAGAGAGAGAGAGAGAGAGTGACAGATATGAAATATGATAGGGAAGGGTTTGTAGGAGGATGGTGGTTGGAGGAAGAAAACTATGGAGCGATAAGATGAATTCTTTCCCGAACAAACGAACGAACGAAACAAAGCAAGAAAAGATAAAGAAGGATATATATTATAGATACGAAGGCAAAGTATTGAAAGAAAGTCAGAATCAGACTTCGGAAGTTCTCTTATTCTCGCATTGCAAACTCGCAAAAGAAGTAATTAGCTTTAACGATGCAGTAGGAAGGAGAGAGAAGTGCCGATTATTTTATTAAATTTAAGATTTCCTGGAATGTTCTTCGTTTAACGTTAAATTCTTCTTGGACAAATAAAAGAAAAATAAATAGAAAGAAATATTACAGGTTTTTTTAATCTAACTAGAGAATATTTAATTATCGTCGATTTTTTTCCATCAATTTCCCAAGGGGTTAAGAATAAACAAATTTTGTATTATATGGAAATATCTAATTTTTTTTTTTTTATTTCTAGACAATATTAATAATGTAAATAATATTAATAAAATTAATTAATCGAATAGATAAAAAATAAATCAGCAAATAAATAGTAAAGTTGATGAAGTTGTTGATCAATTTAGTTGTATGAAAGGTAATTTTATTTTTTTCAATGATAAATAAAAAATTATTTATTTATATTTAAAATACAGGTAATTTTAAAAGAAATTAATAAATTCAATTTCTTCTTGGATATTTCTCGTGACGTTATGAGACAATTAACATCCACAAGTGCCATATTTTTATTCAACCATATATATCATTGATATTTCAAAAATCAATTTTAACATTAGTTTTCATTTAAAAAAAACTCCCTTTGTAAACTTCACATCATTATTTTCTCACTTGCAAGGTACAATTAAAAAGGCAAAATACGAAGTACATAAATTTTTACTATGATTTTTCATTTCTGATGTAATTTCAACAAAAAAAAAAGAAACAAAACATTATTTAACAACTCGAAATACAAGAAGGTTATTAATCCTATCTTAAATATCTTTTTGCTATATATATATATATATATAAATATTATATAAAATAATATTAAAGTTTAAAATACAATTAGATCTCGTTAAACTCTCGTCCAACGAGATATCTGTGCTAAAAACGAAATTAAATTACGAACAATTCCAATAGATTATTAGGTCAACTAAATAACAGCTGATTGATCTTTAAAGAAATCTAGATTATAGTTCACGTTATATATAAGATAATAACAATAACAATAATAATAGCAATAATAATAATAAAAAAATAGAGAGAAAAAGATTAGATCCTTCTTAGTTTCATCCTTCTCCCTTTTTATATTATTTCTTATCCTCAAATAAACTGTTTCTCTTTTCTCGAAGGGTGAAGGAATAGGCAGCATCACCACTATCGCAATGATAGAAGATAGACAAGAAAGGGTCTGTAGGGTTTCATGTTTCTAAACGAAATTAAATGCCAACGTCGATGACGAAAGAGATATGATGCCAAGGTGAAATCGTGAGATAATATCCGTGCTGGAGGTCTTTACAACCGAGCGAATAACATTCCCTTGATAGGAACAAAGACAGATAGAGAAAGAGACAAAGACAGATAGAACAAGAGAGAATGAGAGAGAGAGAGAGAGAGAGAGAGAGAGAGAGGGAACGAGCGTGATTAATTGCTCGATTCTCTCGAAACGCTGACTAAAGGCCTATACCCACGTCCACGGATTGGCACGTTGAGATGAGGTTAAGGGTAGCTGAGGAGAGGAGGTAACAATTATAGACGCTGTCTTCAAATCTCATGATTCTTTCTCTCTCTCTTTTTTTTTCTCATACACTTTTCTTTCAATCTTACACAAACACATGAACAATGTTGCTTTTAAATTGTAACTTCTCTCTCATTCTCCTTAACACTTTCTTTCAATCATACACAAACACATGCATAAAGTTTCCCTTCAGTCGCATCTTCTTTCTCTCTCTCTCTCTCTCTCTCTCTCTCTGTCTCTCTCTCTTTTTTTCTTTCTGACTTAAATATATACACACACACATATACATATCTACATATGTATATAAAAATTAACTGTCGAAATGTTTGTCATCTTGTGACTCCAAAACTACTGAACCGACTTTAATAAATTTTTTTTAATTTTATGTGATTTGTTCCAACTTAGAATACTGGATAATTTTTATCGCGATTATTTTTTATTTTTTATTGCAAATTTAAAGATTAATTATTTAAAGGTTATATAGATCTTTAGGTTGTGTAAGTATTCAATAGATGGCAACGTATTTCAATTTATTTCCACGAAACACGTGTTTTTTAGATTTACATATGACATAACCTTACTTTTTCTATTTTTTCATGTATTATTATTTTATATATTTCATTCTAATTATTGTATCATTTTGTATGTTATATTTTACTACAAAATAATAATTATCCACAAACTTTTGGATATACATATATATATATATACTATATTATTATTTAATGATAAATCAAAAACGTGTAAATATTACATGAATTATTTATAAAGTTGAATATTAATTAAATTGCATTGAATAGTTTAGTATAATATTAAATCAACGTATTATAATAAAACCACAGCAACGCGTGGTCGAGGCACCTAATATAAATATATATATATAGTAATGCTAATCTTCGTCATTACTTCTTGAACTTTCTCGAGCTTCTCTCTTTTACTCGTAGCAAAATTAATAACGGTAACACCCGTGAAAGGGAAGCTTAAGGAGCTCTCACACCCTTTTCGGTCCTTTTTCTTTTTTCTATCTCTTTTTCTTTTTTCTTTTTTTTGTTTCCTTTTTTCTTTCTTCAACACTCATACACTCTCCCCCTTAACTAGGGTAACTTTGAGAGACGGTTATGTTGGTAGTTCCAACGAAGAGTAGTCTTCCTATTCCCCGAAGACTTGTCATCTGTCATTGATACGTGTCAGCGATTTCTGATGGGAGTCGTAATACGAAGACTTTAATTTGACCAGGTCCCGACAGGGAAGTCGTGTTAAGATTTCGAGATTCTTTTATACGAGTGTATTTATATATATGTGCATATGTGTGTGTATGTGTGTGTGTGTGTGTGAATGTAAGACTGTCTGTTTAGATGTATTTGTTATCCTTAAAATAGGATTTTTGATATATTGATTTAATCTTTTTGGACAGGATTAAAAAGTATTACATTGTATGTACAATAAAAAAAAGCTGAGAACATTAAATTGAAACGATTGTGTCAGTAAAGGTTGGTAGAAACAAATTGGAAGATGAACCATGATTTTTTAATGAAATGAATTATGCATGATACGAATTTAAAGATAAAGGGTACTTTTATTATTTTGCGTTTACAGAAATGCCTAAGCTTGGTTTGAAGTATTTTTTGAAATATTACAAATAATTATTATACTATTTTATGTATTTTTTAAATATAATTATAAATATATGGCAAAACAAAAATATTAATAATATTATATATAAAATTATATAATAAGTAAAATATTATTGTACGATATTTGAATTTAGCTAAATTTTTTCAAATCATTTGTCATTAAAAACCTTACTCAGGTTACACCCCAAAAAACCTCTAATGAAATATTTTAACTTTCACAATACTTAAATAAACATATTAAATAATAAATGAAATAAAGTAAAGTATCAAAAAAAGAAAATGACGTATTTTAGAGAACGTTTTATGTTTATGTTAGTGGTTAATGAAATATCGATAATATGGCAAGAGATGATTTAAAATAGGAGCCACCCCTCTTGTGAAAAATCTGATTCTGTTTTATTCTCACCCCTTGGTCTTTTTCATCGAGCAAAAGCGAGGTGGCGATTTGCATTTGATTTCTTTCCTCGTCATATAGAAGCAAAAAAATGAGATTGAAGGAGAGAGGAAGTGAAAATAACAGTGGATAGGAGGGTAGGTGAAAGCTACGAGATCGTAATATACGTGACGTTTGCGCGCCACGAAAGAATGAGACTCGTTAAATCAACAAAACTGAATAAAAAAGAAGAAAAAACAGCTACCAAGTGCTTTTTTTAAATTCTTTTTACTTTTCTATTTCTTTTCCTCTTTTTTACTTGTCCCATTCATACATTCGTACGTTGTTTTCCTTTCTACCCCAGTTTTTGCACGAGCACCCCCTTTATATGGTAACTATGAAATTGGCACATTTTTTGGAAGAGGTCCTTTGAATTATTTTTCGATTTTCAAACGATCCTATTGTTTAATATATAAATAATATAAATAATATATATATATATATATAATACTTTATATTATTACATTTACACATAGTATCTTAAAAGAAAAGGAAATTAGAATGATTGGTTATGTCGAATTTAATTCAATGATTTGAAAGCATTTTTTCTTCCACCAGCCTATCAATCTCATTAATTGTTACAAATAAATTAAATTTGTTTATTGTTTAGTGAATTAAAAAATGATTTATTTGTTTTTATTTAATCATTATAAAATGATTGGTTATTTCGCAAAGTACATTTATTAGAATTTAATATAAAGTACTTTATAGAAAACTTTACATTTTCAACAAAGATGCCAAAAATTAAAAAGGTTTCGAAAAAGTAACGTTGTAATATATAATAATGATACATAATTATATGTATGTCTATAAAACCAAAGTAAGTGATAATTCATGAAATTAGAAAGGTACTTATACGTTTGCTAGAGTATTTTATTACCATAATAAATGACTACAATTAAGACGAAAGCTCGGTTTAAACTGTAACGATCAATGTACGACTACCACTGAGAATAAACTCCTCTTGTAAATTGGAATTGAACAAACTAATGTTACGCAAGCAAAATTTATCTATATAAATATACGTATATATGTTAGTATTATAAATCACTGACTTAGAAATTTGAAATTTCCTTCCTATTTTGAGAAATTCGATAAGATTATTGATCAAATAATTACTTTGCTTTATCTCATTCCAAAGTTAATGATCGTTGATTATGTGAATGATAATAAATGTATTAATCGAAAATGGAGAATTTCGCGAAGTTATTTATGCAAATGATGACTGAGCTCGAAAATGGCATAGAAGGTATGAGTCTGATAAAAGCCATTACGTGCTCTTTCTCTCTCTCTCTCTCAACACACACACACACACACACACACATATTCATTTCACGTCTCTCTTTCTATATTGGTTTGGGTCGTTCAACGTTCCACGTTATGCGAAGGTGTCGAGGACGAGTGGAATTTATGGTTGACTAGAAAAACAACTCGGAAATGGTTTTGCAACAATAATGTCATCGCGGAAAAAAAAGTATTCTTGATATGAGACGATGAGATATTATGAGGGGGGATGGAGTCCTGGAAAAAATGAAAATAAAAATAATCCTGTTGAAACCCAAACACTTTTGTTTTTTTATAATCTTTTACAAACGATAAAATAATACTTTTAAATATTTGTCAGCGTTATTTTTTTTCTTTTTTTTTTTTTAATAAGCTATTTAATTAATCTTCTTGTTAAAAATTCATTTACTGCATTTTGGCTTATATTCATTAAATTCGCGCATGTGTATGAAATACACATTAAACGCTATAATATATTATAATACTATATATGATTTTCCAAATTCCTTTAAAATTGTTTATAGCCGTTGAACATATATTTTTAAAAATATAATTAATAATTGCACTTAAGAAAATAAATAATTTAATTATTTATGTTTTGGTAGCGTAGGATTTTGGCAAATTTTAATAGAATTTTAATAGAATACTTTTTTTTTTTTATAATCGATACTCGAATGAAACAAATGCGTTTCACGCGTATTAAAACAATTTCCATAAAATGGAAGTGAAGAAAAAAAGGAAAAAAAAAGAGAGAGATAAATGTAGCGGGATGATGGGGAGGTAGGGAGAAGGGGAAAATATTTTATAGATACGATTTAATTGCTACAAGTTGTGTTATTAAAGTTACAAAATGTGAAATAGAGCAAATTTTGAACAATATTTCGCTTATTTTACCCGCGAGACGAATTTTATAAAACATAGGGGATACGAGATAAAGTAAATTTTATTTTTAAATTTCCATCGATTATCGATGTGAACATGATATACATGCTTTTTAACGATCACTATCAAAAATAGTATCTACGGTTACCAATTTCGATACTTCGAATTTTTGCAAATATTAGTATTTTTGATGGAATGAAAATTGACGTTGTAAATAAAATTGCATTAAAGGATACGCTGTGTCTATATCAACTTTTCTCATTTTTAAAACGTTTTCGTTTTGGGCAAAATTGTATTATCTAAAAGTAATTTTGATATGCATATTTGTTAGAAATCTTCCTCTCATTGAAAATTGTAATATTTATAATTAAACTATATTTCTAATAATTAAAATAATAAATTGCTAATAAATTCTAATAAATTTCAAAATTTTAAAGATTAAATAAAAATTTTAAAATAAATTTGCATCACTTAAAAATAGGAAAAATTAAAATTTATAAAAAAAATTACCTTTGTTAGACAAAATATGTTATAATTAAAAATATTAAACATCGAAGCTCCTATTTGTTAAAAAAAAACTCGTCATTTTATTAAAAACTTAAATATTTTCACACATTAATCGTTGACTTTGTTTGTTCGTCAAAACATTGTCGTTTTATTACAAATTTTAATATCTATTTATTGTAAAATATTAAAAATTGTATAAGTTCGAAACGTCTATAATTTTTTTCCTAGAGATAACATTTAAATAAAAAGAATGAATAAAAGTCAAGGTAAAAATATTTGGTTATACGATATTTTGCCAAGAAATTCGCGCGTGTTCAACATCGAATAGGACGTGGCTTCATGTAGTGCCAATAAACACCTGTTCGATGTATAAAATAAGCGAAGACAATAATAGAATAGAATTCCTAGCACGTGTACTTTCGAACGTCTACCTAAGAACTTTAGTCGTGCACGATTAAACAGATTCCTTTATACAGTAGATAATTATCTTAGTATCAATAATTGAAATTCACGGAACGACGTATGCAACACTTCAAAGTAAATTAAATTAAATTTAATCATCTGATAATAGAAAAAAATTATTGTTTAAAAATTTGCGTACTTTTTAATCGTACGTTTGTCAATGAAAAAAATACTATGTGTACAATTCGATTAAAATAAAATTTGCAATTTTATTATTTATTATTTAAAATCATTTTTAATTTTTCGTTTAAATTTCTTTTTATTTATTTTATAAGATATTTTCTCAGCATATTTATTTTTCATTTACTATATGCTAAGGAAAAGTTTCAAAATATATTTTAACAAATTTCTTATTTAATATATAAATAATATAAAAATTAAACAAATTAAAAATTTATAAACTTATAAATTTACCCTTAATATCACCTATTGAATTTGAAGATTTAAATACCAAAAAAAAAAAATATACATTAATTTTATAAGATATGTTATTAAGAAGAAAATGTAAACATATTTATTATAGACACAAAAAATTAGAAATAATAATAACAATAACATAGTGCCTTTTCTTTGAAATAAAATAATAGTTTTCTTCCTAACTGAGAAAAGTAACGTGTGCACGTGCTGACTAGTCACCATCTTGACAAAGAAGAAGAAAGGTGTGAAAAGAAAAAGTAACGTTAGGCTGAGAAAAAAGTACATTAAAGAAACGACTGTGTCCCAGTATGAGTTATACGTTGACCAACTGCCGAGCAGTTTTTTTAGTCACATGAAAACTTTATAAAAAAAGATCAACTAAAGAATAAATGAGTGCTGAATTCGAAGCATTTTGTCTTAAAGAATTCATAGTTAGTTCATATTAAATCAAGATAAATTATTAACAATTACTTTATTTCCTTTCCAAGCATTTCTGAAATTATTAAGTATGTTTATTTATTAAATATACTATGTACATCTATTATTTTTCAATTCTTTTTACATATGTTTAACACATTTGCCTATTTCCTCTTATTAATACACAACTTACAATAAACTGAATATTAAACGAAAAATTAATATAAATCTACTTAATAAAACTGTGTAATAACTTAATAATTAATCTAATTACTACAACTAACACAACTATTATTTCATTATATACAATGATAAAGCATTAATTAATTAAACAAAGTCAACAATATAATTTTCTAATTAAATTTTAAATATGAAACATATTTGATATCAAATTATTACAAAACAAAATTATAATCAAACTTCTTTATCGATCGATAAAATTTTGAGCGATCATAAAATGAATCAAAATGATACACATCAAAGATTCTAAACTAAACTCTAAAATTTATTCACATATCATCTCGATAATATATTTAGAACTATACTTTACATTAACAACAGAAAAAAAAACCAATAAAATAATAAATTATCTATTCACGATAAAGAAAATAACAACAATTCGTCAATTTAATTGAATTGTTATTACTAAAACAATACAAGAAAATCATGATCATAAATTGTCTTGAATTTTCGTCAAAAGTACACTGACATTTTTCTCAATTTATCCATCCATCTATATACATCCATCCATCTATCTTTCTATCTATCTATCTATCTATCTATCTATCTATCTATTCCTATCCTTTTACTTTTACCATCGTCGTAAGAAAATTGAATTCTCTACGAAGAAGAAGAAGAAAAAGAAGAAGTCCAGCACCGTTCAAGAAGTTTCGTTTCCATCGATCTCACTGATTGCACAGACGACAATTTACTCGACGAATTCGTTGCTATCTTGTTCGGTTATCTAGCGTCGTACGACGAATACAAAATGCAGCAGCGTACATACAAACACAAACATACTATACTCACACATATTTATACGTACATATTTATACATACATCCCCATACATATACACATATTTGTACATACACCTTCACATACACACACATATTTATACATACATCTCTGCACACACATATATATTTATAGATATATTTCCACACATAAATATATATTTATAGATATATCTCCACACATACACACATAAATATTTATACATATATCTCCACATATACACATATTTATACATACATCTTCACATACACACGTATTTATACATATACCTCCACACATACAAACATATATGTGCACTAAAGAAACCTCTATTTTTAGGAAGTATACTCTCAGTTCTGGGACCAGTCATCGAAATTCGTCATAAATTGACGACGTTGAACCCAATCAATGAGTAGCATTCACACCCCTCTTTTCAAAAAGTTTTACCCTTTAGAAACGTGTTCTATCCATACCATCTCTTCTTTCGAATAAACTTTTTTTATCGATCTTACCTATATTATCGCGCAACTTAATTTTTCTTATTTTTTTTTCTTTCTTTCTTTTTTAGACAATCATGGATTATCATGACAAAGATAAAAAATAGTTTTTTATCGAAAGATGATCGGTTTTCTCGAATATGGGACGAGTAATCAAGTATTTTTGAAGCATCATCAACCATTGGATTTACGATTATTTATTAAAATTTTATTTTTCTTATTTTTTTKTTTTAAACAATTATTATTATGTCATAGATGGAGAATAGTTTCTTATCGAAAAATCATTTCTCGAATATGTGAAGATTAATCAAAAATTTTTGAATCATTAATAACTATCGGATTTAAAATTATTTATTGCGATCTTATTTTTTTTTTGTATTTTTTTTTTCCTTAAGCAATCATGGATTCTTATGACAAAACAATTATTAAAAATAATTTCAAATTAATAAGTAATAATAAGTAATAGTAAGTAATATTAGTTCGGTATATTTAAGTAATTATTATTCGTTATTACTATTGCAAAAATGAAATATAGTTTCTTACCTAAAGATCATTTCTCGAATAATGAAGATTAATAAAGAATTTCTGAACCATCATCAACTATTGGATTGACAATTTTTTATTGTTATTTCATTACTCTTTTTTTCTTTTAAACAATCATTATTATGACATAGATGAAAAATAGTTTCTTATTGAATGATCATTTCTCGAATATTTAAAAAATAATCAGAAACTGCATAACTATTATCAGTCATTGGATTTTTACTTATTTATTGCTATTTTATAATTTTTATTTTTTTTTTCTTAAACAAATCATTACTATGACATAGATGGAGAATAATTTCTTATCAAATGATAATTTCTTGAACATTTGAAAATTAATCAAGAATTTTTGAATCATTATCAACTAATGCATTTACAATTATTTATTGATACATCATTATTCTTATATTCTTCTTATCTTCTATTATTATTTTTTTTCGTTAAACAAATCATTCCAATGGCATAGATGGAGAATATTTTTATCTTACCTAAAGATCATTTCTCGAACATTTGAAGAATAGTCAAAAACCGAAGTACCATCATCAAACACTGGTCATCCCACTTTTTGCAAACTAACTCGAATCGTCTGCAAATGATCACACAAACTTGATCACTTCTTTATATATCAACTCGACAAACAAAAAAATTCTTATCGACAGGAAACGTCAAACGTTGGGAAAAGCTATAATCACCTTGAATAGAAATGAAAAAGTCATCGTGAATTCTACTGGTCACGATATTTTTGATAATACTTTTATACAAATTATGAAGAAAAGACAAAAATTACAAAAAAATGAAAAAAAAAAAATAAAAGATAAAAAATAAAAGAAGAAAACTGGAATAAAAACTTTTTTTGTTCCTTCGTAATAAAAGTTAGAAAACGCTAGGTTTTACTAGTTTCTTCTTTCCCGTAGTTTAGTGACCGGCTCCATATTCGCGACTGTGAATAAACACTCATCTAGTGTCTCATTTTATCCTACCATATGTTCCTCTCTCTCTCTCTCTCTCTCTCTCTTTCTCTCTCTTTCTTTCATTCTCTTGCTGTTCTTCTTCAACTTATCTAAACGTTCACATATCTTGTAAGAGTCTCTACAAAGAACTCGTGTGAATCTCTAACAGACGTTTTTCTTGCACTCGTAAATGTTTCGATCGAAGTATAAGTAGAAGATATAGATAGATAGATATAAAGTAAGAAATGAAAAAAAAAATAATAAAAAAGAACGAAGAAAGAATATAGAAAGTTTGCAGAATAAGTATTTCATTTCGTTTCGTTTCGTTTTCTTACCTAGAAGAAAATAAAAGAGAAAAAGAACGATCCTTAAAAAAGAATGAAATGAAAAAAATGGAAAAAATAGAGAGGAGTAAGAAATATTTTTTTTATTATCATATAACGCTAGTTTGAAAAATTATTCAATGGAAATAATAACTATTTTCCATTTGTCTACTTTAAGCGAACATTCACGTACCATCACTTAAGATAACACGAGATATTAAAATCATATTTAAAAAAAAGAAACATCTTAAATTATAGTTTGGTAGTATATTCTATTTTGATTTTATTATTCAATGGGATTCTTAGGTAGAGTTGTCGTTTCTATTCTAAATTTTCTACTTCGATAAATATACTAATTGAGAACAGAGAGTGTACTGTTAGAGAAGTATCTTTCAAATATATCATGATTTTATAGACTCTCGTAAATTTAATCTTTAAGAAAACGGTATCTTTCAAGAAATCATTAATTATATATATATATATATATATATATATATAAATTCTGTATAAATATAACTGTTACATTTTTTTTCTATAATTTAAACAATTATTTTAATCTCCAAATAAATATAAACAATTGTAAAAATTCTATTAATTTTCGATAAAATAAATAATTTATAAATAATTGATATATTCGTTTTCGAGTAAATTGTATTATTAATTTTTGTATTTAAATATATAATTATTCTAATATTAATTCTATATTAGAATTTATAAATTCTAATTTTGAATTTGCATTTATAAATAATTATAAATTTAGTAAAAAATACGAATGCAAGATTTCCTTTTACAATTTAAACATTTTTTTTAACGTTTTATTATACGTACACAATTTATAGAAATACTAGTCTAATTTTCAATAAAAATTGTAATAATAAGTAATACCTATACTTATATGAATTCAACTATTTTTTACGAAATTTTATAACGATGATTTCAAACACTCTATTTCTAAGAACGTTTCGAATTGATGACTGGAAGCTGTAAAAAACTATGAATATAAATTCAGTAAAAGTATGAATAAAAGAATTCTTTTTACGATTTTTTAAAAATACGGATTACTAAGAAAAAACCACTAAAATTTGAAATTATCAGTTATAAGTTATATTCCACTTCTGACATTTTTAAGGACGAAGATTCTAAAAAATATTAATTATATTCACTATAATTATTATTTTATTTATTTAACACAAAACCTATCTCAAAACACTTTATATATACCTATTCATACAGTGAGCAATCAAATGAAAAAAGAAACATAACCTTTAAAAAAAAACTATATCTTAATATAGAATAAGATTTTAGCCAATTGGATGATGAACAAAAAATATTTTTTTTACTTAAAAATAAATAATTTACATTTTTTGCGATTACATTACATTTTTTACAAATAACAAGATTTTTAAAAATATCACATTTTTACAAATTACAGGACGCAGTATTTTGATTATGCGTTTTAGGTTAAATGTTAATACGATGCTCACATGACAACATCTCAACGTACACTGCCTTTCTTTTGTTTCGTTTCAAACATTCGTGTCTTTCTTTCTTTCTTCACACTATTATTCTCTCTTTAAGTTAGTTTTATACACATTATAATGTTTATACATTTCAAGAAGAGACTAACAGTGAGATCACTTTGTAAAGAAAAACTATACGAGACCGTTTGTTTAACATTTACATAAACAGATCTTATGTTATTCAAGAAGAACACCCAAATCGTTACGTTTTCTCACTTTCTTGTCACTCACACATATAAATAAACGTAAATATAAATATTATAAACACATATTTCAACTATGAATCCGTACAACATTAATATTTATGTTTATTGTAAGTTTCATATATATATATATATATAATCATGACTTTAATTAAATAATTAAATTCTAATTAATTTAAACTCATTTTCAATAAAAGTACAATTTCTTTCTACAATTTTGAATAATTTTGTTATCACATAAAATACATGAAGAATTATTAAATAATTTAATATTTGTTTTTACGTAAATTCAACCATAAAGTCTTACATATATATGTACATAGTTTTTAATGAAAATTTTTATTTTTAAAAATTAACTTCCCATAAATATACGATACATATTTACGAATTTTGTAATATTCTAAATTTGTAAATATTCTTTATGCATCAAAAATAAATGAAAAATTATGCAAAAATTATTAATATCCATACTTATATAAAAAAAATTTAACTATAAAATCTTGTATAAAATTATATAATAATGATCTAAAATAAACACTCGAATTCTAAGAAGATTTCGCACAGTCTATTCAATGCTGACCGAAAGGATAAATATAAATTCATTACATATATTTTTGAATCTGAGGGAGGGGGGGGGGAGGAATTTCTTTATATAATTTAAACGATTTGTTAAATGGTCAGAAAATTCAGTACACTGTAAGATTACTTTCTACAACTGAAATCATTTTTTACATTTAAAAACACAGAAAAAATTTCTGTATATAATAAAGATAATATATAATAAATAATATATAATAACAATACTTTTTTATCATAATATATATTATATTTGTACATATATATTTTTACATTTTTATTATATTTTTAGATAAAATATTTGTATATTTATATATATATATGACCAAATCCAAGTATTAGGTATACAATTTGTATCAAAGATAGTATAAATAATACAATATATTAATAATATTTACTTATATTCAACTATAAAATCTTTGAATAAAATATAATATATAAAATTTCTATCCAAAATAGTATAAATAATATATTATGAATATTAACGTATAATGAACTATAAAATTTTTTAATAAAATATATACAATTTGTATCATAAATAGTATAAATAATATATTATTATTTTTTAAATATAATTAACTATAAGATCATTTAATAAAATATAATAACAATTCGTGAAATAAACCCTGGAATTCGAAGAAGATCTTGGATCAACTATACGAAGCTGCTGCCCGGACGATAAACCATGACCCGAAATATCGTTTTTTAGGCAAAGAGACGAACGCACTCGGTGTCATATGTAGCAGCACTACGTGCCACTCGATTTCCCTTTTCCAAAATAGATATGTATGCATGTATGTATGTATGTGCACTTACTGTCGGTAGGTAGCATCAACGTTTTCGTCGACGTTTCACGTTGCCGTTTTCTTCGAGCAAGGAATATTAATCTTAAGGAAAGACAAGGCAACCGATGGTCTATGCGTTTCTATCTTATGACCTAGCTTATACTTCTCACGAATATATACACGTGTTACTTTCATACCATATGCATATATATATATATATATATATATATATATATATATATATATATATATATATATATATATATATACTCGAAAATATTCAACATAGGAATCAGAGTTACTTGAATATCAATCAATGTCAGGACATCTTTTCGAAATTATATCTCTTTTGTGATACTTCATCTTTTATATTAAACATCCAACTATTGAACAATATAAATTATTACTATTATTATTATTATTATTATTATTATTATTATTATTATTATTATTATTATTATTATTATTATTATTATTATTATTATTATTATTATTATTATNTTATTATTATTATTATTATTATTATTATTATTATTATTATTATTATTATTATTATCATATCGAAACATAAATTATGATACTATATCTTTTATACGACAGTCGATTATTCTATATAATTTCGATTATTATTATCATGCTATCGTAACATAAATTAGGATACTTCATCTCTTATACCACGTCAGCTATTTAATTTCGTTTATTATTATTATTATTAGGATAATTTATCTATTTTTTGGTATCAATGGTTGTCAAATTTATTCGATTTTCAGCAACCATTTCGTTGAATTTAAATTTTCTCATGACACCATATATCAAATTTTAATAAATATATTTTACGGAAAAAATCAATACATTCTTGCAATGTTTAAGTAAAAATAAAATAAAAGAAAATGTATTTTATATCGCAAACAAAATGTAATTCAACGAATTTAATTAATTACTATAATTATTAGTGTTGATGAGCCCTGTTGGTATAGCCGCGCATTTTCTAGAATCATGAAATTCATATCCTTCTTCACATTCATTTTCGCACGTTACTTGAATTTTATCATAGCAACTGCCGGAAACTCAACATCGCATAAATAAGAAGTCGCAAATGGAATTAAAATGATGAAAACTGTGTAATAAATTTCACAACTCCCTAGTGTACTGAGACGCATACTTTTGGGAACCACTGTTTTAAATGAAACTGACTATCTTATAATTTGTTTCATTATGTATAATAAATGTATAATAAATAATGATACTGCATATTTTATATGACATCGGTTATTTTATAATTTGGATTATTATGTAGAAAAAAATAAATTATGATAACGATATGAGTTATTTAAAATAATTTAGATTATTATTATATAATATTCCGATGTAAGTTACATAATATGGTTTATTATTTATTTTTTATTTATTCCATATTACGAGATAATATAATATTTAATATTAATTATATAATTTTTGGATTAGTATCTATTTATATTATTATTATTATTATTATTAAAATAATAATTATTATGGTATTTATTTAGTTATCATTATAACAATAATTAAATTATTATTTTTATTATTGTATTTTAATAATAAATAGTGTTATTATAATATTTCAAAATTAGAATTATTATTATTAATTACGATTATAACAATAGTTATATTATTATTTTTATAGTATATATTTAATTATTATTATTAAATATTATTTTTATTATTATTGTATTTAATAAGAAATATTATTATTATAATATTTCAAAATCAGAACTATTATGATTAATCTGTAATGAAAGTACACCGGGTGCTTATGATTTTCAGATTAGAAAATCTTCGAATAGTTACGACCAATACAACCAAACGTTTCCAGAAATAATCAGAAGAACGACCTTTGGAATTGTCAAGTGCTACGATAAAATTAGTCTCGATAGAATACAAACACGAACGACTCCGTCGTAATTTTTCCCTCCGACTTAAACTCATATTTTCTCAACTTTATTTATAGTTCATAATATCGAAAGATCTGTCTTTTTTTCACGGTACATCCTTTTAATTGTTATCCAAATGAACCAAAAAAATAATCCCCATTGCATCATCGACAATCTCAAAAATCCGTTTCGAATCCGATTATACTAAAAAAAAAAAAAGAAGGAAAAAGGAAAAAAAATGAAGGATGTATTTTTTTTTTTTTTAGTATTATCGGAATCGATTCGAAACATCAATGTGAAATATACATATACGATGTTGAACAAGAGTATTGGCAGAGACTAAATTTTCCTATGACATCCTCTATAAATCTATAAAAAAAAAAAAAAAACAATACAATTCTATAACGAATTTTATTTTATCTTTTTTTATTTTTAATATTTCTCTCGAATATAAAGTTAAAATACATTTTAAGCCATTGTTAATTGGTGTATAATAAAAAGGATTTTAATTAACGATTTAATTAAATGCAAGGAAAATTGAAAAGCAATGAAAAAATAATTTCGATAGACATTTAATAATAAATAATAGTTATGCAAACTAATTATTTATAAAAATAAGTTATCAAAATTAATTTTTATAAATTTTAAATTTACATTATTTTGTTTTCATTGTACAAATATTTCTATTACTTCTAATTTGAGACTCGCTATGTTATATAAAAAAAAAAAGGAAAGCTGACTAAGAATCATACTTTTTAAATATAATTTTTACATAACCAAAAATTCAATTTGTTAGAATAGTTAGTTATATTTGACATCGTATATCTGAGAATGAATATTTGGTGAAATATGTAAGCGATCTGTTAATACATTTAAACTGTATCAAAAGATAAAGTTTTATTAGTATGTAAGATAATCCTTCATTCTTGTTTCGGCTTTCATAGAGATTTGTCCTTGGGATATGGGTTTAATAGAGTTCTGGACATGAACATCCTAAATGGTCGAATACACGTCCCATTCAAACGTGAAATAAGTAGAGATTATAAATTTTCGTCTTATCCTATTAATTCTCCTTTAGATCAAAGATCAATGTATATAAAGTAGGATCATGATTACCCAACATGATCGATAAACTATTGATATGAATAAATTGAGGTCCAACGGATAATCGAATTTATGAATTGGAATATTTTTAAACAAGTTTCTTCTATATAAAATAAGATTCTTTTATTATATCTATTTAATAAAAATCATACCTGTGTTTTAAAATATTACTTTCAATGTACTGTAAATAATCAATTATAGCGAGATCATTTAAAACTATTTTTTATAAAGAATATTACTATGATAAATTTCAGTATAATTAACTGATTTATCTAAGGGTTTTTTTTTGAATATCTAATAATAAGTAAGATTTCCTGCTATCTCAATTTATAAATAAATATTTTAACAAGGTTCTGATTTTTGTTTTAGGAACCCGTGTATACTAATAATATATATTTTTAAAAATATTAATTAAACATATATAAATTATGTTTTGTATACTGTATATTAATTAATATATTAATTATATTTAGAATATACAAGATTTTTATCGTCATCATTGATATCAAAATGATGATAATATATTTGTTTTTTAAATATGTGAATATACTATAACATATTTTGCCGAATTTCAATTTTTCACATTAAAACATTTATTTAAAAAAATGTTAATTAATAACTTTTGACTAGAGATAGACTATATATTGTATTAGATATGTATTACACACAAAACAGTATCTATATATTCTTATATTATTATCTGTGTACATTTTTATTGCTTTATTAATTTTACCCATAAAAGTACATTTTTTTTATTACATAAACTTTACATCCATACTAAATCTTTCGTTACACTGACACGTTATATATTCAAGGTATTATAAAACCCGATTTAAAATTGGATATTCTTGTTTCGGGAATCCTTCATACTTGTTTAGGTTTTTCTAGAAATTTGTTTCGTGATATGAATTATGGTATTATGCAAATAAATATACTAAATGATTCAACCTTTAAACATTTCCCTTAACCTTTTAGAGGTTTAGATTAAAGATCGATGTATCTCTTCTTCAATACGATATACCAGGAAATTACCTACCAGGTGAGGCTTGTTATCGTTGCCATGGAAACTAGGCTTGGCCCTAACACTCCTAGGTCAGGGCCGAAGGTTTTGCCTCGTTGCTTCTTATATTGCACGCCTTCTCATTCTCTTCATCGTGTCGACTTTCCTCGATTGGATGAATCTAGATAACAGGTGTGTGTTTACGTCACTTTACTTTCCAGTAGAAATTTTACTGAGATTTTCAATCGATTTTCTCAAACCTTCCTCTCACTCTCTTTCTCTCTCTCCCTCTCTCTCTCTCTTTCTTGCATGCCTTTACCTTTCTAGATTCATCAATTATTTCAAGACTTAATATTTCCTTCCGTTTTGAGTTATGTTCGCGTTCCTCTATCATAGTAAATTTTATCAAGTAGGGGGAAATATTAAATATTCAATTGCAGTTTGTATTTTTTTTTTTTTTTTAGATCTTTTTCTTTATAGTTGTTTTAATTTTTTTTTTAAGGATTTTTGATATTTCTTTCATATCTTGAGATATGTTCGTATTGTTCTATATTTATTATTGTTCTGTACTATTATTTTATCTTATTTTATAATTAATTCATTATGTTAATTTTAACACTCAACGTACCGAGTTTCGTGTATATCTATTTTTATCATAACGAATCAAATGACACATCTTCAAAGAATCATATATTTTAAGATGTATGTGTAAAAAATATATCATTTCTTTAATAAGAATTTTTTACTCATCAAATAATACCATAACATGTAAGAAATTTTTTCAATAAGATGACAATCGGTCATTTGACTGGTTATGGTGTGTTTAGTGTTTAGTAGCAAATTTTACTTTTTTATTTATTAAGATTAATAACAGAATTATTGTCAATTAATGTAAACTTTCGTTTCTCAGTCACAATTGCTCGTAAATGATCAAATATTTTATGCAAAACAAAATAAACATTTATTCATAATCTTTTTTTTTTTAATTTGTGTTCAATGTCGATTTAAGATAAACAAAATTATTGTTAAAAAAATTTCTAATTCATTATTTTTCTTACTTCGTAATTTCCGTTTCTATTCGAACTCAAAATAACATTTTTCTCTTTATTTTCATTTATAGAATATTTATCCACAATTTGATTCGTAAACTCCGAGACACCCTTTATATAATATATAAACAAAAAAAACGTAATTCCGTTTAAATAAAAAACAATTTTATTATTTAGAATAGTGTAAGATGTCTTATTATTTATAACCATAAAATGAGATTAATGTAAATAATAAATTTTTGCAGAAAACTTTCAACAAAAGATGTGATCGTTAATTTTCCTTTCTTACGATGAATCATATTAATTTCGTAATTTGATACGATAAAGAATGTCTAGAAGTGAGAAGTAGTTTTCGAAAGTTTAATGAGATAACGATTATCATATTAATAAACCAGTTCGAAAATTCGATCATTATTAAATTCAACCAGCTACGATATTGCATATTTCCCAAGTTTTCACTGGGAAAAGCAACGAGTTATTACTATATATATTGTAACCAATTGACTTTCTTGCTAATTAAAAATTACTTTGTTGTTGTACACGTAGATGATATATATATATGCAACCACACAACGCTTGTAGAAAACTATTCATGCACCTTCCACCGTTCGTCATTAATTACTTCGTTCAGACTCGATTAAACTTTGACACGTTAAAGTATGTTGCTTATTAAAGGTTACTAATTTAACATTTGCACGTTAATAATGCTTATATTATTATCAAGATCACTAATTTTCTCGAGTTAAATCTACATGATTTCCCATTAGTTTCATTTGTTTCATCGATTTTAATTGAAAGAGTAACACATTTGTTTAGGAAAATGTTGTGTTCATTCTGATAACCTAAATGATGATGATAATATAAAAAAAAAAAATTAAATAAAAAATGTAGTAGACAATTTTTCACAATTTTTATAAAATTCAACGGTAAATTAGGGTTTTTTTCTTTTTTTCTTTTTTGTAATAGTAATGTAAAAGCTTTGACATTCCATCGGCGTGTCCCAAAAATGCAAATCCTTCCCGAAGGATTAGTGACCTCTTTGCGTGCTGGAACAGAAAATGAAATAACTCCGCAACCCTTTCGTAATTGGTCCAGGGCCATTGTTCTCGGCAACTTCAATGCACTGTAACTATCATTCTCTTTTATTATTAAACTTGTGTGTGTTATTTAATGTACAATTTGGATATTATCTTATTAAATATTTATAAAAAATATATACATATATATAATAAATATTAATATTAATATAATAAGTATTAATTAAATAAATTTCAATTTTATTGAAAATTTTATTGAAATTGAATTTTTGTAAAAATATTATATATTACTATATTTAATAAAAGATAAATTATTGTTAATAATTTAAATATAATTAATAAATATTATTAATAATGTTTTTGCGTTTTCTTTTATTATTACATTCTGTGCGTCTTTAATTTACAATTTTAATAATAACATAGAAAAAATATTTTTCAACAAAATTCTAATTTGACGCAATATTATATTTGTCATTCACTCTTATCGCTTATCTTTAATTTGTAATTTTAATATTATCATGTAAAATTAATAATTAATTATTATTATTAATATTAATATTAATAATTAAATTAAATTATCAATAAAATTAATATTATCATGTAAAATGAAAGTATATTTGCTAGAAAAATTCTAATTTGACTAACTATAATATTCGTCGTTCTCTTTTAATGTTACATAGTAAGTTTTCGATTTTTTATTTTAAGAATATCACACACATTTTTAATATTTCAATCGGAATAATTTTTAATTTGTAAAATAATTTTCATTGTTCAATTCGACAGATGAAATAAACAAATCGTACAAAATATGTTAGAACTATATCAAATTACGACAGATTTAATTAATATCTTGTACTTTTGTATACAACTGAACCTCAACATCGTAATTTTTCAAACTAATGCAGCAAGAAATGTTACCAGAAAAAAGAAAAAAAAACGATTCCGCAGGAAAATCCAGCAATTAAATTGAAAAGTACGAACCTATTAATCTTATCGATTTTTTGTTGTTGTTGTTGAAATAAAGAGCTACTTTTTCATTTTTATTCGACGTTGGGTAAAAGAAAAATAGAATCCGTAGAAAACATACAAAATAATTCGACATTGTGATACGATTTATCACGATGAAAGAGAGAGAGAGAGAGAGAGAGAGAGAGAGAGAGAATTATAGATATAGATAAAATATTATATTCGCTACGATGGTAGGGTAGGGAGGGGGAATGGCGTTCACTTAAGGAAAATACGCTGTATTTTTCCAAATATTAATGGTACTTCCAAATTTAAAAAAATAACAAGTTCTTTAACTATTCAGTAATCAACATTTTAACACCAAACGTATTTATCTTTGATTTCTAAGTATTAGGAAATCATTACAAAAAAAAACAAGCTTGAGTGCCATTGCCCCTGACTTTAGGTAATGCCGCTCAGGCTAAGGGGTAATGGGGTTTATTTCTTCCTCGTTCGCCACTTGTAACAGATCTGATTCTTTTTTGTTCTTTTTCGACGAGCACCTTTCCTGGGTCTGTCACCGTGGTGGTACCAGTCTCATCAGGATTGTAAATGTTGTTTAGATGGAACTTATGTTTTATATTTATCGAAAATTAGATCAGCGCAGCCGTAAACGGAGAAACACACTTCATGGTCACCGGCCGCAAGCTGACTTCCCATACGCGTCGCTGCCTGTTAGAGGGACCCCACCCCCCGCGCTTCACGTGACGCGGCGTGTTGCTATGTTCCACTTTGACAAAGTTACAGAGGTGAGCGCCATTACCCGGTGAGCGCATTACCCCTGCTTCCCCTACTAGGATTTATAGGAACAAAGAAATTTCATGCCATTGAATAAGATCGAATGTTTTTTTTTTTTTTGGTTATCGTCTTGTTACCATAATAATAAAAAAATCAATCAATATTCATTTTGAATCAGCATTTTTATATTTTCTTATTAACATTTTTATAATTAATTCCTATCAACTTCTTATTATATTCGTTTTACATGTTTCACTGCTAAAAATTAGATTCGTCTATTATCGTATCCTATTTTTTAACATTAATATAATAAAATAAACATTATTTTAATAATAATTAATCAAATAAGCCATTTCTTAAATTCTATTCATTTATTTTCTATAATAATAAATGTATGAGTATATTTATTATCTAAATTTTATCAGAATTGGAAAATAACATTTTAATTTATCCAAAATATTGAACAAATCATTTTTTTTTCGCTTAACGAACACTATTTGGAGAATTTAAATTTAATTAGTTTAGTTATTTCACGAATTTATAAAACAAGAGCGCTTATTTACAAATTTTTAAAGGATCAGTTTGAAATTTAGGGCAATTATTTTGAGAATGGTAATTAAAGCGACGTGTAAAATTCTGACTACTCTGTTTCCAAATCGTAGTTCAAAAAGAAAAAGTTTACGCGCACGTATATTTAAAAAAACTGTAATAACTTATGTCAAGCGTTAAACAGAATTAAAATTTAATATCTTTCAAAAATTATAACGAGACAACGTTTCATTGCAAATGGCGATGCAATGAGTTTGTTGTGTTTCACTTCGAATAATTATCTCTCTCTCTTTCTCTCTCTCTCATTGAGTTATATAATACTTTTCAGTAAAATATAATTAATTAATAAAATAATATAGAAAATTTAAATAAAATATTTTAACATTGATGATTCATTGTTAGATTATTTGAATAAAAATATTTGATTTATATTGAAATATTACATCGTATTTAATCAATTAGATGTGATTGACGAATCTGCTCGTCATTTGGAAAAAGTAATTAAAATTTGCTATTTAAATTGTTTTATCAAATATCATTCAATAATAGAAGATTTAATTTCTTACTAATCACTGTTCTAAGTAATTGATTTGTTTTATTTCATATGCAAACTATATATTTAAAAAAATAAAAAAAAATAAATATTAACAATGAAATTATATTAATTTTATAAAAACATAAAACAATCATTTGATTATAATTAAATTCAATATTATAATAACAATACACATATATTCTATGTTCGACAAGTATACTCGTCATCTATTTATTTTGAATTATTTTAATTCATTTTAAATATTATTCAAAATTTTCTAAAAATTCAAAATGTAATAAAGAACAAATGCTTACCAAATCCATCAAATTTTCAATGTTAATTTTTTAATGAAGATTTAAAGAAACAATTTTTTTCCCAATAATTGTTACTCCTAAATATAATAATCAGCGAATTATAAAGTACATATTATCAATTACAGTGCATTGTATTATTAAACTGTTTTTTTTTCTATACCTATATAAATATTTTACAATACATGAAGCATAAAATGTCATACGTTAATCCGTTTGCATAATAGTTCAAAATGCATAACAAATTTCATAAATAAAAGACCCTGAATTAACAGTAAATACCTATTATCTCGCATTTTATTTTAATTTATAAGATAAACTTAATTTATACATTTTAATTTAAATGAAAAATAACAGATAAATATATTACAGACAGCGATAAAAATACGAACAATAATTAAAAAAGATCAAATTTACATCAACGATGCATTTTAGTTACGAATTTTGTACTGTACCATTCATAAGACTCATATACGAATTATTATTATTCCACGTTTGATAATAAGTGACAGTGAAATTGTACACGAATTAAATCATCCCGTTTAATGTGGTTAGAAATAGATTTAAAAAAAAATGGAAAAAAACGAGAACAACAAAAAAAAAACAAAAAAAAAAGAACTAAAACAATTCACTGACAATGATCAAAAAAATGTTTGAAATAAAATCGTTAAATGTACTAAAACAAAAAAAAAACAAATATTAAAGTAAAATCTTTCTTGAAATAAAAAAGATCCTACTGAAAATAAAAAAAAAAATAAAAACGACCAAATAAAATCACACCCTGCGATGCACAAACAATTAGAATAAAAGTAACGTTAAATCGTTGTTGATTCGTTAAAATAAAAAAGGTAAGAATATCTTCGTCGATTGATTACTTCTGGAATAAACATTAGTATCTCGTTTAAAATTCTCTATTCAAAATTCACGATAGGCACTTATTTTAAAACCGTAGTCACGAATATCTTTTATCCTATCTATCTTTTCTTCTTCACTTTTTTTTCTCGCATGAGTTTTAAAAGATATTCGAAAGAGAACGGTTGGGAGAAGAAGATGAAGAGTAAAGTGAGTAAAATGGTGGAGTTGGGGAGTGCTGGAGTGGGGAGCAAAGGGGTAAGGGGGAGATAGAATAAAAGGAACAGACAAGATGACGATATCAAAACGGAAATCTCGATATGCAGATGACAAAGAGTGAATATGGAGCACGAACCCGGAACAATCGTAGAGAAGTTTCCACTCTTGCATTTTCCTCTCTCTTTCTCTCTCTCTCTCTCTCTCTCTCTTTCTCTCCTTTTCTCACTCTTACTCTTTCACTATCCTTCGTGGAATATTCAATTGCCCATCCTCTACTTCAGTTTCCTTGGCCAAATGTGAATGGAACCAAAATTCGCCTTCAGCCAATTCTAACCCTCCAGTTTCCCCCGTTCCTCATACCCTCCACCACTACTACCTACTTCAACACTCGTCACGCTATTCCTTCTGCTGTTTCTTCTTCTTCTTCTTCTTCTTCTTCTTCTTATTCAACGTTCTCTGTTCTTCTCACATCTCTTCAACATCTCATCCTCTTGTTGGCAGAACTAAAAGCCATTTTCCTCTCCTCTGCTTCTTAATACTTCATTCCGAATGTCGAGTGGGGGAGAGTTGGTGGCACTCATCCTCTCATTTTGAGACCTCTTTCGGGTGTTACGAAAACTGGCGTCAATTAAATTGTCCAGATCGAATATCGTTGTACCTTCAGAATGAGAAAGAGAGAGAAAAAGGGAGAGTGTGTCTGTTTTGACCTAATTGTTAAAAAGATTTAAATATTCTCATAACTTCACAAGTTTTTCACTTTATCATGAATAATTTCTACTTAATTGGAATTTTCATAAGATCTTAATAACTCATTTTGATTTCCAAATGTTAAAGTAAATGTTAGAAGAAGAAGAAGAAGAAGAAGAAGAAGTGGAAAATGTAATAATATTTTATTTTTACGATGTTAAAATTTTCGTTATTTATCGTATAAATGCTATTTAATAACAAAATGATATGATTTATAATAGATTTTTGTTGTTCGTATTTGATTGAAAATACGATCGCTTTTAATTTCAAAATTATTTAAACGAAGGACTATAATGTAGAAAAATATTATACGTTAACAGAATACAAATGTTTGAATTGTTTATTGTGTAGTAGTCAGTAGTTTTTATAAATTTTTCCAATTCTTGGCATCATTGCTGAATCCAGATTTTCTTCATGAGACTCTTTGTTAAATTCTGACAAATACATATTGCAAAAAGAAAGTAATTTATTGCAATGGTTAAGTAAATATAAATCAAATGTATTTTATATATAACAAAAATAACTTCAAAATTAATTGAACAAATTCCATTAATCATAATTAGTAGGATAAGTAAATTAACTGTATTCAAATTGTGTATACAAGAATTAACTTATTTCTATCTCTGCATTGATTTTTGCATGATATTTAAATTTTATCAGCAACTGCCGAAAATCAAGTATCATGAAAATGATCAAAATTATATAATATATCTCGCTATGACATTGTAAGAAAGTTATGGTTCCTCAGAGTCCCTAGTTGAACATTTTGGAAACCACTGATGTATATACTATAACAATAAAACGATGAGAGATTTATCGTAAAGTCTTTGTTCAAATATCGAGATTAATAAATCTTTACGGTAGATTTATTTTATTATTGTAATTATACACTAGACCACAGAGATGCGGTTTATAATAATTATGTTACGTTATAAACAGACGAATATCGTAATTATGTATGCGACCATGTACTAGATGATGCGTCATTAATTACCTTGTAATATTCCATTGTCACTTAAAAACATTACACGCGTTCTGCATTTAGGATTGTTGGTCTTCTATTTGAACATGTGTCAGGTACTCTGTTATCGGGATACTAGGACTATCATTAAAACGTGCTGTTTGCAACAGATGTTCATCTATTGTGTGAATTTGGTTTACTGTTGTTATTTAGGTTAATACTAAATAAGTAAATAATGGTTTTAAAAAATACGTACATCTTGTGTGTCAAAGTAATGTCACTTATTTGTATAAAAAATATCAGTGTAAATTTATTAAATTTTTTTTATCAAGCTAATTTTCAGTTGTTTCAGATTCAACTAAATCTTATTTTTCAATGAATTTGATTTATTATTGTTATTAAAATTAATAAAAACAGACATAACGATTATTATAGAAACTTTTAACATTTTGTATGTTAAAGTGATTTTTCCAATTAATATATATATATATATAAAAATATGAAAACAAATTTAATGCATTTCTTTGTCACGTTTTAATAAATTTTCAACGATTCTGAAATTGCTTTTGTTAATTATTTAATTATTCTTGAATAAATTTTGACCTAATTCGAAAAATTTAAATTGAAAATATTTTTGAAAAGTGTGCTTGTGATGGTAGATCCAAAAAAAAAATCATGTGTGCAGATCACACGAGTTAGAAGTGAAACCTTCAAAAAACTAAGTTTCGAGAGAATGAGACAAATGCACAGTTTCAAGAATAAGATAATTGTAGGATTTATTTATTATTATATTATAACCATATATAACAAAGGGCACCAGTATGATCAATGGGTGGAATAGCTGATAAAAACTACACTTTTCCAAATTCTATCAATTAAGATTGGATGCTGAATGCGATAGCCATAGATAGAAACAAATATATATATTTAAAATCTTATGATAACAATCGATATACAAACTGCAATTTTTTAACTGAAAGATGATGAACAACGACTGATGACGATTGGCGACTGGCGACTTTTCATGATGATTCAATAATCGCTTCTTTATTTCCATCCGCACGCGGTTCTCGAATTTTCCAAAACGTCCGGTCTGATGCAATAAACAAAGCATCGGTATCGTTCGGGAACCTTCCAGACTCACACAGACTTACACACTTTATATATAATTCTTCTTCGTTCATCTTGCAGTGATAATTTTTTGAGTCTTTCTCCAATATTTAATAACATAATTCTACAATATTTTTTTCTTATTCTCTGCACTGTCGACTAGCTAACACTACAATTTTTCCTTGTCTGACGTGTTGATAAGCCGTCATTCAAAAAAGAAATTACTTTTTTTAAACAATTTGAAGACATTACCTTCATATTTGCTTTAATTTACTTGCGTACTTTTCTGTTCGACTGATTGCGAGAATTGATTTTGTGCAAGTAGGGTAATTTTTTCGATGCTCTTTAACAAAAAAGTTTGATGATTAATATCTTTTGAACGCTTAATTTAATCGCCAAAACACAAGAYACCATTTTTATAGAGCAGATAATTTCCTACAAAAATTTGTATTGCGCATTTTTTAATAGTCATTTATTGTCGAGTTATAAAATTCATAAACAAAAATGAAATTTGTCTTAAAATAATCAAACTTAAATCTTCAATATCATTCAAATGGTGAGGTTTACGGAAAAAGTATAAGATATCTTTTTTGTAAAGCATTAAATTTCCTACAAAATTCGTCTTAAACATTTTTCTGTACAATCAATTAATGATGAGGTATGAATTTTATTCTATTGGACTGAGAAAAAAATAAAAAACTGCGATGCGGAGGATCTTCCTATAAAAATTAAGAGCTCATATTTGGTGAGAATTTTTTTAAGGTGTCTAGCAACCCATTTYTCCGTGGCACTTGTACAACTTTGACCCATCCTAATGTTCATTTTTAAATATTTATTTACATTCTTAGCAATAAATAAAGATTTATATAAAACTAGTAAATATTGGTTCAGTTATGCTCTTTACTGTATGTTACATGGAGTTGAATACAGGTTATAAAGAAAAAAAAGAAATATGTCCTTACCTAAGTATCAATTATTTATAAGATATTTATAAATCAAATCGTTAAAAGGCACATTAATATACATGTCAAAGTCATTTATAATATAAAAAACTGGCAATATATAAACATTCTCTGCAATGTATTTTCTYAACTAATATGATTAGCATATAATAAAAATAGAAAAAATTATATAATTTTTCTCGAATAATTAAAGGAAATTGCCGCTATTATGTAATGAGGTAAAATAGAATCACATTATTCTTGTGTGTGAATAAATATACGTCTCGCTACTCCTCTAGTTTTTCTCTGCAGTAGAACAAATTAAAAGAAAAACTAATAAAATTTTTTCAAAAATCGACTACATACATTATATTTATGTTGATCCAACTAGCATAAATGTTGATTTCTCGCTATTCCATTTAGGACATCAAAATAATTTAAACGAAGGAAAAGTGTACAAGTTTCGTGGTTTTAGAGAAGTATATTTTAACCAATCTACCAAAAGCCTCAGTTTATTGGAGAATAATTATCACAGCAGTTACCGGTGCAATGAAAAAAAATACGGAAAACCTAACTATAAACATTATATCAAGTTAATAACTCGTAAGACAAAATAAAAATATTCTTATCTTACATATTGTAAAAAAAACTTAAATATCGAGATAARAGAAAGATATAAATCATGTGACGTAAATAATTAGTATTTCTTATGAATCTCTTATTATCCTATGTAGCATTGAACAATGTAAAATTGTTCTATTTTTATATATTGCATATACTTATGCGATTATSCATTCGAACAAAAAATAAAATATAAATGAGATTGATTTGTCYCACCTTGCGCACTGACATCATCGTCTTCTTTAAGTAGACCAAGCTTTTCTTGATTTTCTTTCAATCATTGCTAAGACACGAAGATAGCTTGAAGTTTCTGTGCTTTGTTAAATTTTCTATTTCAAATTTACATAAGAAGGACTTAGAATATTTTTAAACCAAAAGACTATTTCTATAATATTTTTTGATTCAATTAAAACAATATGGAATTTATTGAAAAATTTATTAGTTTACCAGTAATAATACTTTTATTATACTATATGATAAAATATTTAATAAATAAAATACATGAATATGATTTGGTAAAAGGGTTCTCAGGACCTAAAGCATATCCTCTCATTGGAAATCTACAAATATTTTTTGGTGATACTAAAGGTTAGTTTGCCTCTTATATTTATAATACTTACATTCTTGCAAATAGTATTAATTGAATTTATCTTATAATTAGACATAACAAATAAAATTATAAAAGAAATGAAAAAATATCCATCACCATGGCGGATTTGGTTAGGGCCAAAATTATATATAATTTTGAGTGATCCGCAATATATTGAAGTAAGATTCTAAAACATTTCTATAATTTCTTATGATGAGTTTTTAACAGTAAAATTCTTCTTAAATTATTCATTTTTATATTTTGAAATTCTTTTTTTTCCAGATTATTTCTAAACACTCGAATAGTTTTGAGAAAAGTCCCGAATATAAGTTTATGAAACCTTTTTTTGGCAATGGTTTAATATCTGCTTCAGGTAAACTATAGAATTATACTTTTATCTTTTAATTGAAAGAATTATACTTAAATATATGTAAGGGTGAGAGAAAGACGAAGAGTGCGAGTGTATGGTGTGCGTGAAAACAATTGATGAATGTGAAAGATGTGTAAGAGTATGCAGCGGTATGGGTATAAGTGTGAGTGCATGCAGCGGTATGAATATGAGTGTGTCTAGTAAGAAAGAAAAGCGAGCGTGCACCCCGAAGTCTCTCGAATATTCCCGAACCGGAAATCGGGAAGAGGTCTTTTGTTTAATCGRTCGGGAATAGTCTGGAGATTTCGAGAATGATTAACGGAAGTGATTGGGACCATTGGTGAGGTGAATGAGTATATAAGCGCGGCGAAGAAGGCGATCTTCGCCTTCTTGATTCGGTGCGACTATTTGTGAGTGAAAGAGTGTAATACGAGTATACTTAAGATTCCTAACTATTGTTACTTACTTTTCTTTTCGATTTCTATCTCATTATTATTATATGAAACCTTAATAATTAAGTATTTGTTCTATTATAATAAATATTTCTATTTAAATTCAATAAATCTTACATATATATTACTAAGGAAGAATTTTTTTTAAAAATAACTTAAAATTAATTGCTAATTAGAGACTTTTCTCTTTCTTTTCGCATATGACGTGTACACTAATGCATGAAACATACATGTAAAAGAGTTATTTTTTTCTATATCGAAACTTTTTAATATAAAAAAGAAAAATATAATATACTTCATTAAAACATATTTTTTATTTAAAGCATCAATATGGGGCAGTCATCGAAAATTGTTAAATCCAGTTTTCAAAAAACAAATTCTTTCTAACAATATAAGCAAGATAATAAAACATTTAAACCGATTAATGAGAATTATTGAAAGTTCTAATGAAACAAACATAGACATGTCCCATTACACAAATCTTTTTACTTTGGATACGATATATGGTAAGATTTCGAAATATTTGAAGTTTAGAAAATTTCTTTAAAAACAAAAAAATTAAAAAAAACTTCTTTATTATAAAAAAATTTGTTAATATTTGTTTTCTTTTTTAATTGACAGATACAAGTTTTGGCCGGGATTTTAATTTCCAAAATAATCCAGAATGTAGACTTCATGACAATATTTCAGAGTAATAATAATAATAATAATGATAATAATAATAATAATAATAATAATAATAATAATATTTTTAAATTTTTAAAAATATCGAGTTTTATGACACATTTTGTTTTCTTTCTTATTTTTATTTTTATTCAGAATTATGGACATAGCGTTCCAAAGGATCTACAAATTCTGGTGGCATCCGGATATTATTTTCTACAATTTATCTATAGGAAAAAGATTTCGGAAAGCTTTAGCACACTTGGATACATTAACCTGGAAGGTATAAATAAAGACAAAAATTATTTATTAAATTTATCACATTGTACATATATTATTCTATTACTGCATTAAAATATATATATAACTTATTTGTTAAGRTAATAAAGGAACAAAAAGAATCTATGCAAGAAAAGAAAATTAATGGCGAAATGAATGAAAAAGATGCAAGTAATAATAACTATTCAATTATCTAATTCTATTTTTTAACAAATTGTTGCAATAAAATTTTCTTAACATGCTAAAAAGTATATTAATTATTCTTTTTAATAAAGCAAAAAATACTTCTCTATTTCTTGACACGGTATTCAAATCATTCTATGAGGGAAAAGAATATACGGAACAAGATATTCGTGACGAAATGAATACAATAGTTATAGCTGTAAGTAAGATTTTGTCTACTKTAAACAAAACTTTGATTATAAGAACAAGAAAAAGAAAAAATTTTATATTTTTTAGGGAAGTGATACAAGTTCTATTTCAATTACTTTTGTGTTGTTAATGTTAGCTATTTATCCAAAAATTCAAGTACGTATGAGTAAAACCTAATTGCAATATTCACTGTCACTGTCTTTAAAAAACAACACATAATTTTATACTAAAGTTGAATCAAGTATTCCACATCTTAAAATGCAGGAACAAGTATACGAAGAGCTCTACCAAATATATGGTTCTTCCGATCCGGTAGATGAAAATATTTCATATGAAGATACTAAGAATTTAAAATGTTTGGAAAGAGTGATCAAAGAGACTTTTCGTCTTTTCCCACCTGCTCCTTTTATTGGACGAAGTGTATGTGAAGATATACAAGGTATTCATACACATACTGAATAAATATTTGTATATACAGGGTGATTCTTGTAACGGAAGCGGCTAATAACCTTTTTTTTAAGTAACAATAGAAAAAAATCATAAAGGAAAAACTTATATAGCACAACAAATGTCAACTTTCTATGACCTTACTTTTTTGAAATTGCATCGATGCACCCGCTAGATGCAGTTGCACTTTTTTTTTTAAATGGAACTTTATATTTTTTTTTTATACTATTCGATTCCTTTTTTTATTCTGCGTTAAAAAGTATTAAATGAAGGTCATCGAAATATCAATAGTTTACGACATATTTGAAGTTATATAAGGAGCGTATAACAATATATTATTCCAATAATTATTCAAATTAATCAAAAAATGTGATGAAAAATGTAAAAAAGCGCAATAAAATGTGCGTATTTAATTGTTTAGAATGAAATGGAGAAACATTCGAACATTTATTATAATAAAATATATTACTGATATAAAACTTCAAATATCTCATAAACTATTGACATTTCGATGACCTTCATTTAATACTTTTTAACGCAGAATAAAAAAAAAGGAATCGAATAGTATAAAAAAAATATAAAGTTCCATTTAAAAAAAAAGTGCAACTGCATCTAGCGGGTGCATCGATGCATTTTCAAAAAAAAGTAAGGTCATAGAAAGTTGACATTTGTTGTGCTATATAAGTTTTTCTTTTATGATTTTTTTTTATTGTTACTTAAAAAAAAGTTTTTAGCCGCCTCCGTTACAAGAATCAACYTGTATATTTTTACAATTTACGTTATTATTTCATATTAATATATTTACGTTTAATACGTTAAATAAKTTACGTTTTATATAGTAATTGCATATATTTATTAATTTTTTAAAGTAAGCGAGAGTGTAATAGTCCCAAAAAATTCTACTTGTGTAGTCATGCTTTACGCACTTCATCGAAACGACAAATATTGGAAAAATCCTTTACAATTTAATCCTGATAGATTTTTATCTGGCAATTACAATATTAAACATTTTTTACCATTCGGCACTGGACCAAGAGGATGTATTGGTAACAGTATATATTTATAGAATCAAAAGAGTGTATAATATAGAGATGATTAACATAATACATGTGCAATGAATTTGATTTTTATAGGTTGGAACTTTGCAATGATTGAAATTAAAGTCGTAATTGCTACTGTATTGAGAAAATTTTCTGTTCATGTAGATGTCCCACTAAAATTGGAAGACATAGCTATACGAATGGGTATAACAATGAAACCTACGAAAAAGATTTTTTTAAGATTTAAGAAGCGATAATATTTATTATTATTGTTAWTATTTTTTTAATCTTTTAAGAAATTGTTTTAAAATAAGCTGTCTGAAAACATTTCTTATGTTTTACCAGTCTTTAATGTTATCGGTATTTTTATTTTAAATTATAAATGATTTAATAGATTTATTGACCAAAAAAAATTATTATTAGGGGAGTAAGGGGTTTAAATAATTATTATTATTTAGGGGAGTAAGGGAGTAAGGGTTTGTGAAGTATCTTAATGAGAATGTATAGGTAAACTTTTAAGAGAAACTGTTTGCACCATGTTAATCTTTATAGTTCTAGAATAGTCAAATATACCTTTTATTATTAATAATAAAAATCATGTCTTTTTTTCTATATTACCTTCTCCTTTGCCCTTACAAATTTGAAATTCAAGTTCTTGGAGTCAGATATAGTTAAGAAGGCGCATGCATAGTGCGGAAAGTTAGGATCATTCTATTAACAGTCAAATATACACCTTTGTAGAGTTTTAATCACTTAATACGGCCTAATATAACTTCAATCTATCCCCAACCCAACTTTTTTCAAACACACTCCACTAAAGCATATTTTATATTATAGATAGACCTAACCCTTCTTACTATTTTATAGAATAATTCGAGCAATTGATAAAAAATCATGTGTGCAGATCACACGTGTTAGAAGTGAAACCTTTAAAAGACTAAGTTTCGAGAGAATCTGACGAATACACAGTTTCAAGAGTAAGATAACTGCAGGAATAATTTATTATAATATTATTACCATATATAGCAAAGTCACCGGTATGGTCTCTGGGTAAAATAGCTGATAAAAAGTACACTTTTCCAAATTTAAGCAATAAAAATGGACTGCTGAATGAGATAGTAATAAATAGACACCAAAATCGTAGGATGTTTATCAAAGGAAATATAATTCGTCAGAAATTAAGTTAATACGAATAATCCTTTTTTTTTTGAAACTTAGGTATAAAATTTTGTTTGTTAGTACAGTTTTTCAATTTCCCGTTTTCATCTATATTCTTGAGCTGTCTAACAAACATTTTAGGAATGACGAAATAAAGACATTACGAAAAACATATGGAAAATACCGCTGGACTAAACGAAGGTTCTGGTAAAATGCAATGAGAGATCTAATAAAGATATTGTCTAGAAATGTCTTTTTAATTTTATAGCCTGTCACACTTCGAGACCATTATTATTTATAACATATCTCGTCTTTATTCTTTGGACCACAAACTTATCTTTCTAAATACTCTCGTCTAAATAAAGATGTGAACAACGAAAAATCTAAAAAATGCATTGAATCGTATCGCTCTGCAGCTTATCGAACTGTGTACAATACGAGTCTCAAATTTCAGCCCCGTGATAAGCTCCACCGATTCACGCTGGGCGTCCAACATCTTAAAAATGTTTTTATTTTATTGAAACATTAGTATAAGTTTCTTAAATAGGCAAATATTACAATTAATAATATAATTTTCTTATATGCGACTTAAAATGTGACAGTAACTTACTTGCTTTTGAATGGAATTTGTCAGCTGCTTCTAACGTATTCTACAGTATTCTCTAATTCTTTTTCTCTGATGTATCTTGTAATAATTTTTTTTGTAAAATATTGCAGACAATACATTTATTATATTCTATACATTTCATAATTATTAATGATAATATTTACGAAATAAAGAATTTAATATAAATTTTTCAATAAAATAGAAACATTTTTCAATAGAAATAGAAAAATAGAAATAGAAAAATAGAAATAGAAAAATAGAAAAGAAATGACACGTATATATATACCTTCCAGACTCACACAGACTTACAGACTTAACAACTTACAAAGCAGACTTCATACCTTCTTTCTTTATTTCGACCGTCGGTTCGTTTGGACCTTATACTTTTGTTGCATACCTACATGCTTATCTCTGTTTATTCTTCTACCCTTCTATCGCTCCTACCAACAAACATTTTGACTATCGAAATAATATGTGTCCACGCTTCGTAGTATCCAGTCGCACACAAGCACACACATATACAACCAGGAGCGATATCTACGAAGCATAGCATAAAGAGGAGACCGAGAGTAGGATAAATAATGTCTCATTCTCTCGCAGGCTCAATCCTATATGTTTGTCTCTATTTCTCTTCTTACTAAATATCGTGGCCGTTGCTTAGAAGCCCACCGCTCCGTTGCCTGAACCACCCGCGTTTCATTTTTTTCAAATCATTCCCTATTCTAAAGAAGTTTTCACTTTAATAATATAGAATTAAATATATATATATATATATATATATATAGAATTAAATTATATATTGAATTTTATTAATTAATTAATTATTTTTGTTTCATCGGTTTCACGTTCTTCCGTTTCACATTCTTCCGTTTCACATTCTTCCATTTTACAATTTTCAAATCACCCTGATTCTAAAGAAGTTTTCACTTCAAAAAAAAGAAACGAATTCAGCACTCGAGAGAAATGGAAGTGCGCTAATAAACGTAGGATACGAATGGTTGAATCGTGTTAGTGGAAAGAGCGAGCATAGATAAACGTTTAGGTTTTTTCTCACCATTGTTCTTTCTTCCTTTTATCTCTTTGGTTTAGTGGAAAGTGCACCACCGAAGTTACCATTATCCACTTAATGACTTCGAAGATTACCTGGGGTTTGACTTCATATATCGAAACGATTATTCTGTATCGTACTTTGACCTTTTCCTTTATTGCACACATCAACTGCGAGATATAAACTGTGATAGTTTAATGTAGCATATACCTAGATATATACATACACACACACACACACACATATAACACAAGTTATGTCCAAATAAATTAATTTATTTGAAAGTTACAAGAAACAAAATGTGAAGAACAATAAGAACACTTTCGTTAAATGGTTGCCATGTTGTAATCATCAACCGTGAGATACGACAAGTAGTCATTGTTACACCATTTCCTGATAAACTAATTTATTTGAAGATCTTGAAGAAAAAGTGGAAAATGGTGAGAACACACTTTCGTTAAATGGTTGCTTTATTTCGTTCGTTTATTTGTCTTCAAGTATTCTTCTACTTCAGTTAACGAAATGTTAAAATAAGATGTTGTTGAATTTGTACGAATGGATTTAATTGAATTTTAATGGAAGATTTGAATTTATTATTGTTATCGATTACAAATTTAATGCATTATTTGTTTACTCCAATTACCTGTGTTTTTTTTTTTCATCAAATTTAAACAACTCATCTAAATAATATTACTGAATTTTTAAATTGTTTTCCAAAAAAAAAAAAGGAATGGACTTTTCATCTACATTATGAAACTGTTACACAGTATTAATGTGAAATAATATTCGACTTACTGAAAAAATTCGAGGAAAAAAAATTCTTTAACTTTCAATATCAAATGCATAAATAGATAGAGTAATGATCGTAATAATGGTATTCGTTTTACGCATACAGTCAACTACTTACAAGAGTACTCTCATCTATGAATCATACAAACCGAGATTGAACCTCGTTCTCTGGTAATTTCGATTACTTCTGCTAGATGGATAAAAAGTAAAAAATAAAGGCAATTCATTCGAAACGAAAGAGAGAGAGAGAGAGAGAGAGAGAGAGAGAGAGAAGAAACGGTGGTATGATCGAGTTCAGTGAGACGTTTTGAAATTGGTATTTCGTTTCGTTGCTATTTTAATCATTCCTCGTAATTACTGGTAGTGTTTTCTTTTGACAGTTCTCTTTTCTGACCATTCATCGAAGTTTACTTTCCATCCTACTTTAACGCAAGTCTACTACTCTATCTTTCTTTTACCAATACTATTTACTTTTTCTTATCTACTTTTATTTCTATTTCGTTTTATCTATTTACGATTCAAGCTTCATTTCGTATTAAGAGTTAAATAACTGCTTCTAAAGTTAATTATTATTATAGTCCTGTTCAAATATTTCTTATGCACACCTTTCAAATAGTTTAAGACAGTATTGTTAAAAGAAAAGAAAATAAATCGAATTATCTTCTTTATATATATATTAAAATTAGTGTCACATTGTTGATTTCCAATGAACTTCGAAATTACTGAACCGATTTTAATGAAATTTTTTTTATTTTGTGTGATTTTTTTCAACTTACGATATAAGATAGTTTTTATCGCGATTATTTTTATTTTTTATTATTAATTTAGGGATTTATTATTTAAAGGTTATCTACGTCTTTAGATACTGTAAGTTTTCTATAGATGACGCTGCATAACAATTCAATTATCTCAATTTACATACGACATAACCTTACTTTTCTAACCTTTACTTTTTCTTTCATTTCGTGTATTATTATTTTATGTATTCCATTCTAATTGTGTTATTATTTTGTGTGTTGTTATAATTTACTAAATAGTTTAGATTTAGAAAAATCCTAGTATTTAAATAAAAGTAAATATATCAATTATTTATTTTAATTTGTTACTGTTCAATTCTTAAGATTAATAATTATTTAATATATTATTTATGACACGTCATTAAAATTCAAGCTTAATACTTTACGTACGATTTACAATAATTATCTAATACTTGCTATCTGATTTTATAAATATTTTGGTTTAAAATATCTAAAAATTAATTTATCACTGAATCATTCTTATATTTAATACATAATAATTTTGATATTTATGATAGATTTATTCTCGTTATAATATCTTGATTAGTATCGTAATTATTGTAGTTTATTAGTCACCATGGCAATACCATAATTATTAAACTTAAAATGATAAATAAGATTACATAGTTTATGTACATATATATATTTTACTGTTATGAGTATTTGCAAGGAATGTAAGATAGTATATTCATATCCGAGCTTGCTAGAATGATATAATCTATTTCTATCCGTGCAGCACGGCATTTGGAACCTGAAAATCTAGCAAGCTTAAATACCCATGTGATTCTAATAGCTCATAAAATAACTTTATGTAATATGATTACTGGTACATTATATTTTTGAATCTTTATAATGCAATTTTGGACTTGAAATATTTAAAAAAAAAAGTGTACGGTGTTATAACGGTTCCCATAATTAAAGAAAAAGTTCAAAAATATTGAAGATTGAATTTACACAACGTATTTCCACTTCACGAAACCAGAAAATTCGTCGAATTACCATCACAGTATGTGAAAAAAATACAACAATCTTATTAAGAATCAGTCAAATAAATTATGAATTCAATTGAAGTGTCATTTTTCCACTTCGATAAATCAAAAAATTTATAAACTACTAAAATACGAAGAAATATGAAATTTAACTATTATTACTATTTACAAATAATTTTATGATTAAGAAAATTTTATAAAAAAGAGAATAAAATATCGAAGAAACACGCTATTTCCACTTATTAAAAAAAAAAAAAAAAAAACAATCTAATTTGTTACCAATTGGAATAAAAAAAAAAATCTATAAAAAATATGTCAAAGATGTATACCTTGTTATAATGAATTCCCCCGGCGCAAAGAAAAAAGATGTTGAAAAAATAAAAAAAATAAAAATGAGAACAAACGATTCATCTTTCCACTTGGAGAGAGCAGAAAATTCGTCAACTATTGGAACACAATGAACTGGAAGATCAAAGTGGCAACATCTTCTCAAACAGCAGATAACGACAATGTCCTTGAAGGAATTCTATAGTAACTACTAGTCTCTGTGAACCTTGAGGCTATTGACATCTATTAGAGCAATCGATACGCAATCGGATGTTAATCGATCAATCACTAACTGAACTGATTACGAAACTTCTCTGCAGGCTTAGGTTCGGATAATCTAGCTTTTCGCATATATCATAGATAAAATCAACTCTGAAATCAATTGTACTATCCAACAGTACAATCAACTATACAATAAAATCAATCTTGGTAGCAAAACCAACGAAGAATATACAAAAAAAGAACCAAACAAAAAAATGGAAAGTCACGATGATAGTTTGCAATAGCAGTCACGTGATTTCAATGCGAGCTGAAACGTATATCATCGGGTACTATCAAAAGTTTGAAAATTCGAAATAGAAGTGTTCGAAATCTAATCACCGATAGGGAAACACCATTATCCATCATTGATCACAACGATAAATGACGGACCAACGATTTCCTATTTTTCCGTTTCGGATAGAATTTCGAATGAACAGTCTCTAATAGAAATTGGTGTCGATTTATGGATTTATCTGTGAAAGTGCATAAAGAACCGTCATTCTAAATACACGTACTAACTATACAAAGCAAATGGTTAAAATATAGTAACTATTACTATCTAACTTTGAATTGTATGGAAATTGTGGTGGAATTGTTGCAATTTTGTGTAGATTTGAAAATGATCAATTCAGTGGTGAAAACTATTGACGTAAAATAACGATTTGTAGTACAATAGAATCCGTCAAATAATAATAATAATAATAATAATAATAATAATAATAATAATAATACTAAAGTTTTAATAGTTATAATATAATAATACAAATAATAATATAATAATCTAATACTTATAATAATATAATATTAAAAATAATATTATCATTAATGTATAATAAATTATTAGAATATTATAATATTGGTTTTTTTGTGTGTTTGATTTGAATTTACGATTATTATCAAAAAATTACTGTGTTTTATTATTATTTAACAATTATTTTATTTTATTATTAATTTATTTTTATTTATTATAAAATTAAAATTGAATTTCATCAACTAATACCAGTTACGATATAAATAAAGAAAAATATATAAAATGTCGGTAGGTTTAATATTAATCTGTGCCATTAGAATAGCGATAGAAACATTTCATCACAGTAACGTACTACTTCTTCCATCGTCACATTTTCCGATTCCACAAGATAAAAGTGTCAATTTACTCGGAGAAAAGTGCCATTTATTGTCCACTAAAAATTTTCTACGATGCGATCTACTTACCAACAGTAACACCAGTTTATAGTAAACTATATTAAACTTTAAACGGTTAGAGTTTTTACTATCTGGTTATTGGATACCAGAAAAATAAAAATTTTGATACGTGAACCAGAATTCTTTTAATACATTGCGAACTTATGACGATATATTTCGTCTTTCAAATGTTATTTTTTAATGGTCTTTGTAATAATATCACACAGTTGCTAATTGATAGTCAGAGGTTTTAAAGAAAATGGATGATTTTTCAAATGACAGTGACAATGATTTCATTCATGATGAYGATGAAAGTGAAAAAAATGACAAAAAAAAAATTATGTAAATTTTCAGTGATAAATGATCATTTAATAAATATTTTTTTTCTAATAGTTAGTATTAGTTATTAAATAATTAACAGAGAAATTCCAACCGAACTTGGAAGATTTTGAAGATTATTGGGGTGTTGCAGTTAAACCACTAAAGTCAGATAGTATCTCAAAAGTAGTAAAATTAATACTGTGTGTGAGTGATGATTTATTTGAAATGTTTAACTATCAATCATCCTTAAATTATAATCAAACATTAAAGCAACAACATATATATTTAAATTTAATAATTGAAGCAAAGAAATACCTGGTCACTGGGTATGAAGTCTAGCAATAAAATGTCTGGTTCACAATTTGTTAACATTTCATGAAACATGAATAACAAAAAATATAAATAATTAAATTTAATATATCTCAAATGACTTTTGCAACTTAATATTATTAGTTTTTATTTTTTAATAATCATTTGTTCGTAGTAGTAATGAGAAAAGAAAATGAATAGGATCATTCGTAGCTTTCTTAATTGATGTTAAATAATTTCAAAAAGACCTGTTAGAATTTCTTTTTAACTCGTACTTGTCGATTGAAAAATAAGAAAAGGAATCTTGCACTTTTTATAACAGCTTTAACTATTCTTTTCAAGATACTATCGATTGCAGTTGATATCAGTTCGGAATCGTTCGAACTTCATTGAAACTTCAACCATTTGAAAAAGAAATGTTAAGGAAGATATATATACTGAGTATCTCATTTAAATCTAGACACTTGAATATTTCACTTTGAACTGAATGATTTAAAACAGTTCATTAAAAAAAAGTAAGAAAAAATATTCTAAAGTTTTGATAGTATTTTTAACATGTTGAATCCTACATTAATTTTACATGTCATGCCAAGACGAGTTTGTTATTGTGAGTTTCTTTATTACGTTAAAATATTATTTAAAATAAATAAGAGAAAAAAGTTGTATGTAAATGTATAAAGGTGTGTGTAAATGTTATCATGTGCAATGCATTTATTTTACTGGGAACAACCGGTGATACCAGTCGTGTTACACAAGCAAACTTTTATTACCGGTTACCGGTGGATTTAATGATATTTCAGGTGTTAAAGTGTTGTATGTTTTTGTATATTATAGTTACTGTTAATTGTTTAGAATATAATAATCAATATTTAAAATAATGTCATTTATTATCTTCTTTTAATACGTACAACTACATACTGTGATACTTCTTAAATAATATCTACCCTAATAACAGGTTCTTTTAATATCTTTTACAATAGTAGGTTGTTCACGATAAGTATTACTATTTATCTTTTCTCATAAAAAAAAATCTGACAGAACCAACCATGGAATGTATGTGTTTTTAATGTCCTAGCTAATGATTTTGAAATTTAAGATTTGAAATTTCTATTATTTCATATGAAAAATGAAATAAACATTCATCATGTTGATACTGCATCGTATTATAAATGACAAATGTGATTTACGGTATTTGTAAGAAAAAAAAAACAAATACAATAAACATATGAAATAGTCCAATAACTGTAACAACTTAAAATATTTCTGTCATACTTTATTTTATGAAAAAAAAATTGCTTTCTAAGTATGCATGCATTATTATATTGTAGAAAATAAAAATATAGTTAGTGAATGTGAATGTGAATTTATCATTAAACAATTTACCTTATTGATCAGACATTTTTTCAATCATCAATTAAAAATAAAATATTACGATTTTTTATTATCGCATAAATCAACATTTTTAAAAATACTTTGTTAATTAATTATTTTTTAACAATATACACTGACAATTGTTTATCATAATACACTCAAAACAAAATTGTAGTATATTACTTTAAAAAATATTTTGTAAGATCGTATAAAAGATGATCTTAATTAAAATATATATTTTAAATATAATAAAAAAATACATTTAATATAATAAAAAAAATTTTACTTATTAATAAATTAATATACAAATATAAAAAAATTTGATATATTAATAATTTATTATATAAATATTATAAAAAAATATATATATTTACCATTATCGGATAAACAGTAAAACTTTGTTTTGAACATTTTGTTTTCTATAAAACCAGAAAAAGAAGAATAAACAAATTTGTAATAAAAGTAATTATTGGATCACATAATTTTGTGTAGATGAAATATTTTTATTATTACAAATAATAGAAAGAAGAAACAACTCAAAAATAGTTAAAAGTTTTTGTTAACAGGAGTGAAAACAAAAAACGTTTTATTTTTCCAGGATACTATTTTGTCTAACTGTTACTACTGCTTCTACGCTTTTACTTACTTTTGTTATTTTCTTTTCTTTACGCACGTATTGATCAAAAGATGTCACCGCACATTTCATCGCATCGATTCCACCATTCCGTATATTTCTATACACTAGATCGTATCTTGAATAATAAAATATTTTTATCGATGATAAAAAGAACAATTCTTTTCAATAAACGAATATTCAATACTGAATATGCACCTGATGTGATTTATTTATACAAATAAAGACACACAGACAATTTTTTATTCCTCGGTGAAAACAAATAATCCCATGAGATCTTGAATTTTATAAAAATTCAATGGACCATCATTGGACAACAAAAAAAATACATATATAGAAATATGTTGATATTGATTTTCAATACTAATAAAACATATAAAGATAGGTAAAAAAGATTTTCTTTTAAATATTGTATTACAATTCTTTATTTAATTTTATACCATTGCATTGGTTTGTTTGTAAATTTATTATTGCAATTAATAATATTATTTTTTATTATTGATTTGTATTTATTACGTTGGTATCCTTTGTTTCTCGATAATATCGATTAAACAAAATTTTATTTATATTAAATTTTGCCTGAAACAATAATAACGAACTATCATGAATATGCCAAAACTTTGTATTCAAAGAAAAAGAACCACATTTTCAAAGATAGAATGACTCAAGAAATATTTGGAAATTACTTAATCGTTAATTCCTATCATAGATGTCAAAAAAAGAGGTAAAAGAAAAAGAGAAGAAACGAAAATATAAAAATAGAATAAAAATAAACGAGTTGAGCAAAAAATTATGAAATTCTCTAACACGAAATGTTCCCTTAGACGTGACAGAAATACAAAATTTTCTTCAATTTTATCTAACCACAATGGAAAGAGAATTTGCATTCCCGTCTTTGTTATCGTCGATCATTGAACGCATTTTAGTTGAACGTTTAAGGTAGAAGTAATGTCTTTAGATAGAACAGGTTGATGAAACAGGTTAAAGATTCAGATCAGTGGTCATACAGTTGTTATCGCACATTGTAGGACTATTCAGCTTTTATTATGGCAATAAACCACTGGTTATCGTCGATATTATTTGATACTTTGGTATTTCGTAAAAGCTTTTCCATTATCTTTTTCTTTCTCGTTTATTCTTTCTTCATTTAACGTTTCCCTTGAAATGAAACATCATACTTAGTCATTTTATTCTTTTTGATCCTTTCGAAAATAACAATAAATAAAAATTTTTAAATGTTATCTAATCCTTCAATTTTTACAGAATAAATTTAATATTTATTTTAATAAATTTTATTTTTTTTATTTATTTATTATATTGTTTTATTTGTTGTTTATATATGTATTATTTTCAATTAATTTTAAATAATTTATTTTGTAATAAGTTGCAATATTTATTAATATAAAATTAGTTCTTTTTTACTATCCTTTTTTACAAATACGAGTTACTACTTCTCTACTAACACTTTATCACATTTATTTAATATTTAACTAAAAAAATTGTGAATATTAAAATAATATTTTTTTTTGTGTGTGTTAAAGAAGTCAATATTCCATTCAATAAAATTGAATATAAAAAGAAAGTTAAGATTAAATGTTTTTCTCAAGATAAGTAACTTATTAAACTACTTATTAAATTCAGAACTTTGTATTAAACTCTTTGTAACCCAAAGATATAATATTATGAGAATGAGTACCTTCATTTCTAATAAGTAAGCATTTGTAGGGAAAATTAGCCTAAGGGCTTGGATAACTTAGCGGTTTTAAACTTAAGATATCGATTTATGTAAGATGAAAAGTTTTAAGGGATAGATAAATTCATGAACTTTGAAACATGCTAATACAATACCGAAAAATTTCAACCATAAGCAAATTTAAATAAGTATAATACTTAATTATAATATATTATACAGTATAATTATTGATTAAGAAAACATGACAAGAATATTATTCGTTTTCTATTCAAACAAACCTTGCATCTTTAATTTTCGACGATGAGAACAACCCCCATGTGTATCAAGTTTTGGAAATAAAGCAACTTGTTTGTCATATCACAGCTAGAATATTAGTCTCGTATTATACTAACCATGATGATTAAATCAATGAAATTCTTATCTATTGTTCATCATTTTAAATATTATTCTATTAATGATTTAATTAATTTAATATATTGTTCATTATTACCGAGATTATAAATTGCAATTTCATTTTTTTCTAAATTTTGAGATGATACTTTTTAGATTAAATGAGATTTACAGATATATATCTTTAGATTTTGGTGTGTCAAAGATCAAAAAGGCAAAAAAACATGGAAAAAAATAATTAACTATTTATAATTTTATTTTTTTTTTAAATATTATTAATATTAATTTATTATAAAATATTATAATAATATTTTTTAATATTATTTTGTTAGTAATTGAAGCTTTTATTTTAATACAAAATTTCAAGATAATATTCTATAGATTTATAAATTTGTATCTATTGATTTTTTTAGATTCAAAGATTAAAGTGTTGAAAAACGATATTTCCCTAAAAATAAAAAAATAAAAAAACAGCAAAGAGATAATATTATTTAAAAATATTTTTTGTAGTATGTATATTTTATAAAAAAGAAAAAAACTAATATCACCATAGAAAATAATAGTGACTAGTTTCTTTGAAAGCTCGTTTAGCGAAGTTTTCCGTGTAAAATCGAGAACAAGGTATCATGGTTGTCCTAATTCTCAAACAAGATGATCGTTCGTGGTTCGATAAGCAATCGTTTACACGCCGTTAACGATGTGCAAGTGATATCGCGTGAGAAGAGCCAATCCACGGATGTACACCGTTCAATATTTCCCTATATGTATATGTACATATATATATTTAGTGAAGAGGAAATGGCCAACTCACTTCCTTCATCCTAAATTCGTGCAAGAATTTTAGTTAATTCTCTGTAAAAGCTTCATCTTTGATTTGCTTCTTTTAAGTATACACGTTAAATCGATCTTTTAGTTCATTGAAAAAGTCTAATTTTAAACTTCAAATTCTATTATTAACGCACGAATGTAATAAATCGTGTTACAAATGAGAATTCAAGATAAGAATATCTAATTTCGCATGTACCAGTTTAACCTGTAAGTCAGGAAATTTTGAATTGCTGAATGTAAAATTTAATTGTATTTCGATTTAAATTGAAATAGTACAATTGGAGACAATGAATGGAATAAATGAATGAAATGTTAAATAAAGAATCGAGAAGTTTAATATAAGAAATAAAAAACATATGATTTATAGTATTTTTTTTTTATCAGAAAAATTAATTCATTTGCTTGGATACAAGTACTTAATCCAAAAATTTGCTTAAAATGAAAATTAAATCTAATTTTATTTAATATGGTTTTATACAAATTTTACTTAGCAACAATGAATGAAACAAATTATATCGTATAATAATTACTTTTTCGTTAAGAAGAATTATTTTCAAAAGCATTATTCGTAGATTATCTACGTGAAGTTTGATTTGTGAAAAAAAAATTACTATATAACAAATTATTTAAATTATTAAATAAAATTATTTTATATTTTATTACACATAGAAACCCCTTTACATAATGGGTTATCCTAAAAGTTTACAGTAATTAATAACATTTATATTCCAAATATATATTTATAAATATATGCGATTTTGAAATTTTTCTTAAAAATTTAAGCGACCCACAAATAGTGTCCCAAAAGTTTTTTTACCGAACTAAGAAATAAAAAATATTTTTTGCTAAATATTTGAAGTAGTCCCACAATGAATCCCTAAACATGAACCATTGTTAACAACATTGTAACAAAAAACTAATATCTAAAAATAAAAAATAAATGATTACAATATATTATGAATTAAACCAATAATACTATTTTATCTACTATATCTATTCTTGATAAAGTAATTTGTAAGCCACCTTGTATATATTCTGACAAATAATCTTACATCTCCATATGTAAATACCAATGAGAAACTACTTACAAAAATTGCAATAAAATATCCTCTAAGTGTTGATACCTAACCTCAAAATTTGAAGTTCTTTTTTAATTTATACCCCAAATCAAAGATCAATTGATTAACACAAGATTATAAGTAATAAAAAAATGAATTGAGAACTGGAATCACGTTGATCGTATCACGCTAAGTACAATGACAAAGTTCTGTTGTAGGTAGTTGATGATGAAGAAGGTTAATGGTTGTTGGCCATGCCGGTAGAGTAATCGTTTCTTCCTGTTAGTTCAGGGGACTAGGAGGTTGTTCTGTTGCTGTCGTTGTTGCTACCGATGATGTTACTACTGTGTGTTAGTGACTATGGAGCATCAACCGCCGTGGGCGTGTTTCGTAGGAACTTCAACAGTTAAAACGACGAAGAGAACGACTACGACGACAACGATGTTTCGAGAGTTTTGGAGGTGGTTAGAAGGGGTGGTGTTGCTCGTTTACATACCGTGTGTGTCTCCCAAACCAACCGTCCTCAAGAGCAAGCCTCAGGGTGTCGACTCAAGGAACGAACTAAATGAAATTGAAAGAAAGAACTACGCGGAATAACATAGGAATAACAAAGGAACTCTCTAACATGTGCATCACATACAAATTCCTTCTTGTTATTCAAATGCTTACTACAACAAGTGACTTCATTAGCATGAGTCTAACAATATAAACCTTATCATATGCAAAATGTACTTCATTTTTAACGATTCCATGAACATAACCTACAAATTTAACCGTGAGTACAATTCACCAGAAATCTTACTTTGTTACTTCGTTGAATTTCTAATTAATTCGGAACACGTTTTGGATATATTATGACTACCGTTCTTTTTCTTTTTTGTTCTTTTCTCTTGAAATATTCTTCATTACTAATGACTCTATTTTAATAAAGATACTAATGTCATTTTATTATTATAAATGAGATCAATTCTCCCGTTCAATTCGTTCATTTACTCTCCCCCTTCGTATAATCTAACCGATGCTTCGATCATATTTTTTCCGACTTTAATAAAGAAGGATTTCCATTTTTTGAATTACCATAAATTTTATCGCTATTGTCAAGGGAACGGTGTCAAAAAAAGAAAAAAAAAACGAATAAGGGATTTCCATTGGGAGCATTTTTCGGTCATGTTCATTTATTTTTTTTTTTTTTTGTCAGAACGAATGGTATCTTAACCGGAATCACTACACGCGTTCTCTGCAGCTTCGTTCAATCTCGTAAGAGCCTGGATATATGGTAATCTTGCTCGAATCCGTACTGGAATTTACCTCTGTGACCCTTCACCTATACTTTTCCATCTTTATTTCTTTTTCTCTCTCCCTCTTTTGCTCTCTTTCTCACAAATACTTATACATGCTTTTCAAGGTTGATTCGTATACCATTTGTATGCACTACCCCAATGTATTTCTATTTACATGTCTTGATACACATATCCATACACATTCATATTATTTCGACGGGAATTTATGAACGTGTGTATAACAACACTTGGTTCTATGTGTTTTTGCTTACTCGAATATATACATATATATGGATGTATGCATTGCATTACAAATGAGAAACGGTCGAATTAAACTACCCACATTGTAGATATGATGCATGCGACGTTAATCCTATTTCTTCGATGTCCGCTTCTAACTGTTCGTGCAAAATGTCTTAATTAAATAAATTTCCACAAATTCGGATTAGTATAACGAAGGAAGACGTTAGAACAAATTCAATTAGACAAAAACTGATTTTACAACTGACAGTTTGTCTATGTACAACGATTAATTTTTTCATTTTTTTAACATCTTAAGTGAACACAGCTAATTTAAACAGACATGTTAAAGTACGTATAAAGCGTAAAGTCATTATTTAAGTTTTAAATGATTATTATACAATAAATGCGTTAAAGTATAATATAAAGTATTGTCATAACTTTATTGAGGAAATATAAGTAAAATGAAAAATACATATTTGGTTTATTTTATTAAAATTACGACATTTACTTGAATTTTGAGATAATTAAATAAATTATGAGCCAACATTAGCGTCATTCTAAAAACCTGATGAAGAAATATTTCTAATTTTTTAATACGATAAATTGAATTTTGACACACGTTGTGTATCCTTTTTTATAAATTTCCTGATAACAATGATTGTTGACTTAAACAAAATATTAATTTCATAATTTATTTTATAATAAACTTACCCTACTGTAATAATTACCTTTACAAAAAAAAATCATTTAAAATAAACCAACAAAATAACTTGCTGATTTTCAAAATTATCACGAGAAGTTAAATCATTATCCCAATTAAAAAGGGTTAACAAAGTTTTCGCATTTTAATGATAAAAAACAGATTATCGAGAGATATTCGATGAGAGATATTGCTAATCGTATACCCGAGGATGGGATGTTTACGAGCAAATCGTGGAAAGGTTTGTTTCTCGGAGTTCAGACCCCTAAAGTGTTCACGTCGTTTAATGCGATCTGCAAACCAGGACGCTGAGGCGCCTAGGAACTTCGAAATCGAAGAGAATATCGAATTAGCGATGGATGTGCTTACTTCCCCCACCAATCTCTTTACCCCTACTCATTTCTTTACCCCTACCCATTTCCCTATCTCCATCTTTCTCTCTTTCACATTCAACATAGCTTAACTCCAATACCTGGAAAGAGTTTCTCTTAGTGTTCAGGACTAGAAATTCACCACTAAGGCTGCGCATACACCTGATTTCAGACTGCTAATTAGTTGAAAGGTCTAAGAACGAACACACAGCTTTGACATATTCATCGAATCCGTTATAATTTGACAAAGATAATTTGCGAAGGACTCTACTAAACCCTAACTCGATCGCTTAATTCTCACATAACTCTTCACCACTAAGGTAAGATTTAGAAATTACCAATCTTCATAAGATGATCTGAATAATTTTATCTCATTGCTAACCATACTTAAAGGATGTAAAGTATTACTACAAGATAGTAACATGGTTGCTCTAATTGGATTTAAAGACCTGAGAAAGAGAGAGAGAGAGAGAGAGAGAGAGAGAGAGAGAGAGAGAGNGAGAGAGAGAGAGAGAGAGAGAGAGAGAGAGAGAGAGAGAGAGAGAGGAAAAGGACATCTATTTTTATTAGAACACTAAATTTACAGTTTATACAAAAAGACAATTTAAAAAAGTACATTCTAGTATAATACGAAAATAAAATTACGTAAAATTTTCACGAATTAAAATTCTTTTATTTTTCTCCGAAAAAAGATTTTCAACTAGAAACACAACTTAAATTTACTGCGTCAAACTTAATCAAGGAAAAAATTAAAATACCTATTAAGACATCAAAAGGTTCATTCAACTCGTAATAAAACAAAATGAAATGTTTATAAAATTGTTTACTATAGCGAAACATCTATTGTAATATTTTCTATTTCATCAAATTATTTATAACATTTTACAACATTTGATTGGAGATAGATTTGTTAAAACTTGGATGGCATATTTTTTTAATTCAACAAATCAAATGACACATAATTGGATTAAAAAGGTGTAAAAGTATTAATCAAACGAATTGTTCATGTTTTGCGATAAAAATTGTCTTTCGTTGAATAATCACGAATGCTAGTAGAAAAGTTATATTATATGTTATTATATATTATATATATTATTAATCTAATCATTATATCAATATATTATTATAAAAAAGATTATAATATATATAACGATAAAAAGAAGTACAGACAAAAAAAATGATAATTTGACAACATTTGACAAACTTTTGATAATCATAATTAACGTTACAGACATTCGTGTTAACGTGGCAACAATAATAAATTCACCTGCTATATTCTCTTAGAAAGTATAAAAAGAGGAAAAGAAACAGAAAGAGAGAGAGAGAGAGAGAGAGAGAGAGAGAGAAAGAGAGAAGGAAGATGAGGAGATGGTTGATGGTACATTCGATATAGCCAAAGTTCACCACGTTTTCCGTAGGAAGCTGCAGCTAAATTATATACGCTCGCCGGTCTCTGGAATCTGAATTCTCCAGGAACACGCTGGAATACTCTGAGTGACGAGTACTCGACGCTTCCGGCTGCGTGTTCAACCAAATTGATGACTACGTGCCTTATCTCTGTATATCTTTTCTCTCTCTCTCTCTCTTTCTCTGTCTCTCTGTCTCTCTGTGTTTCTCTATTTCTCTCTATTTCTCTATATTTCTATCTACCTTTCTATATTTGTCTATTTCTCTTTCTAATATCAAGCTAGATTTTTTTTAAATAAATATTGAAACTACCAAAATCAACGAATCTATATTATTTTATTTTATTTATTTATTAAACTAATTGTATTTTTAATATCAATATATGTAGAGAATATATTTATAATTGAAACTGTCAAACAAATGGGTACTATATTTGTTTCTTTTTTTTTCTTTTTTTCTTTTTACATTTACAAAAATTTGTTTCCAAAATAAATATGTACCAATAGGGTGACTAAAATCCACAAGTCTTATTTTTAACTCTTACAAAAGCCAACGCGCGAGTTATCATTTTTCTTCTATTTTTAATATAAATATGTATCATTTTTTATATCGAAACTATTGAAAAAATGGATCTAATGTTCTTTCTTTTTTATTTCTTTTTATATATACAAAAATTTGTTTCCAGAATAAATATGTACCAATAGAATAATCAAAACATAGAAGTCTCAATTTTTTTACTTTTTCTTTTTTAGTATAAATGTGTACTAATAATTTAAATGCTAAAATTACAAGAGCCAACAAGTCTTTCTTATTTTTTCTATTTTTTTAGTATAAATATGAATATTAATATTCGTACGATCAAAATATAAATAGATCTCTATATATTTATTTGTATATATTTTATTTTATTATTTATTCAATTTAACCCAATATTACTTACACATTTTTTAATAAGAGTTTTCTAAATTGGCCATAAATAAAAACTAGAATAAATATTTAAACTAAAATCAATTCTCCTTGTATAAAGTAATTTATCAATAACCAAGTAATTTTGATCATCAATTGCTTGTAATTCTAGTAATATATATCGATTGCAATGTAATCCAATAGATAGAAAACAAATATACGATTGTATTGAATAAAAATAACCATGAAGAGTTCATTCAACTTTAATAATTCATAAAAAAGGTTCAACCAGGGCCGTTTTGAGAATATATGACACACTAAATTTAATTTCCTTATTATCACCTAATCATTATTTTTCATTTTCAATTTTGATGAAAATAATACAACGCTTGATATAAAAAAAAAACTATGTAGGAAAACTAAAAACTTAAAATGAAATGATCAACGTTACCTCGTATTACCAACAGTCTAGTCTATTTTTCTTTAATAATCTTTTAAATATCTTTTACGATGTATTCGAGCATAAACAAAATTACGTCCCTGAGTAGGTATCTCAAATGCTTAAACTTAGAACCCCGTCTCTGTTAAACACAATGCATTTCACTTTTACATTAACTTTTTTTGTGCATTAAAGTCGTATGTAAGTTTACGAAGTTATCCTCTTGTATAAGAAAGTGAGAGAGAGAGAGAGAGAGAGAGAGAGAGAGAGAGAAATAGTACGAGAAGAATTAATTAGAGAATCCTTTATCCTCGTTACCCAGCATCTGACAATGAAAGCGTTTCTCGAATTAATCCACCCTCGTCTCGCAACGTGATCGAACACCGCTCAAAGAAGAAAGATTTCTCTGCTCACTTGAGAAACTTCAGATCAAAATCTCATGCAATTTGTCACGTAGCATGAAAGGATTAATGATTAAACGTAATTCTTTTCTCTTGCATCAATTTAAACATAGAAATGGTGTTTCCTTTTCCTTTTTCCTTTTTTTTTTTTCAAATTTTACAATGAAAAATGTACTTTACAGCGCTCCAATTAGTTCTTATAATAATTTATTACATACTATTTTATAAAAAAATTTCTATTCTATTATATCATAATTTATTAACATTGTTAATCTATAGAGTAAAATTTAGTCATATACATAAGTGGCAACGATTTAAATAATAAATTATAAATTAAAGTAAAATAGTAAATTATAAATAATAAATTATAAATTAATAAATTATTAAAAATTAAAACATTAATTCATAATAATTTATTAAATACTTCTTATGAAAAATTTGTAATTTATTATATCCTAATTTATCAGCATTATTCATTCATGAAGTGAAATTTAGTCAAACACATAAGAAGCAACAATTTAAATAATAAATTATATATTAAAAATAATAAAGAGATTATATAATTAATAAATCATTGAGTTAATACGTTTTTTTTCTCCCTCTCATAATTTTGCAACGAAAAATGACTCATTATATTTCGATTAATCAAATACTTCTTATGATTATATGTATTTAATTATACAATCTAAATAATTAGCATTTTATCTATTTCAATGTAATATTTGAACGAAACAAATATAATGATGATATAAATGATAAAAATAACAAATAAAAGATAATAACGAAGATAATTACCGATCATAATTATAACGTATGATGAATACACGAATTAAGTGAATAATGAATATGTTAATAATACAAAGTAAGAGTAATTTATAGTTTAATTAGACATTTTAATAAAGGTTAAAAAAAGAAAGAATGGAATTTGGGTAATTCGGTTGGAATTCTTTTCCCCGTGAAATACTACGAACGTGTGTGTGGGTAAGTTCAAAAAAGGTTTTCACCACCCACACACCCACCCACCCGGCTGCAGTATAAGTTCTTATTTCTCGCACGAAGACGTAACTATGTGTATATATATAGTATACTAGGTAGGTGGGTGGTGAGTGTTAAGAGTAAAGAAGACAAGTTTCGTGAAAATACATCTGCCGCAGTGGAAGCCTGACATATTCATCGTGCATTCTAACGAAGAAACGAGACCGTTAACCCCTTTTTGTCGGCTTAACTCTTTCCCCTATTTTCAACGAAAGAAAATTTTTCTCTTTCTCCTTTTTTTCTCTCTAGTCCTCTAGCCTTAATTCAACTATAACTTTCTCGCGCGTCTCTCGAAAATATAAAACAGACGAATCTCATTGGAGATGTGTTGGAAGAAAGTAAGAAAGTAAGAAAGTCGAATTTACGTGAAAGAAAAAAAAATTTCTTCAACTCTTTCGAGTATCTACTTCGCTTGGTTTTTTTTTTTTTTTTTTTTTTTTTTTAAAGAAAAAAAGAACAAGAAAAAGAAAAGTAATTCGAACAGAGAAGTTTTTTTTATTCCATTTTGACAAAGATAAAAAAAAAAGGAAAAAGTTGTTCGATTTACGAATAGGAAAAACGGAAAGTTCATTTTCTTTTTGTTTTTTTTTTATTTTCACACGAGTTTGTTTTTTTTATTTTCTTGTATCTTTCGTTGGTTTTTGTTTTTTTTTCTCATGATATTTTTTTTAAGGATTATTATTATTATTACTATTACTATTATTATTATTATTATTATTATTAGATTTCGTAAATAGACGAATAGGTGAGTGGAAAGTTTTACTACGTCCAACGTAGACGCATAATGGGATTTGTGGTTTCTTTGGCCAAATTCTGGCCACAGAATAGCCTTCTCGCAACAAGACCAATTCGGTTTAAGTCGTGGTAATACGAATACACGTATAACCATTATTTTAAATGAAACATTTTCATGATATATTATTCATTTTCAAATTAAAATAATACATTTATTCTCAACGAAATATCACACATATATGTGTACGTATATAATTAAGTATACTTTTCTGTATCGTTAACTTTCTACGTTCATTTATCGATTTTTATACGAAATTAACCATTATTTACATAAAATCGTAAATAACTTTCTTTAAAGACCAATTACGATTAATATTATTTTTACCGAATGTATCCAAATGAAACCTTTTGCAAATTTTCGATTAAAATTATTATTRTTAGTTAATCATTTTTTCGTCAATCGAATTTTGAATTATTCTAATAATAACGATCGTTGAATTAATTATTGATACTATTAAAATAAAAAGGAAATTAAACAGAAATTAATATTGTTAATATTTATTTTCAAAATATTTGCATTTAACAACCTGTCACACATTCTCTGGTATTGTTTGTTTTATTGAAGAAACAGATATTGATTTTTAAATTAATTTTGGCACAGTGATTGTTGATTTAATTTTGCACGAAATATTATCTACGTATTGTTACAATAGAAATCAAATAAATACAAAAAGAAATATGCAAATATCAATAAAATATATTAACATATTAAACATACTTACGAATTAAACATACACAGTGGGATTGGTGTTTAATTTGTTAAAAAAAAAACTTTATTTTATTCGAAATAGATGTTCAGTAGATAGAAATAGTGTTAATCCTTTAAGTGCTGAATACTTTCAGCTGAAGTGTTTTGTACGAATAGAATAATTTATTATTAGTGCAACTGTTTCCTTTGATTGATATTTTTCACCAGATCCTAATAATAAATTATATTTATTAATTAAAGTGTTTGTTTTTTTTTATATAATTTTCATGTAACAAGACTCCATAATCAATACGCAAATCAATTACATTATTAATAAACAATAAAATTTGTTTGACAACAAAAGAAATTAAGACAACATAATAAAATATTCCTGTGAAATAATTAAAACAATTTTCAATATCAAATCAATTTCAATATGTAATGCATTATTTTACATGATTTTACATTAACATTGACAACCACGTATATGTACCCATAATTTTGAAAGTGGTCTAATGTTTTAGTCAAAAGTTAAAAAAAGATGAACACACACATGGTACATTTATTATGGTCAATAACGCACTTTAGGAAATTGTAATAAACACATGTATGCGTCCACATAGCAATGAAAGAGTTAAACGAAAATAAATAAACTTCTATTAAATTTATTATTTATTTATTTATTTATTTATTATTTATTTAGTAAATGTATTATAGAAGAAGATCAATCCTGTCTCGTAAACTTCAAAAAAAAAAAAAAAAAGAAAAGAACATCATACTGAGTATTCAGTTACATTCAAGTTACATCCTTCCGTTGAAGGACCTCTCATCTCCTATTGGAAAGAAAATTTTTCAGCTTCGCGTTTGTCTTTATTTTCTACACGATCTGAACAACGACGATGTTCGGTACACGATGAAAAAGGATTTTTCGATGGACTATGTTGAAACAGGAGAACACGATCGAAGTCTACTACGTGCATCGTAAGAAGAAAGAATTCGTGAGTTATTGAATCAACATTCTAGATTCTTTTTCTCTTTCTTAGCCCTTCTCTAGCCTCCTCCACTACTCCCCCCTCCGGCTTCGAAGTATCCTTTCGTCTTTGTCTGTTCACTTTAGTTGAGATACAAAACCAACACTCATACGTCAAATCGATCGGAGTCTCGCAAAACCAACCCCTGTCGCGTTATTTCTCAACGAAAATTGTTTCCGTCGGATTGCTTCAGTGCTTACCGATTGTGTCAACAAACAGATTTAACCCCCTACCCCAACCCCCTCTCAAGTATCTTGATGTTACTCAATCGATTCCCTACGAGATGCATAAATGTATTAGCATTGAATGAAATACCGTTAGAGATGAAAATATTCACAACAAATATAGAAATAACAAAATAAAGTTAAAAAAAGAAAGGTAAGGAAAATGAATTTGTCCATTCTCACGGTTATCGATCTTTCTCTCTCTCCCTCTCTCTCTCTTTTTATTTTTTTTCTCTCTTTCTCTATTCTGTCCTTGTCGATAGACATTAATTCGATTCGCAGGAAATACGAAGAACCAGCAGTATTCGTGCAAATTCGTCGAAATCAATGGAACGCAATCAAGTGTATGCGAATTTTGCAATAGCGGTTATACGGAGACACCACCAGCGTCAAATATCGACTAACAATCGGAAATATATTATATATATGTTTATTATCATTGAAGGAATATAAAACAGAATTCTCTTGTGTTTAGTTAAGGCACACCACTAATGTGACCGCTTGAAAAAAGGTGATTTTTCGGAATTAAAAAAAAAAAAACTACTGCATGAAATGTTGTAATTTTTTAATACAATATTCGTAGATATGTAATGAATATATGACCAAATTTTTGGACTAAAACATTGAAAATTAAGCGAGTTATTCGCAATTTCCCAATGCCCGAAAAAAAGTCTCCCCATTGCTGCAGTTATAGTGACCTTCACAGTGCATGAAATAAAAAAAAAAACAAAAAGTTTATTAAACTAGAAGGAATTTTCCATACCATGAACCTCAGTCAAAACGAAAAATTGAAATCTAATAAAATAGCGAAGTTTTAAAAAAAAGTTTCAAATGTCGAGCGAAATTTGATGATTTTTGGCCTGCCAAAATTACATTTTTTATGTATGGAAAACTCGAGGTTCATTGTATGCAGAAATATATATAAAAGAAGCTCCAACAAGAATCAAATCGATCAGATAATTTGTCTTCTGCTAAGTTATAACTGTAGCAAATTTGAAAAATGTAGTTTCGAGAAAAACGCGTTTAACATTTAAGTTACTGATTTCATCATTATAAATCAAGAAATATTAAATGACTGTAACTCAAAAACTATTTGAGATATGCACCTAAATTTTAGTATGTTATTTTTAAAGGTATAAGCTATCAAAATATGCAAAGAAAAATTCAATTTTTTCAAAATTTCACACTAGTGGTGCCCCATAAATTTATGAGAAACAAATTGTTTCGATCTATCTAACGCCATCGTCACTTTCATTTTGATGTCGTGGAAAATAATTGAAAGAAACAATTCCAGGTACAGAAGGAGGTGAGGGAGGGGTAAGTGTGGACGTATCACTGTTGACGTACCTATTACTACATTTTTAATTAAAAATAATAATATGAATATAAATTATAAATATTAAAAATAAATTATATTATTATTATTATTTAAATATATGTTTGAATATTGAATATTATATGTATTATAATATGTTTATGATGAAAATAAAATTTAACATTGTTTTTACCGTGATTTTACGTACACATATTTCGATCGAAAGGTGTCTTTTTTTTTTAATTCAATATGAGCTGGTAAAAAAAAATATCGCTGAATTAATTTAACAACTATTGTAGGAAAAGTCAAAAAATGAATTGTTTAGAAATAAATTAAGCTCAAAAAAATAATTTGAAGTTGAAATGTTAAAAAAGTATCTTTTCGTACTGCTTGGTAAAAATATTGTTACAAATAAATCTATTAGTATACCTTATTTTACATATGTAATAAGTTTAACTTGAAAGTTTTATTTATATCGAGTTATTTGTCGAGCAATAACCGAGATGAATCTTTTATATCATAATTTTCAATTCGAAAACATTTGAATCAGTTTTATGTCATGCATTATCGATACTGCATTATGTTCATAAACATAGGAAATCTTTTTACAACCTGAGTCGTATTTTTCGAATAAACTTTTTCCCCAATAAAATCTATAGGATGATTATGGTAACTGAAATGTATTAGTGCTCATTTTTAAATAAAAATAGAAAAAAAAGAATGTACATGGTTTCCATACGCGATAGAAATCAAATTTATATAATCATAGGAAAAATAATCAATTGATCAATATATACTGTCAATTAAAATCGTACATGTTGGTATAGCTGTAAAAACTGAAGAAAAATATAAATGTTTAAATATTGTTCATCCTTTTCTTTTACTGATTTTTTAAATATTTTTTAGTATAATAATTTAATATCATTTAAAGTAAAAATAATATGCTTTACATTACTATTAATATCTTATGAATACTAAACAATTTTAATCTGATATTTTATTAGATGAAAATTTCCAACTCAAACAAATATTTTTTAATTTAAGCAACTTAAAAAAATTCGTAGAAGTATATAAGAATATTAAACATACTTTTAATGATTGTTAATTAATTGAAGAAAATGTATATTGCAGTCTAAAACCACGGAGTGTAAGTTCAACGTACTGTCCTCTTCGAAATTCAACGGTAAACTGATTGTTTGTTCTCTGTGAAAGTCAATTAATACTTTTATTGAATATTGTTTACATTACTTACCGAAGGTTACCATATGTTATCATATATGTATACTCCCAATCTTGAAAAATAACTAAACGGAGCACATGTTTATTAATAAAATCACCGAACAATGTGTATTATGTGCAAGTGTTTCTCAAATTCCCCAATTTACAAATTACCATAACAAATGATATTAATAATACAGTTATTTTAATTAATAAATAATTAATTAAATAATAATAATAATTAAATTACATATATTATATTACATATAATAAATAATAATAAATAAATGATATAATAAATAAATATAAAATTCCCATATAATCTGAATATTAACCATAAACCATAAGTACTCTCAATGTTTAAGAAATAAAATCAAAAATAAAAAGAAATAAATAAAAATAAACTTAGAGAAGGGAAAAAAAACAATAAAAAAAAAAAAAAAACAGAAAAAAAAAGAAAACAAAATCGTACGGTCCAATTATTTTTATCCTACTGTAGAATAAAATTCACGGGTGGGATTTTAACGACATCCTTGAAGACGGTAACAGGGTGAAAAATTCGTTACCATCGAACGGAACATCCGTGTCAAAGAGCGAAATTAACAATCCTTTCATCCCCCACTCCCTTTTTTTTCTTTCTTGTTTATTTACTCTCTCTCTCTCTCTCTCTCTCTCTCTCTCTCTTTTTGTGCATGTTTTTTATTTTTATCTCCAAATAAATAAATAAAAAAGAAGAAACACACGTCGAATGAAAAGGTGTGCCTTTGCAAGAGTTAAAAGTCGAAAGAACTGAATAAAAGAGAGAGAAAGAAAATCGACATGAGGAACTATATCGAGTTCATGGTTCACCAGTCAATTTTAATAGCGGTATCCCTTTGAAGGGAATCAACGATGTTCGTCGTCACCGATTAAAAGCATAGCAGCAGTTGTGCTGGACAAATTTAAAGGGGTCGAATGACGAACGTCACACACCTAACCCCCACTCCCCAACGAGTTTTCCATGTATGAACACATGTAAACTTAAGTACATAGATTTATGTGTACGAGTATACAGGTATTGTTATGTGAACTATGCATGTACATATATATATAAATGCATATGTGTATGTATATATATATATATATAGGTTATGCGTGTAATACTCGTCAAGAATTTATTACACGGGTTGTGATTTACCTTGCACGGTCATTTGTCGAAAGATTAAATTGCAACGAGTACCGAAAAATGACTCGTTCCGTCTGTTACATTTTTTTCTTCTCTTTCATACATGTTTTCTAATATTTTTTACATTATTCCATCCCTTTCTTTCCCCTACCCCCTATTCTTCCTCTTTTTCTCTTTCCTTTTTTTCGGGTATTAGATTTGCTGAATAAAATTGTGAACTGTAAGTGTGAACTATATTAAAACTTATTTATAATGTTTTTTTATTTAATAATATCATAAATAACGCAAAAACAGTCATTAAATAACATTTATTTTATTTCAAATTATTTATTATATTAAACATATTTTTAATGGGAAATATTAGCTTTCTTAAAGTATGTTTTTGTTAATGTTTCCACACGCCAATATTGATGATTTTATGGAGCAATTAAAAAAATAAATTTTTTTCATAGCAGTAAATGAAAATTTGGTTCGTGATCTTAGATTGAACGTAGACGATATATTTAATTATTTTTATTTAAGAAAATTTGTATTATATCGAGTTTTTGTAAATTTAAATTCAAGTAAGTTCGAAAGATTTAATATAAAGCGAATAATTTTTTGATGCTGTAATAAATTTTTATTTTTCCCAATTTTAATTTGGATCATAACGAAAAAATAATTTTCGTCTTCGAGTTTAAAATTAAGGTATTGTATTTAATTAACAATATTATAAATTTTATTGAAATAATTCAAATTATATTTTTGTTCGTTTTAATATAAGTTATTTTGATTTTGTTTAAGAATTTCCAAATATTGAAGGAATTACTGTTAAAATTAAACGTTGTTTCATTTAAAAAACGTATTATTTAAAGAATATTTAAAATTATTTACTATTGTTAACATAATACAGTATCTTCATGTTATACGAGACTATATATCTTATTTTTTGTTTTACGAATGAAATTATAATGCAATAATGTAAACATTAAATGGTTTTAAAATATTAAAGCTATTTACTGTATGATTTAAAAAAATTATGTTATTACCGATAAGATTATTTGAACAAATGTTACATACTATTTCAAATTCAAAAGATCTCACATACGAGAAAAAATATTATACCAAAGTAAGAGAATAAACGAAATGTAGTCGTAAGTTAGAAACGAAATTCAAGCTTTTCTAATTGTTCTCAAAAAAAAAAAAAAACTGTTTACCATTCTGGAGATAAATAAACATTTTACGAATAGCTTCGAATAAAATTTATGCAAATTTCATTACACAGTCTAATTCAGTGAATCTTTTTTTCATAAAATTACTTTTAAAGACGAACATTAATAAATCATCAAAAAAAAAAAAATGTTAACTAATTTCTCATTTTGACAATTTTCAATAAAATGTTATAAATCTTTTTATCCAAGAAATACAATTTATTTGTATAATAATAATCATATATATATTTAGCAATAAAACAAACACCCTTACGTAGAAAAACGTAATCATACCTATGTTTAACATTCTTCTTCAGGATAGTAATAAAAATGTAACGATGTGATGCAATATTTTGCTTTTATCCAATTTCTTTCTTGTTTTCTTTCTTTCTTGTTTACTACTGCAGTATTTTCTTGAAAGTATACTTCATTAATACGACATACTACTCCAACGATGCAACACTTTTTGTACTTTTTTCAACCGACATTATATGACTCGAGAAAGAAAGGATAGAAATATAAAAAGAAAAAAAACAAGTAAAGAAGAAAATTGAACCAGATATTTTTCTTCTATTATACTTTGCGTCGTTATTATCAGGACAAGTACATAAAATAAGTATCATTTGTATGCAATAAATATTGCATACGATTTTATTTAATACTGGTCTACATTGGAATTAATTATGAATGGTCTTTTGAAATTATATTCACCTGTTGATGATCTAACTACAAATTTCTATATAGAGAGTTTTTTTTATATTATTTTTTATGATTTCAATGTATTCTTTCAAAGAAAGAATAAAAATTAATTGTTTACATTGTTTCTTACATTGAATTGAATAGAAAATAATTAACGAGTAACTGTATTCGATAATTTCAAGATCGAATATTTAATAATCGATTATTCTGAAGTTTTATGATTCAAATTATTTAGATGTATGTTTATAAAAATAGATGCAATATATTGTTTTTGAATCGAATTTTAAATAAAATTAAATAATTAACGGTTTAACGTATTCCAACAATTTAAAGAGTGTGGTAATAATTTAATAATAATTATATATATCTGATTTTTTATTAATTCACATTATGTAAATGTATACTTTTGGAGAAGTATTAAAATACTATTGTTTCTATTAAGTATAGAAAATATAGATTATATAGAATATAATAATGATTATTCAAAGACTGGTAATAATTTAATAATAAATTCTGAAATCTTATAATTGCATATTATTCAGATGTATATATCATAAAAAAGAAGACTAAAAATGAATTATTTTTTCACTGTATTAATATTATAATTGTATTGAATTGTTAAAAAGAAAAAATAAATTAACGACTAATGTTACTCGATAATTTAATATTAATTATTAATTTAATAATTCATATTGAAATATAATCATATCAAGTTGCTTCAATCTTTTAAAAAATACATGAAAAACTAATTAATTGTATTATCCATATTGAATCGTGTATATCAAAAGATTAATGACTAATTTTATATGCTACTTCGTTAAGTAATAATAAAATTATATAAATCTAGAATAAAATTATATAAATCTTCGATATTATTCGATACTTTATATTATATAAAACAATTCGAGACAAATAAATTTTATTAAAAGCAAAGGAGCAAAAAAAAAAGAAAAGAAAAAGAAATTATTGATTAATATAAACGAAGAGTAACTAGATACAGAATAGATAACAATTTTTGCGAATTATAGAGGAGAAAACGTTTGAAAAATTTTAATTGGATCATATAAAATACGAAATATTGAAATATCGAGTAGATAAATACATTGTTCTGTAAAAGAAAAGTCGAGAAATTTAAGTAAAAAAAAAAGAATATTTCGATGTTACGAAATAACTAATGGTAAACAATTCGTAACGAATATTCAAACTACCCTTGCATCGTCCAATAAAATGAGCATTAAAGTAAGAAAGAAAGAAATAAAGTGAAGAACATAAAACGATAAATAATCACATTTTAACTTATCCAACATTTTACAAGCTACGATATCCATTAAAAAATATTCGAATTATCATTCACACGAATAAATTCTTCTTCCTTCGTCCTTTTTCTTGTTTTGGTAAGGAAACTTGATGAGTAACTGTGCAATGAAAAATCTTTTAAGTACTGATAGAATTGATGCATAAACGAACAGTTATGTTTATTGACATGGGGTGGGGAGTGGGGGTACATATTTGTGTGTATTTAATTTTTATTTGTATTTTTGCGTTCGATGTTTAACTATCAACATTATCGATTTAAGTCCAGCGTATTAGTATAAATCAATATTTAAAATAATAAATAATTACTTATTATGTGAACGTTCGATTTTATTTTTTTATTACACAACAGAAATAAATTAATCATTTATCTACCTATAATCTTTCACCTCCCACCTCCACACAATGCTCACAAACAGTTTCAAATTGTTTTCTCAGCAATAAGTTAATGCATATTCTAAAATTTCTCTCTTAATGTTTTAACATTTTTATTAAAGTTTAATTTATAATTAACGAAAAATCTACAGTTGTCATTTGAAATACGCAAAAGCAAAACTTGCAAATGAATCGTTTTATAATAATGCCATTATAGGAGTTAGTTTATTTTTATTTTGATATATTCAAAAATTGTGTCAAAATTTGAATGAGGTTTTGTAAAATAAAAATATATTAAATTCTGTTTATTAGATAACAATTAAAAATGCTGTTAAATAAAAGCAATATTTTTTTTTCTATTTTTTATTATACATATAAATGAATTTATAACACAATACAAAAGAAATAGACACTGTATGCATCAAAATTTTCAAGTGAAAACATTTCTCTATAAATTCCTAAGAACGTTGATACTTACTAAAACATTGTATTCATTATTAACGATATAAAACTAATCTTAACTTTTACTTTTTCCCAAACAGTTGAATTTAAAACACTTAAGAAAAGAAAATTACAAAAAAAATAAAAAGCTCAATTGATATAAATTTTTCAGTTAATATTTTATTTTCATTGGACTTTCCCTGCCCCTATTCCCTTCTCACCCTCCTTATATGATTTTTTTCATTTACGTTAGATCTAAAAATATCAAAACAAGAAGGAAACTCGAAGTACCTTGAAGGATACTTTTCGAAATAAATCATACCCAAGTAACTACGATGAATCAAATCGGATAAGCTCCACGTCCATTGGCGAAAGCTTCGAAACTGCGGGAAATAAGCTTCGAAACCCATCGAAAAGAAAGTACATGAAGGTTCTAGCTACATGGAAACGAAGCGAAACTTTGCAAATTTAATCGAAGCGTTGACTCGAACCCCTACCCCCACCAACACCCCCCCCAACCCCCGATTCTCCTCTCCCAACCTCTCTTAAACCCCCTCTCTCTCTCTCTCTCTTTTTCTCTTCAAACCAGGGTACCATTATCGAGCTTTTTTAAATTGGAAATATCGGAAAAGTTTTGGAGAAAAAGGGCATTACGTAGACGAGGATAAGCAAATCAATGGATTTTATAGGAACAAACGATCGTTATCGAAATACATTTACCGTTTTAACAGTATGTTCCCTTCTGTTCGTCGCATTTAGATCCCTTTGAGGAACGCAAATCCGTGGAAAAGAAAAGAAAGAAAAAAAAAATTATCCATGGTTCCAACAAGCGCAAATTAAATGATTTCCTTTTCTTTTTGTCTGCTGGCTTCAACGACGAGAAAATACAAAAAGATAAAATTAATTGGATAAATGCATTTTTTTAAAGTGGATATTATATTAGGCTAATTAACGATATTCTATCACATTCTAATAATTTTTATTGATTTATTATATAACGTTGAAATATTGTATAAAAAAATTTTATTGAAATTTATTCTCCCTGGGGATAAAGTTTATTTGTATTTTTATTTGTTTCTATTTTTTTTTTTTTTTTCAGGTGAATTTAGAATTGTATTGTTTTGATAATATTATTTGAATCTGGCAATAGTTGCGTGCGTTTGGCAATAATTTGAAAAAAAAAAAAAGAAACAACGTTTTGATATTTGCTTGTATTGTCAAAAGTTATTGAGTCTTGAATATGGGTGAAAAAGTATGACGCATTTCAAAAATTTTATTTTGTATAAAAAAAGATAAAAATACGAATTCGACTGCTAAAAAACTCGTGATATTTGGGAACATGATGCAATATCAATATGTATAGCACAACAGCTGGTTCAAACGTTTTCAATCTAAAATGTTCAATATCAAAGATTGAAAATAATAAGAAAAAAATAATATAAATGTATAATAATACTCGTATTAATTATTATAACTATAAAAATCTTGAAAAAACGACAATTCATAAGAAAAACAAACATTTTATTTAACGCATTTAATTGAATGTTGAAATTAATCGAATATAATAGTTTCTCATTAAAAAAAAAAAACATTTTATTTAAAGAATAATATATTTTTTCAATTTTAATTATGGCTATAATATTTTTATACTTACATGAGGGGTATTTTTGAACGGTAAAAAAATACGATAAAATGTAAATGTGAGAAACGAAAGAAATGAAGAATACAATTTTTTTATAAAGATAATTCTTATCCTATTCTTCTCCCATTCTCGTTATAAATATAAATATAATAATAATAATAATAATAATAATAATAATAATAATAATAATAATAATGTTAATAATAATTATGATATTAATAAAAATTACAAGAGGAATGAGATTCAAATGAAAATCCATTTGCGAATATTCGCATTGGAAAAGTACAAAAAATATAAAAAATCCGTGACCAGTAGAAAAAAAAGTTTCGATGAAGTTTCTCGCGTGAATGCTACACCACCACCAACTGGATAGGATTTTTTTTATCCAGGAAAAATTGAATCGTTACAGTAGACCGTAGGTTGGTCGAGGCTGATGGGTTATGTTATACCACTATTGATCCGACTCAAACTTTTCAGTTTCCATCGAGTTTCGCCTATCATAAACAACCTTCTAATTTTTTTATTTTTTTTATTTTTATTTTGCTCCCCTTTTTTCTTTCCTCCTTTCTTTTCCTTTACCTCAATCTTGTCTTCTTCTTTTTAGTTTATTTTTCTGTTGTTGTGTTTTTTTTTCTTTTTCCATTATAAACATATTATTTAAATTGACAAGATAGTTCCTCAGCTTTAATTTTTTTTTTCCCCATACTCGAACATTATGGAAAATATATTCATTTCTTTTCTTAAGCAAAGTTTTCATCTGATCAAACACAACCATTAACTATTTACCGTAATAACAAGTCGCTGTTTCATAACACAGGATGAATCCGGAATAATGTTAACCGGAAAATTGAACCAAATAGAAATTGAAATTTGCTTTTATTGTTTATTGTTCTCTTGTGCAAACTCTATAAATAAATTTTATCGTTAAATTAAGCAAAAACGTTCGTGTCAGTTTTTAAAGGAAAAGAATTGAAGGCAACACGTTTTAATATTTTGATTTATGTATTTTCAAATTTATTATAAGTGCATATATTATCATTTATTAATCAGTACGAGCACTTAATGTATTTACATTTATACAGATATTGCAGGATTCGTAAACAAATTTTCGTTTTACAGACAACTGTTCTAACCTTTCAGCTATTCAAAACTCTTGTATTAATTTCCATACGAATGCTTATTTTATTTGAAATAAAAATAACATACTCGATTATAGAAAATTATATATTAATTTAATGTTTTAAATGTTCTTTCACTTCCAATTTTAATTATAAGCTCCTCGCTAACGGAAAATGGCGTACAATTTATTTATTCGCTTTCATGTACTGAGAATTATAGACAAAAAAGGACACTTGAGCTATTTTTATTGTAACATATAAAAATTATTAAAATTAATCTGTAATAAAGCATATTATTTAAGAAATTTTTACATTCTAAATATTTTCCTTTTTGTCAATTTAAATAAATTTGAGATTTTTTGCTAAATAAATCCTGTTTTCAACAAGTTAATATATTCTGTAAATAAAAATATTAATTATTAATTTTGAAATTAGAAAAATAATAACCGCAATTTCATTCAGTCATCAATCATGTATAATGCGAACAAAAATTAGGATAAGTAAACAACGATGAAACACAATGATGATACGTAACGGTGATAAAAATACGAGTATAATCAACAAATGGAAACCAATCTTAAAAGTTTGTGTTATCCTTACTAGATTGGTTTTAGTATCATTAATCTGAAGAATAATATTATTGTTTTTCTTAAAAATGAAAATTCTCAATGCCCTATTTAAAATAATTTCTGTAATATTCCTATTGCCTGTGTTCTACTATCGACTATGCTTCTTTTGCTACATTTCTTTGTCTTATATTTGTTTGTTTTATTTTTTCATTTCCTATTTGTTCAAAGATATGCTGGACCAAATACGGCAAAAATAAACTACGCAGCTTCGTACAGTTACCAATCGTATATGACGACAAATCGTAGCGTGATTTACGCTTACATCGATGGCAGAGGATCATCGAACAAGGGTAGCAACATGCTTTTCGAGATTTATAGAAATTTAGGTACCGTTGAAGTCGAGGATCAAATTACTGTAACTAGGTAAATAAAATATTAAAATATAGATATATTTGAATGATTAATCGATTTATTAATCATAATTGATGTTAAATAAATTCTCAAATTTCCGCATTTATTTTTAGAAAACTTCAAGAAATGTATTCCTGGATCGATTCTAAAAGAACGTCTATCTGGGGTTGGAGTTACGGTGGCTTCTGTACCGTCATAGTATTGGCTAAAGACACGGATTTTGTTTTCAAGTGCGGAATATCCGTAGCACCAGTATCTTCCTGGCTTTATTACGGTAAGTAACAGTATTTTAATAAAATTGTGTTTACATTGCTTTTCGTTTCTTTCATTATAATGAGAAATTATTTTTTAATTAAAATAATCCCGTTTTTCCTATTTATTTTATTGAAATAATATTTATTCAGTCTCAAAGAAACATCATTTATTATTTTCCATTTTTATTTGTAACTTCGAAAGGTTTTTATTTGTTCACAATATTTACGTTCATTTCATTCAATAAAGATATTAAATATTAAATTTGAAATACGATAGGTGCCACTGAGTTTATACAACAACATTCAATGGTGCATTACAAGATTACAAGTTATATATACTAATTTTTTTATTTTCATTAAATCTTATTAATAATAATTGTAAGAAATAGAACTACATAATATTCATAAAATTTGTCATTAGAATTGTCGCTAGATAGTGTATATGGGTTTCAACCTTTTATTATTTATAATGTTTGTTTATTATTCCAATTTTTTACAATATTAATCTGTGAATTCGATATATATATAAACGTATGCTTAAATTATCTTTAAGTTTGAGTCAAGTGTCATTCATCCAATAGGGTAGGCTTATATCACGACTGGTTTCAAGGTCATTTTTTCTAATAATAGTTTCTTTTGCTAGTATAAAGTTCTGAAAAACGATCCTCATTGTTGTCTTAAGTGACCTAAAATATCTTCGATCAAAAAGTTAACTGTCTATGCACCGTAGTTTATCCTGATTTTTTTCCCGATAAGTTACTATAAGCTTCTATATTTTCCGGTCAACTGTTGTCTTTATTTTGTGTACTTTTCACGTGAATTGTCCATCGAAAAGAAAGAAAAATAAGTTCGAGGTTCGTTATCGGTTCACGATACTAAACTGGAAAAAATATAAGAAATCTGGATCTCATCCAAAAACGTTATCAATGCAAAAACATATATTTGTTGAGCTTAAATTGAAAAATGTAATCTTCATCGAGAACTCGATAATAATTAAAAATTTATATTTCCTTTTATTAAATCATATAAAATAGTATTATTTGATATCTACGTAAATAAACCCAATAGAAACAGTTCACATTTTAGTGTTGTCAAACCTGTTTGCAACAATTTAGGGTGGTATGCTTAACTGCGGTAAAGCCATAACTGTCAAACTATTGTGTCTGTTCTAATTCACTTAAGTTAGGGTAAGTTCTGATAGAATGTTCCGATGTTGCCAGCTATTGACTATGATTCTAATTAATTATATTTTCCTCGATTGTGCAATAGATCACTTGTGTAATTTATGAGGACATATTCCTCGTTCTATCAAAGACCTGAGCGTGGAATTTAGCCAAAAGCAGTAGTAGTTCATGTGCAAGCTTATCAATTTACCAAATATGATGAGAGAATTATGTTTGTTTAGATGAAATATAAAAACTTGTATGATTATTAATTCTAATCTTAAGTCTTAGTAAAACGAAATTTTAGAACATTAAAAGACCGAATTTAACTAAAATTGTATTTTTATAAAATTTCAGAAATATTGTTTATTTTAATTTGTTTAGTTATCTGATAATTTATATTATATTAAATAAATTTAAAAAAAATTAAAATTTCCTGATCGTTATTGACATTTAAAATTCATTCTGAAAGAAATTAATTGTAGGAAAGAACATATAACTTGCCCATCCGGCGTTTTATTTCTTCATAACTAAAACAATAATATTAAATTAATAATATATTATTTAAAAAAATTAAATTACCTTCTTATTACTAAAATAAAAAATTAATTAAATAAAAATAAGAGTCATAAACAATTTGTTCGTTGTAATACAAACGATTAAAATAATTGTCAAGTTTTCGAGTTGGTATAAAAAAATATTTTATACTATTCGCCTAAAAAATAAAAAAATAAAAAGATTAAAAAAAAACTTTTCTATCATACTTCAAAGAGTTAAAACACACAATCTCATATTGATCTCTCTCGTCTATCCTGCTACGTTTCCTTCTTCCATTTAACGTTTATTACATGCCATCGGATTCATCGGAGAAACATCCATTGTTTCACTGTCAAACGATCCTTCCTCAACACCGTCAACGGTGTTATCTAGCATCCGTAGGAAATGTTTCCGATACACGTACTATCTTGTCGATTCTCTAGGAGAATTTATCCTAAGATTAGATTCGTAACAACAAACAATGATGTAGGTTATGTTCGATACCGATACAACAGCAATAATCTTTTATCATCGATCCAATAATATCAAAACTTATTTTCAAATTACTTTTGCAATTTATTTTCATTCTTTTCGTCATTAGTCTTAGGGTGCAGGGTGCGGGGGTGGGGTTGGGGGGGGGTTGTGCTCGAAAAAGTAGTTTCATGTGTTTCTCTTAAAAAACCTCTAAAAAAGAAAGTAAGAAATAACATTACTTCAACTTTAAGTTTTGTTTCTTTGAAAAACATTTTTTTAAGAACACGACAAAAAGTTAGTAACAAATTTACGATAATTTTGTAAGTACAGAAACTCTTCATCCAAATTTACTTATATATAGAAAAACCATTTCTCTCTCTCTCTCTCTCTCTCCTATTCTCTCTTTCATCAAGCAATTTTTGTTCTTTTACAGAATACACAAAGAAAGTTATTACTCTCTCTTTCTCTCTCTCGTTTATTCACTTGATCGAACTATTCGTGACAGCATGATGCAGAAAATGAATAGTGGTTGAGAAAGAAGTTACAAAAGTCTCTTACTTTCTTTTGAATTATCTTGAAGCTAACAAATGTAGGTGACTTTAACGTTAAGAACAAACTCTTGTCCACGAATAGTCTTGATAATTTATTATAGTAAACTCGTGCTTTTCATTCGATCGAACTTAAATCTTTTCTTTGTTCTGAAACTTTGATAATGAAGGAAAAGTGGGGGGAAATTATCTGGAAAGAATTATATTTTTTTCGTTCTTTTTTTTATATTTGTTAAAAAAAAAGAAAAATTTTGTTAAATTAATCGTTCTAGCATTTTTCTATCAAAACCAAAATCATCGATAAGTACAAACCAAAAGAAATTCCGATATATTTGACGGATATTCGATTATTTGTAAAATGTGTTAATTAAAAGTGGAAATATGATGATATTGGATGATCGATAATATCCTATAGAATTTCTCATTCTAACGTAATCGTGTGGTATCGTTTAACGTTAATATTGAACAAGAAAAAAAAAATAATGTAAGGAAACAATAAAAGATTCAATTGAATTTCAAATGAATTATTTTGTCTGTTGACCCTTTATTCTTTTCAACATCATACTACACTAAATTTACATGATTTTACAGTAATACTTATACAAATTTATTATTATGCTTTGCATATTATGTTCAAATACTATTTTGAACAAATAACACGTAACAAGGTGATGATAGATACGTGAATTGTAAAGTGTATGAACAACTCATTTATTCTGTTAGGGCTCACCGGTGACTCCCAACGGCACTGAAATACAATTCTTCGTTTTGATTCAATCAACAAAATGCTGAAATAGTGCAATCGTGGTAATCCTGATTTCGCTAGTCACCGATGACCCCCTGTGACGTTACGTGCTAACCCCGATAACATTCAACGTATTCAATTTATTCGAAACCACTGATATCAATTTAAATCTATCCTTTTTTTTGTAAACATTTTTTTTGGTTTTTGTTTTTTTAAATGAATAGTTCTTTAGAATTAGGGTGATTTGGAAATCGGTGAAACGGAAGAGCGTGAAACACAATAAAACTGAAATACGTTATTAAAAAGAGACAAACATATACACATCTATAGGATTTAACATGCGGAAGGTTGAGATAGAAGACAAGTGTACATTTGTTTCTTATTATCTCGGCCTATTCTTTATGCAGTGTTTCGTAGTCTCTCCACACTTGTATACTAAGCTTTGTACAATACTCAGATGAATATATGTTCGAAGCATCGACTTCCTCGAAATTCACCTTCAGACTGACACATTACTCATGTAATAAAATACTTTTATTAAATGTTGTGTTTATATGACTTTCCGAATGTTGCACATGTGTGAAACGGTAACAATGTTCCTAATAAAGAGAATTTAAGATTATAACGTTCAGATTTAAAAATTTTTTGTATTCTAATGTAATTATTTTATTGTCCTTGCGCAATGATGACTTCAAGAGTAAAATTTGCCTGGAATTTAAATAGAGTGTATTAGAGTACTCAAATAATTGTTAATTAATCGAAAGAAAACGTGTATTGTTGTTTAAAAGTACGGAATATATGATCGGAGTACTCCGATCCCTCTAAAATTCACCTTCAGACTAGCACGTTTTCTTCTATGTGAAAATACTTTTATTAAATGTTGTTTACATGACTTTCCGAATCTTGCGTATGTGTGCAACGGTGATAATATACTTAATAAAGAGAATTAAAATTATAACATTCAGATTTTAGCATTTTGTGTATTCTAATGTAATTATTTGATAGTTCTGTGTAATGATGACTTCAAGAGTAAAATTTGCCTGTAATATAAGTAGAGTGCATTAGAGAACTCAAATAATTGTTAATTAATCGAAGGGAACGTGTATTGTTGTTTAAAATCACGAAATATATGATTTGAGTATTGTCCCCTCCGAAATTCACCTTCAGACTAGCACGTTTTCTTCTATGTGAAAATACTTTTATTAAATGTTGTTTACATGACTTTCCAAATATTGCGCATGTGCAAACGGAAGATATCCGAAAGTACCCGAAGATATTCGAAGATACCAGAATTTAACTACGAGTATCTTAGCTTAGTTTTTAAAAGGTTTCACTTCTACCGTGTATGATCCGCCCACATCTTATTATTGAAGAAAATCTAAATTAAACTTTACCAGTGCAAATTATTTGTTTCAGGATTCGGATTGTTTTGCTAAACAATTTTGATGGTGTTCATTGAAGTTTTAAATTTCTTCTTTTATTTTCGTAAACATAGCATACTTTCCCCCATATTAAGGGAAGGACCTAAAATTTCGATAATTCTAGTAATAGTTCGTATCACGTTTTATTCAAAACTTTCCAACAATTTTTTCTTCTCGTTGAAATAATTGAATAAACTTTCATCTAAACGAATGTATATTTTATTCGAAACAGAAATACAGATAAAGAAACAGAGAAAAAGAGAGAGAGAGAAATAAAATTTAAGAGATAAATTTTCTCCATGAAAATAATTCTAAATACAAAATTTATATATATATATATAGAATTCGCAGATAATTGGAACATTATTTGTTAGAAAAAAAATGGAACCCATCAACAAACATTATAATAAAAAATTAAAACTATTTGATGGCAAATCTACTGAAAAATTTAAACTATGCAAATTTCACTTGTTACACAATTATTAATTAAATTTAATTAAAATAAAAGAAACAGAATATATATATATATATATATGTTATTGTAAAATCGACAAAACGAATTAATTATTCTTTCATTCGGTTCCTTTCACCTTTAGAAAGGGAAAGAAAATAGAATGAAGGGTAAAAAGGGTGATAAAGTAAGAAAAATAAGGACTCTTTTTCTTTTTATCTTACTCTCTCTCAATGGGGTCCTTTTTAAACCCGTCCACTCACTTGCCCTAAGTAACTCTAACTTCTAGTATCGTTTTCCATCTTTGTTTCTCTCACGAAACTCGAAGGGCTTTTACAAAATCTCAAGAGTCCTCGTAAAGATAACAAAAATCACATCAACAAGACTAGTCTTTTATACCTCGAATAATACCTGAGACATTCTTTCATCAAGAATTTTGCAAATCTTAAACTTCACCTCAACATCACCATCATCATCATCACCATTACTATTACAACCAGTATTATACTTGGTGTTGTAATTCGTAACAAGACTGAAGTACATTCGTAACAGAAAATCTTTGATGATTGATCAAATAAATCGTGTGCAAGTAATAAAAATTAATGTTAAATCAATTGATTATTCTAAATTCATGATTATCAGCGTTAATAATACGCTCCTGAAAGGAAACAATTTGATATTTCAAGGTGGACAAATTTTAAAATTTGTTATTAACAATGCATATTTTGATTTGAACTTTTTTTACTTTTATTTTATTTTTTTCTATGGATACCTTGCATGGATTCTATTCAAATTTGTTTAAATCACATTAATAACCATTAAGGTATCTTCCACGGGAATAGGAGTTTACTTTTTGAATGAAAATAATTTATTGTTAGATTTTATTGGAAGAAAGGTTTTTCAAAAAAAGGTTGGGAGTTATTGCTCAAAAGATGTGATATACATATATATATATATTCGATTTAACTGAAAAATTCGTACCAATACTGTGAACTAATTTACTTATATTAAAAATTTCAGTCTCTTTACTTTCGTTATTGTAAGTATTTATAATGTTTAGAGAGTTTATGTATGCGTGTACGAATGTGTATGATTAATAAAAGCACAAGAGAATAATAATGGTAAAAAAGAGAGGATATAAATGAGGACAGAAAAATATGAGTTATTAGAAAAAGAATAAATGAAAGGTAGTTTTTATTAGGATTTAGTAAAATTCTCCTTACTATGATATTTTATGATCGTACTTTAAAACATTAATTAGTTAATTAATTATATTATTATCAATTATTACGTTTATTATAGAAATCTTGTTCTTATTGTAATTGTGTTGGATTATTAATTGTAATTATACTTACAAATAACTAAAAGTAGGATATTGATAAAATTTTTAATCGGTTTCTGCATGGATATAAATTTGTTCTCAAAATTTGGTACGAACTTTACCGACAACTTAATACTTTCGGTTTTTTATCTAAAGCAAAAAAAAGAAAAAGAAGAAGAAAAAAAAAGAAAATATAAGATAGATAGGAAACTTTGAGGAAACTTTATCTTCATGATCCCGACGTAAGAAAAGACTACAGGTAACTCAGCGGAAGGTTGCTTATCCAAACTTTAATCCCTTAACACTAGAGAACTACTGACAATTAATGTTGAGTTACTGTACGTAATATAAAACATCATGATATATCGGCAAGTAAACAACGTGAACTATCAATAACGACATGAAATATTACACTTTTTTTCTTATAACTTTTAATCATAATTATTGAATTTTTAACAATATTTAATCATCTACTTAACAAATATGTATATTATTTTATTGTTTTAATTGTTTAATTTCTTATTTGTTTAATCATTTATTCGTTTAATTATTTTATATTAAAAATATTTAACACTTATCTATTTTTTTTTTTTTTTTAATCAAACTAATAAAAATTATTAAATATTATTAAAATACATTTTTCTTTTTTAAGAAAAGTACACATTTATATTAAAAAAAGAAAACTAATTTTAAATTAATTTTACATTAACTCATTATTTTCATGAATTTCTAATATTATGTTTCTAAAATTAATGTTGTTTTAAAAAATAAATGAAATATTATTTTTTTTTAAATCTAAACATAACATGACTAATCGGTATCTTTTAACAAATGACAATAATCGCAACGCTTAATCTTATTAATAAAATAAAATAAAATAAAAAAAATAAAAATCAGTTACATACCGTGAGAAATAATTACCGCATCTCAAGCGATCTTAAGCCTATTAACGCACACGACGGATAGAATTTAAAACAGCAAAAATAAGGTAGAAATAAAAAAAGAAGAAAAAAAAAAAGGATCGAGAAAATCCTCTTTTCACGGACTTACAATTAGCACGGTTTATTCTTTGAGAAAAAAAAAACCCCAAAAAAAAAAAACAACAAAAAAAGAAGAGTAAGAAACAGAGATAGAAGAACATTTTTTTATTGGTGTTTTTCTAATTGTAATTGTTATCATTATTATTATTAATATTCACTATAAGTATGTATACTCGAATTTCATTTAATTTTAATTTTCTTCTTCTTCTTCTTCTTCTTCTTCTCTCTATCTCTCTCTCTCTCTCTCTCTCTCTCTCTCTCTCTCTCTTTCTCTCTCTATCTCTTTCTCTTTCTCTTTTTCACTAACACTTGACTACGTAACTGGTACCGCACAATCGACCATCCATTTTCGGCCTAACAAACGATTATAGAGGAGGTTTAACAATTTGCGGGATACAAAGTGCAAACACTCATACTCATACACGCAGTTATACATTGAAACATACACTAATACAAGAATTGAAGAGATGGGATACAAAAAGAGATAGGAAATCGAGAAACAGTTTAGAGTGAGATACACGCGTGTACTCGTTGATACTCGAGTTTCGAAAATGAAAGCCACGAGATTAGCAAATCGTACTACTCTTCCGATTAGTAAATATGTTCAACTCATTTGCCAATTCGACCGATTTCATTTACAATTCGAATTATTTTCATTCCAATACAAATCTACAATTTGTTTCGATCGAAGTTAGATAAAAATTCATAGATTTTTTTTTTTTTTTTTATCGATAATACGATTTCGTTGCGAAATTAATTTTTTCTTCTTTTTTTTTTTCATTTTGCATATTTTTAATAATTTAGAGATCTCAAATGTTTGATCTTGAAAATATTTTTTTTAATGATATTCATTAAAATAATCGAGATACGAAAGTTTACGGGATACGGATCCCATAAAAACTACGACTGCATATTAAACTTTAAAACACGTTTTCCCCTTGAAATAACATTTTTCAAACCTAGCAGAGTAACACATCAGACTGAATTTTAATAGTAATATTTTTCTTTGTTGTTAGAAGTAAACATTCTTTTCACTGAAAAATCCAAGTTTTCCTATTTCAAGTGCTGCCTGAAATATTCATTTGATCGATATTTTTTATTTTATTACCTATTATTCAACGATAAACACATTCTTTATAAATAAATTAGAAAAACAATTTATTCGTTTTATTATACACGTGAAAACATAAAAAATAATCGGTAAGCCACTATGAAAAAAATTGTTTATCACATGATCTAACTAATATCCAATAACATATAAAATATAAAATAAAATGCATTGAAAAACAATGACGACGAAACATGACGCCGGCAAATTTTTGTGTGTGCAGTTTTTTCATGTACCGGATTTCATAACGCCGATTCATACAAAACAAAAAACAACGATTTAAATTAAAACGTTAAATTTAAATCATTTTGAATTAAATTCCTAAAAAGTAACCTGGAAATCGTGTGCTCGTACTTATACAATCCCCACCCTCTACCACCACTTAAAATTGATGATCTACGATTGAATCCTTACGTGTCTAACGATTGCTATGATAAACGTTGTAATATATAGCAAATATATATAGTATTAATTCCCCTGCTCGAATTCAAGCCTGTTTCTAATGTAAATCATACAGGAACACAATGAAGGATTAGAAGCATTGCCTCGGTTGCAAGTAATGGACGTCATAGATGGAATTAATGATCACATTCACAGCCGAAAACGTGTAATTGTTACACTAGAATACCAATTCCCGGTTAATTAGATCATAATTATACGTTTACAGCATAGTTAATGTCTTTCATTTATTCAAACAAAAATGGTGTTCACAATTGATATGCTTGTTAGTATAGTTTAATTATAGGATTAGAGTAAGCTTAGATCTCATAATCGTTGAACATGTAAAAAAAATTTAATATAATCCTACTTCGCCTCCTTCTAGTTTTATATTTCTTTATAAATGGATGGATGAATTCTAATTCATGATTTAAATTGTTTGAAAATTGTTTTTGAAAATGTTTGAATTAAAGGAAACAAAAATACAATTAACTTTTTCATTGAATTATGAATAATAATTTAATGTAAAATTTTTTTATACAAAAATGTTGCTCATACTGTTTTGATAAGCTGCATACTTAAATTATAAAATTAAAATTAATTTAGGTCCAAGAAAAAATTGTAAACTATGATGTCTACAAATTGTCGCAAAGAAGAGGTTAGAAAAATAACCTCTCTTCCATTAATTATATGGAAAGTGGTGTAAGTTCAGTTTAAAAAAAAAAATGAAATATCACGTAATTTATGCTTAATTTAATGTAAACTTATTATGAATAACTAGTTAATATTTAATTTCTTTAAAAGTGCTCATGTTTTGTACAATTTAAAATTGGTCGATAAAAGAAATTGAGTAATCATTGATATGAAAACTTTTAATTTTCTCCAGACAAAAGAACTTCGGACTTACACCACTTTCAAAATAGACGATCCATATATATTTCTTCTACAATTTTATTCTTAATTACTGTAAATTGTTTCTTTTTATAAATTAGAAAGCTTACACGTAACTGAAAGTAGAATTAAAAGAAAAATAATTTAATTGATTCTCATTTATTATAAAAACATATGAGATATATTATGATAAATATGTCAACATGCATTTTATTATTACGTATCAGTATCAAATAAATAATTATAATTATTGTAAAAATTAGAAATATAAAAGAAAAACAATGTAATTAATTGTTAAATGTAATCCGAATGAAATAAATTAATTAAACAATTTATTATATACGTATCAGCGTTATAAAAGTAAACTTATTTTGTGTAAAAAATTGAAATATAAAAGAAAAAACAATTTAATTATTTTTTAAACAATATTATAAAAACGAGAAAAAAGTTAATAAACAATTTAATATGTATCAGTGCCACTTAAAGATAAACTCATCGATTATGAAAATATTAAATAATAAAACGAAAAAAAGGAACGTAACAGTAATTAATTGATTTTTACATTGTATTACAAAAAAATAAATCAACACGCAATCAATTACCTTATATCAGTAGTATTAATCATGCAAAACGGTAAAACGAACGAGCACCATTAGATTTGAAAAAAAATCTCATACTAATGTTCACATATTTCTTATCTTGATTTAAATATAAATACCTACTTACTTATCTACCTATCACTGAATCAAAAAAAAGAAAAAGAACACTGAAAGAATACTCGATTAATTATTCTATTTTAATCGAAAACGTGTAAAAAGAGAATTTTAATGGCATTCATGAAAAAAAAGGGATTACTTAACGAAGATATAATCGTTCTATCAAATTCGTTTCTTTTTATCTGGATTAAAAAATCCCTGAGATCTTCAGCCGATCTTAGCTAGCTGATACGATCAGCTAATTTCATTTAATTAACTCTCTCTCTCTCTCTCTCTCTCTCTCTCTCTCTCACTCACTCTCTCTTTCTCCTATTTGCACGTATTAGTAAGATTTTATAATAAAAAAAAAAAATAATAATAATATTACAATTTACTAAATATTTTAAATATAAAAAAATGAAAAAAGATGATATGGGATATGGAAATATGAACGTTAAAATGTTTCTTTAAACTTTTTATTGTTTCCTTTTTATTTTCTTTATTTAAAGTCGCACAATACAAGGGAAGCTTTTTTCATCGTTTATCATTTATGCACACTTCTAGGTAATTTTTGATGTTAAACTTTTCACAACTCAACACGAAATTTAAGTTTTCTTTTATTTAGATACACGCGACGTATCTACCTCATGCGAAGTCCACTTATATACTTTCTAACTTTTATGCTTTGCCATTTACCCCCATTGTCACATACTGAATAAAAAATATGCACATATATATAAGTCAAATTCAATTGGAGGAAAATGTAAGAGAAAGTAAATATTATTTTTAAAATACTTAATTAATTGTATATTTTTTGAACAATTAAAATGAAAAAATAAATAAATTTTTTCCAAACTTAATAATACAAAAAAAAGAAAATATAATAAAATTAATCTCATAATTTTCAAGCATACCTCGTAAACAAATTTACTATATTTCATTTCTTCAAAGTAATTAGACGCAGATGTTAATTACCCTTAAAATGATATATCACAAGATAGGGAGTGTAATTAAAAACTTCAAAATAAAATGTGATTGGAAGGATGGTAAAATTTATCAATATTGATCTCAAACTTCCTGTATTAATATTTAAATTTACAAATAATTTCCATAATAATCGAAATAACTTAAAACGAAGAAGTAGCATTCATAGTTTGAAAGTTTGAAAAAAAAAGCACCGTGTATCTACCCATATAAAAAAAATGTATTGACGTAGCACAAATTATAACTCTACGTTATTTACTTTGAGCATAAAAAAAAAAAAAAAAGAAAAAAACATTCTTATCGTCAATTTCCATCCCTTCCTTTGGTAAAAGCTAAGCGTGAAAGTTCACGCAAAAACGGATCTTACATTGGCTCGTAAAAAGACCATTAAAATGATATCTATAAAGTAAGAAGCAAATTGATGTTACTTTGTATAGCGTTAGCAATGACAGCACTGAAATGAAAGAACATCAATTATTTTTTTTTTTTTAACATTTGTTTGCTTTCTTTTAGATAAAAAAAGAAATGCAAGAATTTATTAAAAAAAAAATGTTTCTACGTTCTTGATATTTGTTTAAATTTATCACGAATCAATAAAATATATCGAAATTCAAAAAATATCATTTACAAAATGATCATCGTTTATTGATAGAATTTGACATTAATTCTAACGAGTTTCAAGATAATTAGACGAAAAGCATAGTTGCAAACTAGTCTCGAAGGACGTACAATGTGGCATCATGATTAGCACATATGACACGTGTTAACGAAACATGAGGACATGCATAATACGAGAAGTTCTATCAATGTGAGAGAAACAAGTTTAAAGGGCTACTATTTTATATATTTATTATTCCTGAGCTGATAATTTCGATCAAAGTAAGAATTGTTAAAAAGTTTAAGAATCCCCCCCCCCAAAAAAAAAATAAATAAAAAAAAACAAAAAGACAACAAAAGGGATTCTTTTTCTTCAAATACCAAACGACTCAGTTGTTTTAAGGGATCATCCTTTGAAACCTTATCTCATAAGGAAGCTCACAAAACGACGAAACAACATTCTAAACATCGGAGTCATGCGAAAACGGCACGATACGGCACGTCCAACCTCCTGTCATGCGCGTGAAGAATTTAAACAGGATTCTAAGATGAGCCTACACTCTCAAAATGTCAATAGTAATTTATCTTTCTTATTTATTTATCCTTCAATAACGATGACACACGTATTATTTTCTTTATCGACACTTTTAGCTTTTTCAATAATTTCTTTATAGAAAAATACACCTGTCATAAACGGAACAATTGTGGACACAAAGATAACCAAAGATAACCAAATGAGATAAGTGAATAAATCGCATCAGTTAATACTTTTTTCGAAAATGTTGAAAATAAAAAATAACGTTGATTTATGAGAAATCTATAAAAATACATATTAATGAGAAATATGGGGGAAGGGGACGAAATATTAACGTAATTAACGTCTTCCTTTATTCGAACATTGACAAACAAACACTACATCTAAATAAATCATCATTAATCAAACCGATAATAATTTCCAGAAGACTTTAAAACAAAAAACCATTCATTCAAACCATGAAAAAAGATCATTTATTTAAAAATACACGATACACATACGATACGAATAAATATTATAATAATAACACACGCACACATTCATTTTTCCACAAGTACCATAAATAATGGTAAAGGCAAATAAGAAATCGCAATGGTTTGAATTCAAATTGAGTTCAAACAGGGAAATGGGGGTGGGGAGGGCTAGTAAATTAGAAAAATCTAACAAAAGATATGATATATATATATACATATATATATATAAATGTTGTAACGAAGAAGGAACCTTAAAAGGGGGTGCACATACAACTTACCTCAATGGAGGCGATCAGAAACCACAGCTGGTAGTCTCGAAGGACAGGAAGGCGGTAGCTCGACGATCCTGCTGGTTGCCTCGAGGGAAGTTCAGCCCGGGCGGCATGGCTCCCACCTCTTCACCCTGATGCTCCCGGCTGCTATTGCCCGGCAGGAAGAAAACGTTAATAATATCTCTTTTTTCACTATTATTATATCTTTTATCTCACTTTTTTCTCTTTTATACAATAATTTTGGATAATCAAAAAAATCACTTTTCTTTCCTATTGTTATCAATCGTAATAATAATTATATATATGTTAGTTTAAATCTATATTTAATCATCCGATTGTTATCAATTTTAATTATAGGTTCACCGTAATTGAACGAAAAAGATCTTTATCTTTTCGAAGAAACACCACGGAACAAACAAGAAAATTCCAGAATCACATTTTCAGATTTTGTCCTGGATTGAATAAATAAAAGAGAGAGAGATAAGAAATCGAAATTTTTTTTCTTTCTTTTTCGTCTGTCCAACCTATCTTTTTCTTTCTTCTTTCTTTCTCACCCCCTTCACCCACTCTCTCTCTCTCTCTCTCTCTCTCTCTCTCTCTCTCTCTTTCTATATCTTTCTCTATTTCACCGAAGTTCACATCGCGTCGCGACGACCACCGACGACCACGTCCGGCATCGCACTGGGTCGATATACGTGTGTGTGTCCTTGCGAATGTCCTGTACGTGTATGTCAATGCGTGCTTACGTGCGTATATGCGTGCGTGCGTGCGTGTTTATCGCGTAAACGTGTTATGTTGAACACAGGACAATAGATGATCCAGAAGAAATTCGTCAAAAGTGGAAAGAAAATAAAAATAGAGAAATGAAGATATAAAGGAATACACAATTTAAAAAAAATAAATAAATAAAATAAAATAAGAAAAGGTAGTAAAGAAGAAAAGAAAAGAAAGAAGGATGAATCAAAAGGGATACAAGGAAAATAAACTGGAGGAAATTTTCTTTAACGATGATAAGAAGAAAATTGTTGAAAGATGAGAAAAGAAGAATAGTAAAACTAGAAGAGGGAGAGGAATAGACAGAAAAAATAGAAGAAGTAAAAAACTAAGAATAAGAATAAGAAGAAGAATAGGAAAAGGAAGAAGAAGAAAAAGAAGAAGAAGAAGAAATACGGAAGGAAGAGGAAGAGGAGGAAGAAGAAGAAGAAGAAGAAGAAGAAGAAGGAAGAAGAGGAGGCTCGTGAAAGTACGCGACAAGCCTATTTTCAAAAATGATGATCGAATTTGGAGTAACGAACGTATGAGACTATCGATAGAGGATCAGAAATGGAAAGAGAACAACAGCACGAAGACCTGGCCAACAGGACACGATGGCCCGGCCACTGCGCCGGCACTGAGGCTACGCCGCAGCCTCGGTCTCCTGGTGCTTCCTCCCTTCCACCCCTCATGCTGATTCGCTCTCTCTCTCTCGCTCTCTCACTCTCTCATTCTCTCTCTATATATATATATATATCTGTCTCTTTCCATCTCTTTCTACACAGAATCCCTACTACTGCGCACGCAGTCTTTCTCTCTCACTCTGTTCCCCCCTCCCCTCCCCCTCTCTCTCTGACTCTTTTACTCTCCTCTCTCATTCTCTCTCTCTCTCTTTCTCTCTTCCTCTGCCTCCCCCTTATCCTCCTGTTAGTTCTCCGTTTTCATTTGATCTTTTTCCCCTTTCTCCAAACATACCACCACCCACCCCCTCCATTAAAACTATTCCCCCTCTCTCTTTTCTTATCCTTTGGATACTCTCTTTCTCTCTTTCCTTCATTCTCTATCTCTTTCCCTATTTTTTTTTTACAATCCTTTTTTTACTTTATACGTTACATTTTTTGCTTCCCTTTTTTTTGTGTTTTAATGTTTATTTTCTATTTCTCTTTTTATATTTCGCGTTATGTGTCCTATACGATAACATTGAAATCTCTTTCCGCCTACCTTTCGGTGTTCCTACTATCTCATGCACCGTTCTTTTTAATTCAGTTACGTCTCACGATATAGAGTGGGGTTTGGGCCTTTCGTTGAACAAGGGTTCTAGTTCTTTTTAAATAACCGGGCACGCGGATCCTTTCGACACGTTCCTGAACAATCCACCACCTTCTTCCCATCAGCACCACCTCTACTACTCACTACTCTCCTCTCTCTCTCTCTCTCTCTCTCTCTCTCTCGTTTTCCTTCTCCCTCTTTTATCCTTTTCCACCCCCTACCCCTTCATCATTCTCATTTTCTCTCTCTCTCTCTCTCTCTCTCTCTATTTCTTTCTCATTCTGTCTTTCTCTTTCTCTGTTAGCGTTCATCTTTCGACGTATCCTTAGCCGATTCTCTGTACGCGCCCGCGTATACGACTACTACTACCACCCCCACATCTCACTACGAATGAACAACCATCCAACCACCCCATCCACCTTTTACCACCCTCAACAACGAGGAAACGCGTTAAAGCGTCTACTCCATTCCTTTGCCGATTCGCATTCTACTATTCTTTTCTTCAATATGGGGGTGAAAGAGAGGGTGGAGAAAAAAAAAGGAAGAAAAATATCGGCCTTTCTAAACGTACAACTGTTATTCACCTCCCCCCTACTCACTCTCAAACTATTTCTTTTTCTGTGTAACTCCTTCCGATTTGTATCCATCTTTCTTTATCTCATTTGATTTTTTTTTTTACTTAACGTCGAATGTATTATCATTGTATCTACCTTTTTATTCCCTTTTCACTGTTTACCTTTAAATATAAATAAAGATTGTAGTATCCACGTTATATTTGATTAAGTATTTCTTTTGAAGAAATGTAAAACTTTTATCACACGTATACACACGTACACGAGTATACAATATTTATATAACGAGTATCAAATTTATACGTGTTGCTGGTGTTAAATTTGAAACTTCAGATTATTTTCCCTTTTTTTTTTTCCTTTTCTTCTTCCATTCCTTCAACGTGTGAAAAAAAGAACGAGAAACTGTTACGACCTTAGACCCTTTTTTGAATTTGCTTTCGTGACTGTTACTAATTATCAGGATAAGAACATTTACTCTACGTTAAGTGACATATATATAGATACATACATACATACATGCATACATACATACATACATACGTATCACATAAAGATATGAAAGTGTAATAAACGCGCACGCAAAGAAAGAATTCGTTCTAAAGTCTTGCACGACCTCGATAAAGGTTCCGCCCACGTATCCGATTAAAACCAACGTCGATTCGAACTTAACCCACCATCTTCCCTCTCCCTCACCCTCACCCTCCACCCTATGCGGTCACGCAAGATGAAAAGCTACGGTCTATCCTTATTCGGCCGTATCGATTGCTGCGATAAGAGACGTTGCATGCATGTCCTTGACTTGGGTATACCTTTCCGTTTCCTGGGCCAAGGCCGCCAGGTGTGAGATTAATCGTTCAGAAATCGTGAGGTTTTTCGACGTTAAGGGCGAAGGTACAAAAAGAAGGGATTCTCTACGGTCATTAGGAATCACAGGTATAAGTGCTGTTTCACTTTTTGATAAGAATTTGTACGAAAAAGGTATACCTAATGATATATTATTCTATTTTTGTTTCTTCCAATTATATTTTTATCGAAATACTTATTATTACTATGATTTAAATTACTAAGTGATAAAAGTTATATGGTAAATGGATCGTAAATGCTTTAACTATGAAAATTTTTTGTTGAATTTAATTTAAGGTTTTTGTCGAACGTAAATGATTAATTTGATTGCAATATAAAATTAACAAAAATTAGTATATTTACGCACGAAAGATATTGTTCAGAGCGTAAAAATTAATGGAAGAAATCATTTTCTTTTTATTTCTGTTTGTTATTCAATATGATTTGAATAATATTAAAATAACAATAATCATTTAAACATAATTTATATTAAATATAATTAATTTTTCATTTGTTCGTTGGTACAATTATACCTTTAAAAAATAAAAATAATCATTTAAAAATTTATTGGATACAATTAAAAAAGATAATTTAAATAATAGAAAGAAAATAAAATAAGAATAACATACAAATCGTTAAAATTATCATCGAACAATTGTCATAATAAAAATATTAAGTAGTAACGGAAGAAATAAGTCAGACAGATCAGATACGATTTCAAAACATCGTTTCCTGTTTCCCATATAGAATAAATATATTACGACGAATTAAAAATAATACTTCAGTAAATTCATTTGATGCATTCCCAATGTCAAAATTATTCTATTCGTGTCAAAATGCACGTGAAATATCCTAACCCGAAGGCATTTTAAATGTTCGATCACGCACAATGTTTCTCCATTCTTTCCATTAGTGGATATTATCGGGATCTCTATTTCTTTTCCGTTATCGTGGCATCAAATTACTGTGACCTCCCTCCTATGTTTTCAAACTTCCTGTACCACCCTAATAATGTTCACATCAATGCTACTATGCTACATATACTTCTGATATTGTTTCTTGATTTGATTGCCATGAAAGAAAAACCCTGGAATTCTGGGTATCTCTGAATTCCAATATAGATCTCTCATTTAACAAGAGAGAAAAAGCTAAAAATAATACTCTTATACATTTTTTCTATCTAACGCTTCTTAAAATCAAGTTTGTTTGTAAACACGAAAGAAAACATACAAATAATAATTGTTTCTTTCATTCACTTTGAAAAAAATGGAATCTTATTTTCTTATTGATTTTGTTTAATTTTATTTCATTATTTCATTGTACCGGTATTATTCTTCGTAAAAAAAGTAAAAGGAAGAATAATCTTATATCATTATCGATTAGATTCAGTATTAATTAATTATTATTTGATTCACTTGGTGTCTTATTTTCTCAAAATATGAAAAACAAATAATAAGCAATGTTATATTTTTTTGTTTCATTTGATTAAATATCATTGAATAATTGAATCCTTTTAATAATAATAATAATTTATGTTACACATAAATGTTCAAATAAACCATAAAAATAATTCCTTCATCTCTTACGAATTCTAGTCGAGTATTATTGAATAACGTTATATATCTTATCGACGATTTGTTTCATTGACGGGGTAAAAAGCGTGCATTAGATAAAACAAATGGCGATGAACGGGTGCGTGATAGGAAATTTTCAACGGCATTGTGACTGACCCTCACGTATGAGTATGCCTCTCCCGATGGGATTAGGTTCGAATTTGGAGCGCCACTACTACCACTACCACTACTACCACCATCATCAGTGAGTTTCGAAAGCCGTCGAAGCTCATGTGTTGTCGTCGTGTGCTGTGCACTATGTCATTTGTTCACTGGTGCACTTGCTAGGTTGGAAGCTAGCTGGCAGAACGCATTTGCATCAGGAAATAATTCGTAAGGTCGTGAGGTGTGTGTGTGTGTGTTCCCGTAGTACACCACACCTCAATGTACTCTTCACAATATAAAATGTTTCCACTTTTAGTCACCGCGTCCTGCATTTTACTAGCAGCAATAGCAGCAGCATCAGCAACATCAGCAGCAGCAGCATCGGCAGCACCACCATTTACGTCGCCAACTAGCTCCCAGATAGAAACGACGGCGGATGTGACGTAGTCTTGGCAAAGCTACTCGTCGACGATTGATCCTCTCAAAATTCACAAAACATATAGAACGGTGAATTTAACTGTTACTATTTACGACGTTTACAAAGAATATCTTTTATCACAATATAAGTTATATGTAACAATTGTTTATAGTAGTTAGTTATTATATAATAACTTGGATTTATATATATATGTCGTGTTAAATTAATACTTGTCAAATTAATTACCATTTGTTATTTTAATTGTTATTTTTAATAAAAAGAAAATACATTTGAAAATATTTGAGCATCTTGACGAAATAACATGAAAATATAAAATATAGATAATTATTATATTATAAAAATATTGAGTATATGGTGTAACGAAGTAGAACAAACTTGGCAAACCTAATCTAAATTTACACATTTAAGTCGTGAAACATTTTTCAAATTATATGTATATCAAGAATTTGTTCAAAAAATAATCTTAAGCGAAGTTATTTACAATATTACAAAAGCAAAGTTGAATGATATTTATCGTTATATAAAATATGAATATAAAATTAAATATAAAAAGTTTCATTAATTGTTGTAATTATGATAATAATTCACACAACTCAATGTACTCTATATAATCACGTAATAATTTCTCTCGTCGTTCGCTTGTTTCACACTGCCCTCGATTATCCAAAATTCATTCTCTAATACATTATTTTCTTTTCCAAACACATACTAACAACCAGGATAAACACATACACACATACACGTCCAACGTACATACAATAATCGTAACTGATATTGCACCAAAATTTACATTTGAAATTCGCTGTTTTGCTTAGCAACCATTCCTTAACAGGTACATAGTCACATATAAAACTTTTTATCAAGAAATCGTTGCATTTTTATTTTTATTTTCTTTTCATTTAAAATATTTAACATTTCAAACGCACAAATACGCATTAAATTCGGATCCCACATTAATAATCAAAAAGAATCAAAATATTTGTTGCTCGATTTGTAAATTGTCATTATTATATTTACTCAATGTCATTAACAATTTTTAATTAATTAATTTTTATTATATTTCTTTCTCATTCCATTCGAAATAAATATCAGTAATTAACTTATTAATTTTATGAAAAGATAAAACAGTCAGTTCGAGATTTGTATAAAAGGTCTAGTAAACATGAATGAATAAATAACTTTTTTAATATAAATTAACTATTATTATTATATTATATTGAATTCAAAATCTAAAAATTTATAATATTTGTACCTACGAAATAATTCTTGTTGATATTAAGAATAGTTTTTACTTATTTTCATAATAAATTCATAATAATCTTGAGCTAGTGAATTTCTAAACGAATTCATTTATATTAATTTTAAGACTCATGTTATTTAAACATTTTTTAATTATTTCTGTGAATATTATAATCCCTAAAAATATCAGATCGTTTTTTCACTACCCTGTATATATAAAATGCTCAAAATGAGTGATACAAACTGACAGGAGTAACATCAAAACGTAAAAAAAAATTCGAGTAAAAGTAGTAACATGTTTTCATACGAGTCTCTGTTTACGAGAAAGTCGTATTAAAAAATTCTAAATTTAAAAACCTTATTCCAATATTCAATTTCTAATAATTATGGAAAAAACATTAATTAAATAATTTATTAATTCGTACTTACAATTAGTATTATCCTTCTATCTGCATGATGATGATTCGGAAATCGTTGTCCGTAAAATTCAACTACTTGTAATGCGTACTTGTCACAGTTCAACGACTAGAAGCAAACTAAACATAGGACAAATAAATCTTGCTGTTAATAACAAAATGTAAACAGTAGAAAGGGTAATAAATACAATAATATATATAAACGAAAGAAAATTTCATTGTCAGTTATTGTAAGTTATTGAAGAAATTAAAAGGACAATGTGTATGTACGTGTATTCTGTAGAATTTTTAAATACGATTTTTTCAAAAATGAAATATCAAACAAAAATCTTTTATTTCATTGTTTATGTTACATATAAAATCTTTGTTTAAAAATTATTTATAAATATCTTAAATAATTTGATCATTGATAGAATTTTAAATACGATTATTTCTTTTCAAACAAATCTATCAAATTGCAATATATCTATTTAATTATAAAATCAATATTTTTTCAAATAAATAAAATAATTATTTAATTAAAACTATTAAAATCTATTAACTATTTCCGGCACAGAATTGCAGATAATAAAAAAGCTCTATGTTGCATAGAAATCATATTATGATTTAAATGAAACCAAATTTATATATTTTTATTAATAGAGGTATTAATAACGAAGAGTAATAACCAATTGTTTTGTGTAAATAAGACGAAATATAAACTTATGAGCATGTGTAGCTATTGTAATAATATTTCGAGGTGGGATTAAAAATGTCTTATCGTACATTACGGTGTATCAAAAAGGTTAGACACTTTTAATCTCACCGTGTGTGCCAAAGAGTTAAATAACATTAACAATTAACTTAACGATTGTTTCTACAAACGAGTTCATCGCGTACAATAAAATTTCAAAAATCTTCCATTAAAAAATCCTCTACCCAAAATAATAATAAAAAAAACATAAGTGTATACACACACACACACATACCTATTGAACTATACAAATGATATATATACATAAGTTCTAAATTTCGAGTTAGTCAAACTAACCGCATCCTTCCGCAGAAGGTAGGACAATCTAAGAGAAATATCAAAACCAGGAACGCATTTCTCATAGTGTAGGACATTTTACGTGGACTTAATGAGTACGAAGTGAGAATTGGAGTGAGATAGATGAAAGAAGAGGTGGTGGTGGTCTAGTCAGCAGGAAAGGCTAGACAAAAGGAACGGAGTCTATTTCCGCGTGGTTGGACGATAGCAGGGAAGAAGTAGCAAAGAGAGAGAGAGAGAGAGAGAGAGTGAGAGATAGAAAATGAGGGGAACAGTGAAAAGCGAGTATACGAGAGTGAGGAGAGAGAGAGAGAGAGAAAGAGAGAGAAGGAATAAGATAGAACGAGAGGTATGCTGGTGTGTTGCAACCATTGTCAGCAACACGGTGTCGGTTGGGAAGATGCAACAATAGCTGGAGTCTACTGTCACCAATGCGTCGACGGCTTTTCATCGTCCCATAAACGCTATCATCGACCACGACGACGATAGCTATCTTCTTCCCTTTCCCTTCACACTACACTCTCACCACTTCAACTCTTCATCCCACTTTTACTCTACTACTCCTTCAAATCCATGTAGGGAAGCACTGAAGAAGTCAAGAACGGTAGTTCGAGGAGTATATACGTGAAACATGCTGCCCTAGGCAACGTTTTTCCCTCTATAGTTACTATCACTTACTACTACCACTACTTTACTGCCTTTTTCTTTACATCCTTCCTTCCTTCCTTCCTTCCTTCCTTAGTTACTTTTTTTATTTTTGTTATTATAAAGGTAGGTGAAAAGAAGTTGAACAATTTCGTTACAATCAGTGGTAGTTTAAATGATAGACAAACTAAGCAGTTAGGCCTACAAAAGGGTCTCGAAGGATCTCTTAGATCTTAACATTAAATTTACCACACCTGATCAAATGATTGCGTCCTGTAATTTGTAAAAATGTGATTCATCCTTCCTTCCTTACTTCCTTTTCTTTTTTTTTGTCATTGTAGAAGTGGGTGAAAAGAAGTTGAACAATTTCGATACAATCAGTGGTAAGCAGACTAAGCAGTTGATCCTACCGAATGGCCTCAAGGGATCCCTTAAATTTTAACATTAAATCTGCCATGCGTGATCAAATGATCACGTTCTATAATTTGTAAAAATACGGTAATTTATAAATATCCTGTAATTTGTACAAAATGGTCAACGCATAAAATGTACATTATTTATTTCTAAGTACAAACTAATATATTATTCACTATCCAATTGGCTAAAATTTTATTCCATGTTAAGATGTATGTTTTCTTTTCTTTTCAAGCAATCAATTGAGAGCTCACGGTAAGATTAGGTATACATGAAATGTAAATAGGTTTAGTATTAAAATGTATTTTCATTTGGGTTTCAGGAATATTATGCGTTTTTTGAAAAACTTCATTAGTGTATTATGGTATGTATGATATAACCACACGTAATTTTAAAATTTGCTTAATTTAATTGATTTAACTTACCGATTACTGATATTAACACTTGCAGCATGATAAATAATGTCTACAATAAATCTGAAACGATTATGACCATTTTTTTTTGTTTACTATTTGAAGCCATTTGAATTTACTATTTGAATATGAAATTTTGTTCAGATTTCATATAAAATACTACTCTAATAATTATTTCTTCATTGAATCACTCTTTGATACCATCAAAATCACTTAATAGGTAATTGGTTTTATTCACCCTTTAAAAATATAAATACTTTATTATATTGTTCAAATATGTTCCATTCAAATCATTATTTATGATAAAACAAGAATCATTTAAAAGTAGCTTAAATACTGACAATTAAAAAATAATATAAAATATCTCATTACATCTTTTTTTTTTATTAATAACTTAATAAGAATTTTATTGAAACTTTATTTTTGCTAAATTAGGTTTGATAACCCCAAAATGTTCCTCGCTTGAAACTTTCTCACTTGATTTATCCACCATTCGATACCAACACGTTTTTTACTTTGATAAATCGTCATGTTCAACTAACAAATTGCAGAAACAGGATTTCCTAAATTTATCGACATATGACAAATGCATTTAATGAACCACTAATTGGGGATTCTACATTCACTCTTAACAGGATACTAATAACCAATGATTTTGTAGACACGGTTGTGTAACACGGAAAGATGAGGGGGTGAAAGAGAGAGCAAGAGAGAGATAGAGAGAGAGAGAGAGAGAGAACGAACTTCGAAATCCGTTGGAGCGTTTCACGTCGTATGTTTGTAATGAAGATGCAAGCTTGCTTCGAGAAGTGTCACACAGACACCAACTTGAAACTAATCTCTAGGGATAAGCCGACGACTAGTAGTACGTGTGTGCCCATGTTGGATTTTCTGGATTAAGTTTCATTTGCATACACTCGATTACGGCCAACGTCATTTCTCTATACTCTTTTATATGAGATATTTCAACTGGACATTTTCTTTTTATATGGGAACATTGGTTATTGTATCTTTTTGATTTATTTCTTTTATTTTTTTTTATTTTTTGGAGATATATTTCAAACGTTTAAAGCATGGTTTCTCAATCAAACTGTATTAGGTGTTTCATTAATGATAAGTTGAACTGTATAATTTTTATACAAAATATTTCAATAAACGTTCAGACACACAAGTGTATTTTAATATTTAAACGAGTATCATGAACATAATGAAATAATATATAATACATTTTAAATATATTATGATTTGATTATATAAACAAATCATTTGAAATTAATTGATTTTTAAACAGAAAATATTTTTATTTTGATCTTATAAATATATATGTTTTTTGATTGTTATTTATGTGATAAAACATTTAAAATGTTTGAGAATCCCTGGTTTAGATGTAGTTCAATGCGAGACATAGAAATATGGAAGAACAAGGATTAATTGTTGGAAATAAATCGATTTATAATTCCATGAACAATGTCCTACATTTTATCATTTAATTACTGAAACTGTGACGATAAGAGCATCGTAATATTTTTTAAATGATCGTCAATCGTTGTACATTGTTAAATGAAAATTGTACGAAGAGTACAGTTTTTTGAAAATAATAATTTAATATTATTATTATTATTTTAATCATTAAGTTATCTATTATAACTATTATATCTATTATAAATTGTAAATACGATGAATATTATCGTGATTATATTGTGCAATTAATCGAAAAAATAGCACCGAGTAACTTTTTTAAATCAATTAGGTAAATATACTTTCTATTTCCTCAAATATTCTTTTCTTAAAACAAAATTTGGAAAGATGAATAAAAACATAAAATAACAACAATAAAAAATAAAAATACAAATTTTCAATTGCTTCAATTTGCTACTAATTTTTTAATTTAAAAAAATTTCGAAAGAGAAAATTCGAGGAAATTGAAAGTTTTAAAGTAGGGAAACTGGAAGATATTTAAGCAGTTGAGATAAAAAAAAAAATAAAGAAGAAAAAAGGAAGAGAGAAGAAACAGAAATAGGTAAAAAAAAATCTTTTTAAGGAAAGAAAAAAAAAGAAAAAGAAAGGAAAAGATATTCCTCGAGTAGGTATAGCAAGTAAGTACTTCAACGTAGCTTCGCTTGGTAACGTAACTCGATACTTGGAAAACGAATTATTGCAGTCTTGCGGTAATTACTCCCGACTGAAATATAGTACCCGTATTATTGCTAATATAGCTATGAAGTAGCAACCATATCGTCTACGTTAATATATTCCAAGTTTGCCAGTAATTGCCAGATTTGATGAGTAGCCATATTTTACAACCAACGTTAATTTCCCTCCTTCCTTTTTTTTATTCCTTCTTTCCTCTCTCTCTCTCTCTCTCTCTTTTCTTTTATTTCAAATATACGATGCATTTTACTACGGAAATCATATTCGTGGTTTTCGACACGACCAATTTTACCTTTTATGTTTTTTAATTAGACCTCGACCATTTTCATCGTCAAGATTCAGCATTATAATTTCTATGACAAATTAGACTTACGATGGCAACATTATAGATGATACTTTCACGACAAAGAGAATAATTTTTTTTTTTGTGAATAACAATTGATGGAAAATGTCAAATTAAGTTTTCCCGTATCAGTCTTAACCCATTACCCGCCAATGGGGTAATACCCCCCTTTTTTTGGGACGCATTTTCAATTTTTTTTTTTTTAATAACTGCAATTTCAAAATGAAATATATTTTTTAAAAATATTACAAATAGTTACTATTTTATTTTAAATCAATAATTAATGATATAAAATAATTTTTATATTTAAATGAAAAAGAAACAATTGTTACAAAAATAGTTCTATTTGGTTAGCATAAATATCATTTTACAGTTAATTTAATTTCTTTTGCAATTTCAGGTAATAAATTAAGAAGACTAAAAAAATTGTTCTACTTATGTTTATTCATTAATAATAATTTCAATTTGTTTACCTTGAATTTCTAATTTTTCAGATAATTTTTAATAATTGTTAGTAACGTTACCATTTACTGAATTTGCTTCAGTATTTTTTTTTTTTTTTTATTTATTGTCTTCATTGTCTCCATAGCGGAACCCTCAAATGCAAAGGATTTATTTAGAATTAAAAAAAAAAACAAATCGTTTTCCTGTCAACTAGGCTCTATTCGTGTTAACGTTGAAATTAGGCTAAGGCCTTTTCTGTCCTCACAAATTCTACACCTTGGTAAACTCGAAATGGTGCCTCTTAATGCCCGAAGAATATAGCAAAGGTCGTCTTGGCACGCAAATTCATGCTACAAGATGTCGCTTCACTTGATTTATAATCTCGAATTATTGCTACCCTAACGGGGTAGTTAATATTTAAGCGATAGACACACACACATACACAGAGGATTTTTTTATTGGTATATCTACTTCAATGTGTATTTTTCTCTTTCTCATTCTCATTCTCTCTCACTTTCTCACTCTCTCTCTCTCTCTCTCTCATTCTTTCTTGTAATCTATTTGTTCAATGTCTTGCATTGTACATAAGAATATACGTGACCTTCGACCTTCGACCTTAACAAAATCTTGATACACGTCGTTTCCTTGCAATTCAAACTATGACTAGCTTGAAACACGTCACCATTCACCATTGATATATTTGTGAATAAATTGCGGATCGATTTTAAGGTTAATCGCGTGAAACCTTGAAGAAGATTGACGGATACGTCATGTTAAGTCTCTTCATTTCTTAAAGGATATTGTGCTATGATTTAAATTCTATATATTCGTTGAGTGACTTTTTAAATTATTCAAATATTACAGTACGATTAATTTTATGATTTTATTTTTTGATTGCTTTATAAACAAATCTCGTCCTGTGTGGTTATTGTTGTTCTTAAAAAAGCACTATTTTTTATATTAAAAATAAAATTATAATAATTTATAAATTATTTTTTTGGATTCTTTTAATATAAATATATTACATTTATTGTAATAATTGTATAATAAAAATTATTAAACGAAGTAATGTCACATCGTTGGCTTATAAAAAATTCAGAATGAACATTGGTTCATTGATCATTTATTTAATGTATTTTAATATTTAAAAAATAATTTTAATACTTAATAGCTAGATCTTTTGGAGTTTAGAATATATTTGTATCTGTTTGGTATATTATTTGTAATTTTTGAAAATTTTTATGTTGTATTTGCTTATTCATTTTTGAGTTTTCGTTTTAATTCAGCTATTGAAAATAAATTGAAATTTTCTGAATTCTCTTCTATAATTAATTGCTTAAACTTTGAATGAAATTATGGTTTGATCATTGTGATTGGGGATGAACAATTTCCTGTTATTCCTTTAATAAAAACTTTTACAAAAAAAAATACGTCCCTTGTATTTGGATTCTTGTCTTAATAAAATTTAAAATTGTTATTAATCCTTATTTTTTCGGCACTTCAAAATAAATTGTTTTAAAGTATATTTAAGTAATGATTTGTATCAATCATTCCGTCAATGAAAATTAAGTTTCCAACCAAATATTTCAATGAATATAATTGAAATATTATATTCATTTGTAATATTACATTATTTATTTAAATAATTTTTATCATAGAATATATTTAAATTATTAAAATAAATAATATAAATATAGCAAGATTAATAAATGACCAATTATTAAAAGCAATAATTATATTTTACAAACAATCGAGATATTGGATCAAAAATTTATTCATACTTCGATGTCTGAATATTTTTAAAAGTCACTGTATATATTATTATACATACTGTAATAAAGTTAACGGCCATACCGTGATGGAAACACAAGTTCTCGTCCGATCACTTAAGTTAAGCATCACTGGGCACGGTTGGTACTTGGAAGGGTGACCGCTTGGGGACACCGTGTGCTGTTAACACTGGATGGAAAAGAAGAGAGAGGATTGAGAGGACGCGGGCCGGATGCACGAGGATGGCGATGGGGTTGAGGGGGAATGCTCCGGATTACATCTGGAAGATGGGGGCAGGATGCTCCGGGGATTGAGATGGGGATGATGAGACGGGGGCCAGTGTCTATGTAGGAAAGATAATGGAGATGGAGGAAGGAAAATGGCCAAAGGATTGTCTGTTGGAGGTGGCGAGGTGCACAGAATAMAAGGAAAAGAAAAGGATACCGGGAAGAAAAGGGTATTGGGACGAAGGAACGACGAGAGGAGAAAACAGGGAAATATGGGCAAGGATGAGATGCGGGAGAGTAGGGAGAGAGGCATGGAAGGGCTTCGGGGACGCGAGGTGCAGAGTATGCAAGAGTGAGGAGGAAACCTTGGGGCACATATGGGTCCGCAAGGAGGCCCTGAGGTTGAGGGATGAGTAGACTCTAAGGAACTTCAGGGAATGGGAGAACAACAGAGGGAGGACCCGGAGGGTGGATGGAAGAAGGCTTTGGAAGGGAAAAGTGTTAGTAGAGGAGATGTGTGAGGTAGCAAGGTCTTTTGAGAGGGTAGCGAGGAGAAAAKAATAGGAAATAAGTAGTTATAAGAAAGTAGGATAAGGAATATGTGTCACTGTATGTAGCAAGGAGGCTATGTTGAAACCCGCGAGGGTAGACATGGAATAAAGTGTATCAGTAGTACATACTGTAATAAAAAAAAAAGAAGAAAAGAGGTGATAAAAGATGTCGAATAGGGGGAGCCGTGGGAAAACGATAAAAAATAATATCGTAAAAAAATTCGAAACGTTTTAAACTGTGACGAAGAGGAAGAGAAATATAATTCGCGTGTCTTCGTAACATCAGTCACTTTACAACACGGATATGCTGTACTTTAGTGCTAGCACGGAATAATGCAAGAAATAGAAAGATAAAGAGAAAGAAATAGAAATGTAATGACCCTGAACTGTGACTTTAAGTACGAGTTTGATCCACTAAATCACTGACTAGCCGTAATTTTTCACACTTTCATCTTCAAAGAAATTATTCTTTGTAATTTTTTTCCTTTTTCATTTTCTAATTTTCTATTTCAAAGTACATTAATATTACCTTATATTACGTGACACCTTTTATATCGACATTATTTTTTATACGCAATCGCAAAATTCATCGGACAATTTAATATACTGAAAAAATAATACAAAGTAAAATAATAAAAAGAAAAATATATGTGTGTATAGTTTAATATTAAATTATCAATACCGATGATCAATAAAATTTATTTTGATATTTTATTATACGCAATCACAAAATTTATTGCATAATTTAATATACTGAAAAAATAATATAAAGTGAAATAAAAAATAAAAATAAAAAAATATTTGTACAGTTTAATATTAAATTATCAATGTCTACAACCAATAAAATTTATTTTGATATTTTATTATACGCAATCACAAAATTTATTGCATAAATTAATACTGAAAAATGTTAATAGCAGCAATGAAAAATAATACAAAGTAATGTAATAAAAATTTTTAAAAATGTATCGTTTCATATGAAAATATCAACATCAATAACCAACGAAATTTATTTTGATTTTTCTGAATCATTATCAATATCATTAATTTTTTGTTGTTGTTGAAAAGATAAAAGCAAAACTGTAATAAGTATTTAAGTCGTAATTAAATTATACGACCGAAAGAAATTTGGAAGAACCTTAATTAACGTAAACAATTCTCATCGTAAAATCTTTCAGTTTCTATAGATAAACATTTGGAAATCGTAACAAGTAATAGTCATTTTTATTTATCGTTCGATACCTTTCCAAAGCTAAAGCAACAAGTAGCACCAGGATCGTGTACAAATTCCAACAAACAAGTGTAAGCTATCGGTTGCGTGATAGATCACTGTGATATGACAAACATGATAAATCTATTATTAACAATGCACGCAAGATCTTATTTATTGATTACATTAAAGTTAAAGTAACAATTTAACATACTAAAAATGTATCGTGATTGATAACCGAATAATAATAAAAAAAAACAAGCAAAAAGGTTTAAAAAAAAATTCTAAAAGAAAAGAAAAAACTTTGTTTAAATGTTATATTTCCGTAAATGGATAGATAAGATAGGTAGCTATCTTTCAAAAAAAAAAAAATGTAAAAATGTAAAATGTAAAGGGGAACGAGTTTTCAGACTAATTTGACGAAGTTTTATAGGTAAGAAAATTGGCTGTGCAGGTGGCATTTAACAGTCTTCTTCTCTTTCTCTTACCTCTCATTTTCGACACCGCAAACCACTAGCTTTGCCAACGCTAACGTCCAATCAAACTCATCTACCCTTTAACCATCTAAAAGTGGAGGACACTAACTTGGACCACGAAGAGTAAAACGAAATGCAGACCCTCTTACATTAGACTTTTATGGTTGTAATAAACGAAGAAGCAGGCCAACTATCTATATGACTTATCATCCATTGCTTTTTGAATTGTATATTCTCTTTTTCTCATTTGACACCTTTTATATACGAGGTCACTGATATCTCGTATAACTACTATCAAATAGTTACGTTCAATTTTTACTAGATAACAAATAGAATTTTTTTTTTATTTCCTATAAATATTCCAGATATTATTTTTTTCTAAAAATAAAAAAACAAGAAAGAAATTTGAAAAGAATAAATTTAATTATTTCAAAATTATATATTTTTAATTAGTAGATAATAAAAAATTTATATTGGATTGTATTTATATTTTGCGAAAGGAGAAATAAATAATTATTTCTATATATAAATAAATTTTTTCTTTATTTCTCTATAAATAATTTTTTAATTATAATTCATTCTGTATGAATAAATTTTTGATTTATATATTGAACAATAATGAAAAATTATTAAAATTGTAATTGTGTTATAATTGTCTCGTTTTATTCCAAATAAAAAGAGATAATAAAATATAAAATTAAATTATTAATTATGCAAGATTTTTCGAACTTTTGTAAAATATTTTTATTTATATATAATTGTTGTATTAACGAAAAAAAATTCGTTAATAGTAAGATAAAAAATAAAAATGTAAGAAAAAAAGAATTCCCCAAAATACACGACGAATAAAAATAAATGTTTTATTCATAAATCATAAGAAAAAAAAAAATATTAGGTTTATAACATACGCGCCATTTCTTAAATTTGCAAAAATTCTACAGTACCAGACGAATACATATATATATATAAATATATATATATGTTACAACCCAGAATATCCAAAAAAAAAAAAAAGAAAAATCTTTAGTCATAATTTAGCATATGAATTATTATTACAGAGTATACGTCTACTGATAAAACTATAAAAAATTGATGTACCTACTTTTATCTGATTTAAATTTTTAAAAGATAACCTCTTCCCCCTTTCAAAATTATGCATTACCCACGATTGAACGCGTTACTATACCAATATTATATTCATAATACCCAAAAGTTACAAAATATTACTACAAAGTAACACTCATATCTCAACTCAAAAAAATACAAAATAAAAAAAACACATATTTCTACATTCACTATAAATACAACCAAAATTTTTAAACATATTTATAAAGTATATTTTGAGTTTGAAATAGAGTAGAAAATGTTATATGTATCAATATTTGATAGTCTTCTTTTTAGATGTAGTCTAGTTGAAATGGAAAAAGCGTTTGTTTACGTGACATCGTATAAACAAATACAAACTCAAATCCTAACCACACGAAAGTAGAAACAGTTCTACGTCTAAGTCTACCCAACATTTTTCTCTCTTTTTTCCTTTACTTTCTCTCTCTCTTTCTCCCTTTTCTTTTTGCTTTTTCTTTTTTTTTTTCCTACTCTACTTCAACCCCTTTTCTTCTTTTTTATTCTCATATCCCTAAATTCACAAAAAGCAGCGAAGTAAAGAGACCCTTCGCAGTACCATGCCAGCTATTGTTTTCTGTGACAAAGAACGAGGCCCTATAAGACCTTACCATTTTACCCTTTTCTACCACAAACCTCTAGCACCCATCCACTTCGACTTTCTAACATTAAAAAAAAAGGAGGAAAAAAAATAAAACAAGAATCTAAAGATGAAATCGTGCCACGTGCAGACGAATGCAAAAGTTCAAATGAAAAAAAAATGAATGAATCGTAAATTTTTTATCTTTCATTGATGTCGTCATGATTTTAATGTAACCCCAAATTTTAATGCAATTTAAATAGGATTTTTTTTACCATGAAAATAAACAGTTCCATAAAACATTATAATGACATTGACCATTGTTTGATCATTAATTAACATATATTTGATTTTTCACTTTATTAATTTTTAATGTTTAATGTCATTTTATTTATTTTTTGTTTGATAAATTATAAATGGTGCTGCTCGTAACAAATTTCAACAATATAATTGTAACTTAATATATTTTGAATTATTAATAAATTATTATAATCATCACAATTTTTATTAAATCAAAATTATTGATTGTTAAATTATATTTCCTTAATTTCTTATATGTAAATATAAATATAAGTGGAAAGGTTTTCGAGCTTGAACAAAACAGAAACTTATTATCATTCTTTTTTTTTTAAAGTAAACGTTAATGGAAAAAAAAGAATTGTTTCTGTGTACGGTTTAAAAGAAACCTTTCAATCCTCACACACGTGTACAAAATATTACTTCAGAAATTTCCTTACAAAATTGTAACCCCTCCCCCACCCCAAAAAAAAAGACTTTTCAATACAATATCGATAATCTAGGATTGTTTTGCTACCAATGTTTCAGACAACGGAAAAGAAAATCCTGTGGAAATGTATCAGTGTGAACTGCGATGTTGTTTTGAAGCAATTCAATATTATATCTGCTTCAAACTTCAGCTAAAGAAAAAAAAGAAAATAACAAAAAAAATATTCTTTTCTTCCTTTTCTGTTTCTTAGACATCGTATTACACACACACACATACTCACACGTATACACACATACAATGAGAAAGTCTTAGACAAACGTTTTTTTTTCGTTTTAACAAATTTTTCTTTCCTCGTTGCTTCGAATTCCAGGTCAGTGGGCCGCTACGAAAATTCACCTTCTCGTTTGAAGTTGGATATATGTATACAGAAAAACTATAGACGGACGAATTGATTAAATTTCACAAAAAGTTTTCTTTTTTTGACCGGTACACGTACAAACAAGAGATGAGAACGAATGTACGAACAAGCAGATCATCTTTTGGCAAGGAAATACGTCCATCGAATTTTACTCTAGCTAGTTTTATATTAATTTTACTAAAAAAAAAAAAAAAGGAACGTACAATGACGTTAATTGTTACACGTAGTTGAACAAATTGGTACACCGTAGATATATTTTTCTATCTTCATATGTCTCCATAGAAAATTTTACGAATATTAAAATTTGTATCAATTTTGCATTAATCATAATCAAACAAATTTGTATAAAATTTGCATAATCATATCAATATCCATTGAATATGAATATAATTTATATTTTCAAAATTCATATATATATTTTTAAAAATTCATTTTTTAAACTTGTACAATGACAATATTCTCCCAATGAAAATTTAAAGAGTATATAAAAGATGATCGAGTTTTAGAAATTATTTGAGAAAATTATCAGAGACCTAAAATATATCGAAAACAACAACATTATAAAATTTATAATATATACATATTATAAAAAAATATAATTACAAAACATATATATATATATAATTCATTCTTTCGCTAATTCGAGAAAAAAAAGGTTCAATTAACAAATTTATCAATAATTACGATCCAATTTGAATCGAATCAAAACTACGATTGAGAATATTTTCGAGATAAACGTATCTCGAAATTTATCCTAATATGTTTTTTTTTAATAACACAAATCTTCCTCTTCGACGTTTTTCCTTTTCGATTATTTTATTTTCCCGATGTCATAAGTTCTTCAAACATATCGAAGAAAAAACAAAATTATTCGAGTCAGTGAGTATTAGACCAACTGAAACATTCACTCCAAAATCTATCCATAGAATGATAAAGGTGTGGTAAAACGCCATACAGCGCATGTGCTTCATCCGTGTAGGTAATTTGTTCGAACAGTATATCAGATTCCTCAAGGGACTTTGCCAATGCCAATGACTGCTGATAATGAACGTTATCGTCACCAGTACCATGTATCAACATAAATTTCTTCCCTCTAATACCCTCAACTCGTCTAGATACGTCTGTTCCATCGTAACCTTTAAGATTATCTTCTGGTGTTGGAAGACCCATGAATCTTTCCGTATAAATGGAATCTGTAAATTTATTTATATTAGGTTTTATTTCGAATTATATTTCTAAGAAAAAAATATTGTTCATTTAAGAGGATTGTTTGAAAAGTTTTGAACCTACAAAGAGAAACAAATATTTTTTTTTATTATACCTTTCTTTTTTAAGTTAATACACTTGTTTGCAACAATTATCTAATAATTAATTCTATCGATAATTATGATAGTAGACTATTTGTATGTCAAACAAAATTAATAAAAGAGAATTTATTTTTAGAATTATTTGTATTACGATACAAATTATGAAAATAATTTTTTCTTATTTTTTTTTTATATAGTTTAACACAATATTTACGAAGTGAGCCTATTCGACTCATTTCAAATTTTTTTGATACAAATACATAAAACTTAAATATTATATTTTTAAAAATATATGTTGTTTTTTTAGTTACGTTATAAAATATATTTCAATATTAATTACTACCCTCTATTCAATCCTTCATTTAAACAATGTTTGTAAGTCATTAAAAAATATTGAACAAAACATCCGTAAATCTAGTGTTAATATAGTAATTACTTGCATAATTTTTTTTTTTATGTACAAATATTAGTATTTGACAGAATTAAAAAATTTTTAGCAGCCCTAGAATAAAAATATGAATTAAGAGAAGATTATGTTTGAAAGTGGTACTAGATTTGATTGAAAAAATATTTGTTATTGTTTTAAAAATCAAACTTTTCAAATGACCATTATAAATCTGCCCTAATTGAGAATTATAGATGATTCAAAATTAAAAATTATTTAAACATACGTCTGGATATATCGAATTCACAAATTAAAGATTAAAACGAATATAAACTATCTAGCGACAATTCTAATGAAAAATTTCATGAACATTATGCAGTTCAATTTCTTACAATTATTATTAATAAGATTTAATGAAAATAAAAAAATTAGTATATATAACTTGTAATCTTGTAATGCACCATTGGATGTTGTATAAACTCAGTGGCACCTATCGTATTTCAAATTTAATATTTAATATCTTTATTGAATGAAATGAACGTAAATATTGTGAACAAATAAAAACCTTTCGAAGTTACAAATAACAATGGAAAATAATAAATGATGTTTCTTTGAGACTGAATAAATATTATTTCAATAAAATAAATAGGAAAAACGGGATTATTTTAATTAAAGAATAATTTCTTATTATAATGAAAGAAACGAAAAGCAATGTAAACACAATTTTATTAAAATACTGTTACTTACCGTAATAAATCCAGGAAGATACTGGTGCTACGGATATTCCGCACTTGAAAACAGAATCCACGTCTTTAGCCAATACCATTGCGGTACAGAAGCCACCATAACTCCAACCCCAAATAGCCGTTCTTTTAGAATCGATCCAGGAATACATTTCTTGAAGTTTTCTAAAAATAAATGTGGAAATTTGAGAATTAATTTAACATCAATTATGATTAATAAATCGATTAATCATTCAAATATATCTATATTTTGATATTTTATTTACCTAGTTACAGTAATTTGATCCTCGACTTCAACGGTACCTAAATTTCTATAAATCTCGAAAAGCATGTTGCTACCCTTGTTCGATGATCCTCTACCATCGATGTAAGCGTAAATCACGCTACGATTTGTCGTCATATACGATTGGTAACTGTATGAAGCTGCGTCGTTTATTTTTGCCGTATTTGGTCCAGCATATCTTTGAACAAATAGGAAATGAAAAAATAAAACAAATAAATATAAGACAAAGAAATGTAGCAAGTGAAGCATAGATAATAGTAGAATACTGGCAAAAGGAAAATTAAAGAAATTATTTTAAATGAAGCATTGAGAGAATCTCCTTGTTTAAGAAAATCAATAATACTATCCGTCAGACTAATGATACTGAAACGAACTAAATAAGGACAACGTGAACTCTTTAGATGGGTATCCATTTGTTGCTTTTGCTCGTATTTTATCACCGTTATGTATCATCATTCTGTGTCATCGTGTGTGCGTATCCTCATTTGTTTTTTTTTTTGTAACAAGATATAGGCTCCCAGTTATTATTTGCGATTATAATGAGTTCACTTCTTTAGTGAACCCAAGTACGGTTTCATTTTTAGTTTATGTAATAATTTTGAACCATTGTATAAAAAAAAAAATATTGTTTTTTAAATTAACAGTAAGGATACTTTTGAGACTAACTGTACATACATCCACGAATTGTTTCTTTTTCTATCCTTTTGTGCCATTTCTCTCGTGAGTAAAGCTATAAATAGCATTGAACAAGGCGAACGTCTTGAAAACAAATGACCATGTGGATATTTCCCACCCTCTTTCTCCACCCCAAAGAACCTCAAATGTTATCTTATCACGTCATCCTTTGTTTTACAGCGGAAAACCGATAAGCGACCGATCTGTCTGTTACAATATCTTTGTCTCTGAAATTTTGATACGAAACGACAAAACCCTTAAGGGTCTACATTGATACGCAGCATTGATAATACCACCAGGAGGATTATACACACCATCTTTGAGATATATTTTCCTTTGAAATTTTTCTCAAAATTTGCTTCAGGATATATACTAAATATTGAATATTTAAAACATTGCAATGTTCATTTTAGATTTATATACGCAACGATACAAATCTTTCACATTGAAATTGATCAACAATCGGTGATACATATTGTACAAAAATACGCAACAGATACTTATACATTTTGTTTTTGTAACTTCGTTTTAAAACTCACATACATCACTGTAGGGGAATCGTGAAAAAAAAAGAATAGGATTATTGGAGTAACTGAACCGAAACTCGAACCACGAATCTTCTGCTTTCCGGGTAACTGCACTCTAACTTTTTAACTATCTAGAAAAACCTTTCAGTCAACTTCCTAGCGAATGTTGACTGATTTTTATTTAAAACGAATGTGAACTATACCATACAACGATGAACAAGTTTGTTTGTTCATCCACACAGAAAATATTAAACAAAATAATTAGGAAACCTCTTTTTTTTATCTTCATTCAACATTTTTGTATAGAACAATTCAATGTTTATTTGTTTACATTGATAAACAAATGATACGAGATAAATTGTTCGAAATTTTTTGATATTTTCATTTTCAATTTTTAAATGCAAGAATATCGGGAACAAATGAATTTATCTTTTGTGCATACCATATTTCTGATATTTTGTTATCAAATACTTTGTTTAAAAGACGTAAATATCTTTTCTTTCCAACAACTTTAATTTTTTAATTACTTTTGCCCAAAAGTCATATCCTTTAACTCAAAGTATTGAATATTTTTAAAGGATTTAATCGAGCAGAATATTAGATAACTAATTATTATTATTTTCTTTTGGCCTCTTTTAATCCGATCATATTTATCGTGGTACGATATTGATTGATAATATTTAATTGGGACTATTAACGTTGAGCGTTTACGAATCATGATTGGCGTTGATATGTGAAAGTTGTTTAAAAAGAGATCGTAAATAGGCTAATTGACATTCATTTTTTACGTTTTTCAATAATTTCTAACGTAAAGACAATACTTTTCTGTAAAATTTTTAAATTATCTCTTTTTTGAAATTATGTTCTAAATTTCTTAACAAAAAAATAAAAACAAAAATAAGTTTATCAATTATTATTAACTAAAACACTGTTATACTAATTGTTAGAATAACTACTAATATTCATACGATTACTATAAACATTTTAAAAACAATTAGATTGAAATATGAATAATAGTTTGTAAAATTTCGTTTGAGTGGGGGTTATGTTTGTTGTGTGCACAGCTTAAAACTTTTGTTATTTCTATAAATATTTGCAATCGAAAAACTTTGTTTGAAAAATTTCTTACCACTTTTATTCGTTTGATTGATATATTTAAAAAAAACACACACACATTTTTCATCGATTCTTTGTACGAATATTTTTCTCGATATAAACAATAATTTGTCAATATTTATAACATGGGCTGTGTTATTATGTCAGATTAACATATCAATTAAAAGTACATACCGATATTTTATTATAAATACTAAAAATTCAATTAAAATATTGACAATCTTTGATAGTAATCGATGTAATCTAACCATTTATCTAATATTTATTGATTTGGATAAAAAGCTTCATCGTATTTTTCTGATAGATGATTTTAAAATTGTATAATTTTCGTAATATTAATCAGAAGTGGGAAAATATTGGTAACGAATTAAATATTTAGCATCAAATAATTTTTAAAAACACAACTGGATACAAAAATATTAACAATTAAACAATTAATAATAATTGTTTCATTTTTGCATTAAAATATATATGCATTTGCATATATCATACTAATTGTTTTCAAATTGTACAAAATATTACCAAATTTTATTTTGTTTTTATTTCTATTTTCAATATTTCAATTCTACGCGATAAAATGCATAATTTAACGGATTTTATGAAAACCATTAACTCATTAATTGTTTGCAGAGATTTATATAAATAAAACTAATTTAATTTATCTTTAGTCAAAATTTTGATGATAATAATGATAATAATAATAGTAAAAAAAACTTTAAATCATTTCACAAAATAAACTCGTTAGAATTTGACATAAATTCCTATTAATGAACCCATAACATCAGCAATTGTTTGAGAAGCATTGCGTTAAAACTGATACTACCATTATAAATACTTACGATTTATTTCAAATATCGATAAACAATATTATAAATAATTAACTCTGATAAATATGATCTAATTATAACTAACAGTATCATAAATAAAATAATTAATAAGAATAAACGATAAATAAAAATTGAAAAAAAAAGAATAAAAATAAAACAAATATTATAACAAAAAATATTTAAAGAACAAACTTACTTTCATCATTGATAAAAACTCACGTTTAAAAAGTTCATTCCAACGATTCGAATAATATTGATCCGAGTGAAGTGATAAAAAATAATAAAAAGAAAGAAAAAATTCGATAAATTCAATCGAAGCTCACAAATTCGATTCGATACGACTCGAAGTGGATATTCTATATATAAATTTTTGAGAAAAGGTACATAGCTTTATTTTCTCACCAAAAAGATAGGAAAGGGAAAAGAAGGGGCATGATCGGGGAGTAAGGGGGAAGGGGTTGAAGTAAAGTGAAATTCGCAGTAGGTTAGGGGAACTCACGATTATGGGATTATCGTTGCTATCCTTAAAACGAGAAATGCTTTTTGCAAGATGCAGTAAGGGTTGGAAAATAGAAAAAGAGAGAAAAAAAAAGAGAAAAAGTGAGAGAGAGCGAGAGAGAGAGAGAAATACTTACACGTTGACCAACATCGGATACGATTTACTTTCATCGAAATTGTGAGGTAAAAGTAGTCTGACTTTGCTATCGTAACCGTTTGCATGAACGTATAAATCCTTGACTATGGGTAACTCTCTTTTAGTGAGTCTAAGTCGTAACATCAAATTGTGTTCCCATGAAAAGATTTTTCTATGATTTGAATCAAAAATATCAATGAATGTTGGATCCGGACCTTGACATACTAACGCGTAATACGATCTAAATGGTGAGAATGACACGTCTGCGTATTTACACTGGTTACCTGGAAAAATAGAAAAAAAAAAAAACAATCTATTAATAATGAAATCATAGTATATTTGTATTTTATATATTTTTGAAAATAAATTTGTTTCTTTTATTAGATATTTTGATAAATATCCTTTGTTTTTGTTTGATTGTTTGTACGTTTAATTGTTAAGTTATTTGATTATTATTATTTTTTTAATTTGTATCATTTTTAATTACACTGTTCGTAAATTAAAATTTTAAATATAATATATACATATATGTGTGTACACATATTTAATTTAATTAAATTTAATTGTCAAAATTATAATTCGTAACAAACATTAATTTGTATTATTCGTAACTAAATTTAAATAATTCGTAAGAAATTTAAATAAATCATTTTTCCTCCCTTTTTTTCTAGATAATTCATATCGAAAGATGGATATTTGATCATTTTTTAATTCGTATTTTTGTTTTACTTTTATTACATTTTATTTATGTATAATTTTGTATTATTTAATATAGTGTAAATTATCATTATATTATTAATAGAGTGCGAGTACATAATAACCAAATAAAAATGAAATTTTTGGAAGGATCAAATTCCTTCTTTGACGTAAAAAAGAAACAATGGTAATTTTTCCATTTCATTCTTCTAAATTCACACTCGCAATATTTTACCCTTTTTGAAAGAAATTTGACATAAAAAAAAAATTAAACTCGTTTTATACGAAAATTGTTCAACCGTATACGATAGATTAAATTTTTGTTTTGTACAAAATGAAATAATTTACTTGCAAGTATATTCGGTATATTTATAGTTTTCTTTTAAAAAAAAAAAAAACATAATTTCACTATCATTCCCTGTTATTTTCATCATTAATATTATTTAAACAATTGAGATTTCTATATTTTCCATTTGATATATCACATTTATGAAATTCCGTTAGTAGGATAGAATTCTTCTGTAAAAGATTAATATTCACATAACTAAAATGATAAAATAGTGTATATGCTCTATGTTATCGCTATTCATGCGAATTTCGTTTCGTCGTATACGGAATATGTTATGAAATATAGAACCGAGAGGGGTATACGATCGATGTAATTTCGAAAGGTAGAAATTCAACGAAATTATAATGAAAAAGCAGAATTCTACGTGTCCTATAATTCCTTACGATAAATCCATTTAAATACACGTACTCGCACATATACAGGGTGTTTCGTACATAATTTATGGTATCCACTTGAAAAAGAGTTAACAGGAGGGTATACAAAAGTTATGAAAAAAGTTCATACAAATGTGTATCCTATTCGATCATGTTACAAATTTATAGTTCACTTTTGTATTTCCAATAATTCACGAACAATTTATTTTCATAAAAAGCATGCAAAATGACCATTCTCGATTCCTATTTTTAAAACAGTGTTGTGTAACCCAATTGATATCGCACATTCTGTTAATTAAATTTTAATCATTTAGATTTAATTAGTTCAGTCTTATTAGAATTTGATTATATTCTCTTATCAGAAGTATTTTATTATTTTTTATTTGGCTGCATGTTAAAAGTAATGTGCAATTTAAGTAATTAAATATTTATTTGTGGGGATTATTTGAAAACAATTGTGCATTCGATATTCATTATTGAATAACTTCCAAACACTCATAGAAAATGATTGTCAACAGGATTCAATGGATATCTGAAATTTGTAAGATATTTCGAAATTCTATAATATAACTATTGCGAACTTCTATACAAACCGATGGTATTTAATTCGAAAACTGAAACTCTGCCACTTATAATCAAAACACAAAAATCCGTGTAACTATGAAACAAGATCAAACAGGATAAAAATATTTGTATAAATTGTTTCCATTGTTTTCGTATAAAAATTGTCCATTTTAAAGAAATAAAATCCGACATATATTATGAAACGTCTTAAACGAAATTAAATTCGAGGATTAGTGCAGTTTTAAAACGTTAGATTAAAACGACGATTTTAGTTGAACAATATTTTTTAACGTAATGAATAAAGCAAAAAGAAAAGAAAAGAACAAGAAAAATAAGAAAATAAAATGTTGCAAAAGAAATAAAAAATCTTTTATTCGTGGAATTTACCTTCCGGCGTTATAACGTTGCACGATATGCAAGTAGGTTCCTTGCTGCCATCGGCAGGTACGGAATATAAATTCCTTTGGGATGGTTCCCCAGGTCCACTAGCAAGATAGTAAATTCTACCATTGAAATGGTCTATTGCACGAATATCTTGAACCTCTATTGCACCCGGAGTTAGGTCCTTTTGAATCAGCGTTGATCCAACTTTTTCGTATCTTGTCACGTGATGAAATCTTCCAGCTTTCGTTCCTAATAAAAAGAAAAAAAAAATAATTCATTTTTTTAACGAAAGCTTTAGGAAAAAAACGTACACAAATAAAAAAGAAATACATTGTGAAATGATATTCGAGTTGAGAGGTAGATTATTCATTCACAAAGAATAGAATTTACTTTGAGATCGTATTACCAACTAGTGTAATATAAATCGTACATTGAATGATAACCTATCTCCTTTTAAAAAGATACCCTCAACCGTTTCATTTACAATTTGAGACTTTGAAATCTGAAAACTCTGAAGTATTCTTCTTGTACAGAAAAAAAAATCAAATTCGTATTATCTGTCTATGCGTAATGATAATAAAAAGGTGGTTTGAAATTTAAAAGGTTTATATTATTTTTTAACTTGTATTAATTTTAATTTGTATTATTTTTTGAAATAATATTATTTTTAAATTAAATTAGTGTTATTAGAAATTTATGAATAAACATATATCTTCATCTGATCTTCCAAAGTTAATTGTTTTATTTTTCAATTTGAATTATTCTTTAATTGGTATTATTTTGAAGTAGACTTTTTTTGTTATCAGAAATTTGTATAAATATATTTCTATATCTGATAATCCTTCAAAACTCTTTATTCTATCATTTTTTAATTATGATTATTTTTATTTTGTAATATATATTTTAATTTATACTATCATTTAATTTATATTACTTTTAATTATATTATTTTATAAGTAAAAAAAAAAAAAAATTGGAAAAATTACCAGATTGTTGTAATTTACGCATGTAAGTTGAACCATTGTAGAAAAATAAATTTTTAATATCCACCCATCCCTCAGGTTCTTCAATATGCAACGTTTCAACAGTTTCACCATAAACGTTGTACCAAACTATTTCAGTCTCATTTTGTACACGATTCGACCACGTAGCAATGATGGTATTAAAATCTTTCCATTGAACGTTGGTCAGTACGTTGTCTCTATATGTCATATATATATAAAATAAACAAAATGTAAGTTAAATATAAGTCAGTAATGTAAAATATTCCATTTACTTAAGCAAGAAAGAAACGTCACTCACATGCCAACTATATCTACGGGGGCCTCTAAATTTATCTTATTTAATGTAGGATCGTGAAGATCGACGAGCGTCAAAGATACCACAGGATTCGGTGTGCCAGCCTGAAAAATAGGAAAGACATCGATCAAAAGAGTAATATGTGTGGTTTTGTATGATTATAGTAAGGTTCTTACACTAACATTATGATCGTTTTTATTCTAACGTTTATCTTCAATAACATCATATTTTCTTGAAATTAAGATATAAATCATATGTCGAAAATAAATCTATGTAGGTATTCTTAATAGAAAAAAGAATAAAAAAGAAAATAATTTCAATTAAATGAAAGGATTCCTATAGTAGAAATTGTTTTTATCGACAATCGTAAATTATCATTACTAATCAATTTTGATCATAAAATTCATATGAAAACCTATGGCTGTATTTTCTTTTAATTTATTGTTAGATAAGTCGAACTAAATGAAAGTATCTGTAGAAAAAAAAAAAATAATGAAAAATAATAATAATAAAGAGGATACATATCGTAGGATTTAGTATCGTATCAACACTTGCAAACTATCGTTACTATTACTTTTATCGTAACATTTATCTTTTAAATTACTATATATTATTTAAATCTAAATAAATCAAAATATAAAAAAGAACATCAGAAATAAATGGATACTTTACGTACAAATTAGAATCAATTTGACAATTATAAACAATTATTACAATAGTTTTTGTCCTAATCTAAATCTTAAAACCCATAACCGAATTTTCTATAAATTTATTGTTAGATAAGTTGTAATAAATAAAAATATCTATAGAAGAAAGATAATGAAAAATAACAAATCATAAAGAGTAAACCTATCGTTGAAATTAGTATCGTAAATTATCATTACTATTATTCTTATCCTACCATTCATCTTTTAAATTACCATATTTTTGTACGTAAAAAGAAATTAAAATGTTTAAAAAAAAACATCAGAAATAAAGGGATGTTTTACCTATAATTTAGAACCTATTTGACAATCGTAAGCTATCATTACTATAATTTTGATCCTAACCTAAATCTTAAAAACCACAACCATATTTTCTGTAAATATAGATAAGTCGAAATAAATGAAAATATCTATATAAAGAAAAATAATGAAGAATAACCAATCATAAAGGGTATATCTATCGTTTAAATTAGTATCTTATAGACAATATCGAAAATCCTAAAGGAGCTCGATCGAAAAGGGAAACCGCAAAGCACTTTGGGTTTGTTCGAAACCATCTAGTTTGGTAGAGGTTAGGTTCACCTCGATAATGGGATTATCCACGGAGAACGTATCGATACACGCGTGACTAAAATGGTCTGGTCTCTCTATTTCTCTCTCTCTTTCTCTTTCTCTCTACATATATATATCTCTTTTGGTAAAGAAGAGAAGGATTAAACGAAACCAGGTACATGAGAGGAAAAGAGAGGAAAAGATATAGAGATAACCCTTTTCATTCTACAGAAAGCCGCCGAGCATGTTTCTGCCAAGACCTTTATACGCCAGTTTTAAATCGTCGCTTCTGTGATACCTTCACTAATCTACGCGAACGAAAAAACAAAGTGAAAGGATTACTCAAACTGATCCTCTTTCAACGACTAGAGAATTTTGCTTTTTTACAACATCCGCGTCCATCTTTTTCCCTTCGATGGATTTTTCATTTCATTGTTTATAACGAATTTCAAATGTTTACAGATATTTTTGTCTTCTTAAATATTATTTTGTTGCAAACGTACACATCGTACTAACTAATTCTGGATTTTGTATTTTTGTTTGACGTTAATTAACACATTGTTGATCGGAAACGTCACACGACATTTTTTGATAACAATACGTTATTGACCGGGAACGTCATATGACGTTTTTTGATAACGATACGTTAATGACCAAAAACGTTATATAACGTCCTTCGATAACCTAATCGCCGGGCACGTGCGTTAGTTCTTACAAAAAAAAAAACTCGGTCAACAATGTGTTAATAATAAAATATTAATCTTTTAGATATATGATCGATATTTTTGTTCTCTCAAATATTATTAAAAGTAATAATAATAATTATTATTATTATTAACTGGCATTAGGAACTCGAAAGTTTATTGCCGCAAATACCAAATCCCGCCATTTTTCCCATCCCTGAGCGCGATCCTTCCATTCGCGGTCTTCGTATCCTATTTCTTTCAGGTCCCTTCTAATATTATCCTCCCATCTACGTTTCGGTCTACCTAGCGGTCTTTTCCCGTTTGGTATACCGACCAATATTTTGTGCGCCGTTTGATCCTCCCCCAAGCGCGCCACGTGACCAGCCCATCTTAATCGGCGTGATTTTACGACGTTGATAATGTCCGGTTTGTTGTACAATCGATGTACTTCAACGTTATGGAGTTTTCTCTATTCGCCCGTTTCCTCATCGCGTTTTGCACCGAAGATTTTACGAAGAACTTTGTTTTCGAAAACCCTAAATTTATTTTCGTCCCGTAACGTGAGTGACCACGATTTGCTACCATAAAGAACTTACCGGCAGGATGATTGTCCTGTATATCCTGATTTTTAATCGCCTAGACAGCAACCGCAAGCTGTGTAATTTGTTAACCAAATAGAAACATAAATTGCCTAGATTGATTCTTTTCTTAGGCTCTTCGTTAATTTCGTTCGTCTGGTTTATGATCGATCCGAAATACCTAAAGTTGCTGACCTGCTCAAAAGTTTTATCCCGGACGACCAAAGTTCCAGTACTAGGCCTATTCTGAACTCTATCGGTTACCATATATTTGGTTGTTTCTGCGCTTATTTGCAGTCCCAGATCTTTAGTACTATCTATTAATATTTTTGCGTATAATAATTATTAAATATACAAAAAAGATTATAATCAAAAGTTTGAAGAGAAAAGGGCTGTATCAGTAATTTTGTTAACTTTTGTTAGTTTACAGCACACCTTCGTATTGAATAATTAATTTTACGCAGAATCTATACGACTTCAGGCAATATCTGGCTTTGAATATCTCGACAACTTTATATTTTTCGAAAAAAAATAATTAAAAATACCTTTTTTTTTTGTAGTAAACTGATTGAAAGTTTAAACCCGTGCAGTTAGATTTACAGAAAGAAAAATCGTGCATGAAGTTGACGTTAGTTAATCGAGTAACGAAGAAATAGTTTCAGTCAAATTGACTTCTAAAGCAAACTAATGTAACGTTTTAATTATTTTAAGAGTAGAATTTCTGATAACTTACGAAACGTTTAAGTAGAAAAGAAAAAAATATGATACACTGGCATGCAAAATTTCTAACAAACTTTATAATTAAAGAATGAAAAGTAAGAAAAGATGATAAAAATGGACAAGTATGTGAAGAATAACTGTCAGTTAGTTAGTATTTTGGTCGACAATGATTTGAGTGAATTGAATAATGTCGAACGATAACGCAAATCGAGCTTCACCTTGGGGTACTTAATCTTCACTTCCGTGGGATATTGGTCGCCGAGGCTGCCGGGTTCTCCGTAATGAAGATACAAGATTTCATGGACTTTTCTGTCGTCGAATGTTGCATATGCTAACCTTTTACCATCTGGAGAAAACCAAATGGCAGATGATCCATGTAACACTTCCTCTGTAACAATAATTTATTATTTATAATTATTATTAGTGAATCAAGAATATATAAATATATTTATACATAATCATTATAATATTTGTTATATATATAATCAATATAATATTGTTA
>NW_015148989.1:1431243-1441382 GCF_001465965.1 Polistes dominula | reverse complement strand
AGAGAGAGAGAGAGAGAGAGAGAGAGAGAGAGAGAGAGAATAAAAATGAAAATAGATTGATTAAAAATATTTTCAAAAAAATAAGAAAATAATTATTTTTGCGGATGAAAAAATTGTAAATGTATTTTCTGAATCTAAAAAATTAATTTAACTTTAAATAGCAGGTGTTCTATGTAATACTTTTTCTGTAACAATAATTTATTATTATTGTTAACGAACAAAAATATATAAATATATTTATACGTAGTAATATTTATCACTAAAATATAAAAAATAGGATAATAATAAAAAATATTTTTAACCAAAAGGATTAAAGATATTCTCAAACAAACGAACAAAATAAATAATTTTCAAATAAAAAAAAATTATAATCGAACTTTGGTTAATTTTAAAATTAATTTAACTTTAAATAGCAGATGTTCCGTGTAACAATATTTTCTTAATATCATTAAGTAACAATAATATATAAATATATTTATACATACCTTTAATATTTATTAAAATTATTTCTAATATTATATAGAACAAAAATGAAAACAGATTGATTAAAAATGCTTTCAAAGAAAAGAAAAAAATTTAAGATTTTCCTGACAGAAAAATTGTAAACGAGATTTTTTTTTAATTATAATCTATCGATTGATATTCTAAAAATAATAAATTTAAAAATAAAGTAAAACACGTGAAATATTTTCGTTTATGCATAAACGTTTAGGTATAATAATGAGCAATGCACTCGTTGAATAATTTATAATTGAGGATAGTGATGTTTTGGTTTAATGAATAATACATTAATCACTGTTACCTTCGTAAACCCAATCAGCCACACCATTATAAATGATCCCGGCAATGCCATCGTCCGTCACTCTTTGTACATCATTAAAACCGTTTTTAGAGAAACGTTTATAATAAATATTATTGTCGAGGATATATATCAAATCGTCTGTTAGTGGTGCCCATCTGACAAGAGCGATATGCATTCCATTGCCAATTTTATCATATTGTCTAAAAAATAAAAATAAAATAAAAATAATAAAATAAATCAATTAGTATGAATGAACTTGTTAAATAGAAAATGGAAGTAAATCTTTGTGTTTAAAATAATTTCAATATCGATAGATAAGTTCAAGTATTAATAGTAATTATTTGATCTGTTGATAAAGTATTTTTATCTGTATTTGATTTAGAAAATATCTGATAAAATAAAAAACTAACTAATATAATTTACTTTCTATACTGCAAACAATAAAATTTATATACATATTTAATATTATATTAATAATAATTTTAATACTTATACATATATTATATTATAATATATTAATTTATTATATTGTATATTTATGTTATTATATTATATTATGTTGTATTATGTTTGTACTATATAATATATATATATATATATATATATAAAAATAAATAAAAAAAAAGAATAAATATATAAGAATATATGTTTATATATATATAATTATAAATATATAAAATATATATAAATTACTATATAACAGTATATATATTATATATTTTTATATTATTTTCTTTCTAAATGATATCGTATTATATATAGAAAAAACTCATATTTTATTTTCTAATAAAATTATCTATTTTTCCTCTTTGAGATAAGCTTTTTGATATTCGAGAAGATTATCATCTTTAATAATTATAATAAAAAAAAAAGAACAGGTAATGGTAATATTTTACATACCCAAGTTCAGTATCATAAATAACATATCTCATGAAGGTCGAATATCTGAATCCCTAAAATATAAAAATTCTAGAAAACTTCTAATTAAATCTATTTGTAATTAATTAGATTTAAGGAAAAAGTTTCTTCGTATTTTCAATATTAATGAATTTCAAATAGCATAACTTTGGCTATAATAATCAAGAAAAAAGTTGTAACATTTGTTTATTCGATCTAAATTTATTGAGTCTTGAAAATGAAAAAAAAAATAAATAAGAAATTCGATATATTTTGGAAATTGTATAACAAAAAAGGTAAAAATACAACGAAAATTGTGTTAAAAATATTTGTAATGTTTTTGAACATGATGCGGTATCAGCAAGAATGACACAATTCTGATTCAAACGTTTTCGATCTGAAAAAAAATTGATGTCAAAGATGCATCTGACTTCGGTTGATCAATCACTGGAAATATTGATGAAATCATGAAAAAATTGAAGCAAGATCGGCACTTTGACAATTTATAGATCTAAAAGGAACTAAATATAAAGCAGAAAACAATTTTAAAACCATTTGAAGAGAGGAGACATGATAGAGAAAATATGAACAAAACTTTTGTTTTAAGTTTTGCAATAAAATACGAAGAAACTTTTATCCTAAACCAATATTAAATGAAAAAGATAAAGAAATGTTGATGCTTACTTTTTGAAGATCGTATCCGATAAGAAGAAATCGTCCGGTCGGTGATAATAAGTAACTTTCTACTAAATAATCGTCCTTGAACAAAAAATATTCAATATCCATTTAAGAACAAATTATTACTTTGTTACAGTGATAAGAGTTATATTAATATTTGTATTCTTTTTTTTTTTTTTTTAAGAACAGTTTACGCAATTGCGAAAATACAGTAATAATTCAATATCGAAAAATGGAAACTCTATCTATATTTAAAATATACGAGTGATAAATCGTAACTAATATTTGTTAAGCTTATCTAAAAATATGTACTCTATTGATAAACTGTTCAAATCGTGCAGTGATATTAAACATTAGAACTACCGATAATCCTTGTACATTTATTTCTATTAGACCAATCAAAATATTTGGTGTTTGATAAAATATGAGAAAAATAAAATTTTTTATGTTACGTTAGCCGTCCACATTTTTTTCATTTCTATTAATATCATTATTATTCTGACCACACAATATAATTTTTATCTAAAATTAATTATAGTGGTTACATAATATTATATTTTATAGGCATTTTTTACTACCATCATTTTCAATACATATATTATTACTACTTGCTATGACGACAACGAAAATATACATCTCATAATATAACTTACCGTATTATTTACTATATATTTGGAAACTAAGACATATAGCATCCTAGCTATTCTTGAATTTTGATTAATTATTAATTAAGAATAAATAAAATATTATATATGCCAATAATTATAACAATGAATTAGTATAAGTCAAAATATTAAAGAAAAAAAAAAAATACATTTCATCGTTAATTTTATATTACAATTTTTTGTAATAAATATTATAAAATAAATTTTTCGAATTACATTTCTTTACTCTCATGACATGAAATATTTATATTAAAAAAAAAGATTTTTAACTGATAAAAAATTACTAAAAAGACTCAATTTACTTTAACTAAATATTTTCATTAGTTTTAATAATTCTAATGTTAACCCTTATCGGTCGTAAGTCACATGAGAAGTGACTTACAAATAAAAATATGTTATTAGCAATTGATTAATAATTTCATATATTTGTAGTATTCCTCCAAGAAAAAAGATAAATAATATATCTCATACATAATAAATTATTCTTATAATACTGAACAATTTAGTTGCATATTTACCAAAATTAACTTATAACTTATTATAATGAAAATCATGGATATAAAAACCTGAATAACCGATAAGGGTCAATATAATAATATTAATAAAAAAAGAAAGTATTTCTTACAAAAATTGATACATCGATGATCACAGTAGATTGTTGCTTGACAACGTCAAATTGAAGAATTTCTCCTACAGTTTCGGATATATAAATTAACGTGGTATCTGATGTCCAAGTACCGTTGAAGTTACGTGGTAGATAATCGGCAGTGTAAGTCTCCTCAAGTTGGAAAGGCCTTTTTGGAAAGTTCGAATCATCCTGAGTCCTAAATACCACCCTGTCCAAGTTATCCTTATCGAGGACATAGCTCACTATTAATGTAAATATAATAATATCTATCAACTTTTTGATAATTTTTAATGTAAAACATGCCTGTGACATAAACACAAATTTGTTATTACACGTTTATAAATATATAAATAATAAAGTATATATATTTAATTTATTATATATATTATTATTAAATATATATTATATTAAAATATTATAAAATATTATACTATATTAAAATATTAGATTAATTAAAGCCTGTTATTATTGGGGGATCACCGATGACCCACGCAGCGCAACGAACAAACTAAATGCCAATCACGAATAATTCCAATAGCATTCAATGTGTTTTTAATTCTATCCAATATGTATATTTATGGTAATGGGTTGAATCAAAACATTGAAAGAAAAATTGCAATTAAACTTATTGTTTAGTATGTATTAAATCATTCAGTATGAAATATACAATTTTGAATTGAAAGTAATCAGAATTAATCGGACGTTTTATATTATTAATTACCTCTTTAATAATATAAAATATTATATTAGGGTATTTATATTACATAATAATATAAATATTATATTAGGATGACCCATAAGTTTCTTACGTGCGACACTATGAATAATTCTACACAATAAATCAACCACAATAATTATCGTATATTTATTTCACATAAGAAAAAAGGGAAAAACTTATGGGACCCTTTTCTAAATATATGTAATATTATTATATAATTTTATTATTATTTTATATTATAATATTATAATTGTAATATAAAATAAATGAGAAAAAAAATTTGTCTGTTCAATTTTTCGACACTTAAACGATAATTATTAGTATCTGTATACTTATATTAAATTTTTTTTATAATAATTGATATTATTCGACTATTATGTTTTCTAATTGCTAATTTAACGATTTAACCTTTCGTAACACGATTTATCTTCTCTACGTTTTCGAATATACATGAAAAAGTTAGACAAACTGGACGGACGGTCGTTCGTCGTGGGTTCAACTAAAATGCACTTTGCAATTTGTTCTGAGGATAATTTTATTAAAAAGTTAACCACAATTCGTTTTATGTATTTAAGAGTTGGGACTTTTAAATGACCACTTTAACAAGGTGTTACTTTTGCGTAATAGAACACCGTTACCTTTTTTGTTGATACATTTGTCACCGTTGTATGTGGTAATGAACTCTCGGAATTGTGATTTAATTATTATAGTTGTTCTCAGAGTTCTTACCAAGAGTATGGAACAATTTTGAAAATATTTATTTATTAAAAATGATCGAGATAAAGTACGGTTAATACGGTCTTCTCAGAGTTCTTACCAAGAGTATAGAACAATTTTGAAAATATTTATTTATTAAAAATGATCGAGATAAAGTACGGTTAATACGGTCATATTCATTTTGATTTATGACTTTTCATAGTAATGCTGGATAAGAACGTAATGCTTTATCGATCCTATCGAGTGAAAATTTTTTTATTTTTTTTTTAGTTTTTTACTTCTTATCTTTTATTTTCATTCCTAATTCAATATCTTCTTCAAGTTCTACGATTTAGAGTGATGCTCGAGTTGAACGTGCTATAGGGAAATGAGATGAGATGATAAAATTTTCGATTCGAAAAATTCTCTACGAAAGTGTGTGAATTAAATTTTTTCAAATAATAAAAAAAAAAAACAAGTGTGCCAATTGAAATAAAAAAAATAAAAAATATTTTTTTTATGAAGATAAGATTTTCGATTTCGAACGATTCTACGAAAGCGTGTTAATTAAATTTTTTTTTCTTCTAGATAATATAAGTGAGAATTGAAATAAAAGTAAGAACCTTTTTTATTAATCAATGAACAATGTAATAGTATTAATAAGATTCTATTAAATATTCGAAATGAACATGTTCTCTTCATTCTATTCTATTGAATATTTTTATTTCTAATATATCAAATAGAATATTTAATCATATATTCTATTTGATTTGAAATATGATATGTTAATTGATCTAAAAGATTTACCTGTTCTTCCTGTCAATAAGACAAAGATGAATCCGTTAAGGAATACAAAACTCCTTAGTGAAATCTGAAAAAAATTTCACGATTAAAGAAAATGTTAAGGATTTTAAAAAATTACGAATCTAAATCCAAACCACGAACTTTCAAGCATTACTCTCTTTCTCTTTTTCTTTTTCTTTTTCTTTTTTCTCGTTATTTGTTAAGCCAAGAAATTGGAAGAAATACGTAAAGTAACCTAAATCCATTTCGCCCTTCTTCGAAAGAACGAACGTACAGAACGAAACAGAAGGTGGAAGAAAATTTTCGAACGAGGTGGATAAGAAGAAAGGAAGCAAGAAAAGAAAACTAAAGAAAAAAAAAAAAAAGAATAAAAGAAAAGAAAAGAAAGAAATAAAAGGGAAAAAGGGACGACGTCTACGTGACAGAAAACTTTTGGCAATGGAACCGTACGGAATTCCACGAGGTCGCTTTGGCCCAACGACAATAATTCCATACTCGAGAACAAGCCTAAAAAGCACTAAAAGCTATGAAATTACTGTCGTCGTGCCAACTTCTAACTGCGCTCGTAAACTTTTTTATCGAGGCACCACGTACGACGTCGGGTCTGACAAGGGAAATATCACGAAACCGGAGACTTTCGAAGGTTTTACTTCATTTTCTGATTTTTCTTAGATTTATTTACATACGTTTGCATATATTTGCATCGGATATACAATGTATGATAATATATCGTAGTATAATAAATCCATTATTTTATTTATCAGTTTTTTTCATTTATTGTTTGAATCTTATATGCACTTTGTGATCTCAATTTTTATAATAAAAATGATACATTATTATTAAAAGTTAAATTTGTTTTAATTTATTGTTTGAGTCTTATATGCACTTTGTGATCTCAATTTTTAATATTATTAGAAATTAAATTTGTTTTGATTTATTGTTTGCTTATATGCACTTTGTTTGATCTCAATTTTTATAATAAAAATATTTTTATTATAAATTATCAATTATTATATATAGAAAGTTTAATTTTTTTTTTTTAAATAAACATTTTTCATCGTGACACTGTTCAAGGTTTCATTTGAAGAGAATGACTCGTGAAGAAAATTTTAAGGCTTGATTAAAAGGTTTCATCATACCTTGCATATTCGTTAAATATTGTACCTTGGGATTACAATTTATTTAGGTCAATGGGAACACACACTTTAGGAATACAAAATTTGTAAATGTATCTGAAGTATGGAAATTATTTAATTTCAAATTTTTATTCAAAATAAACTAGTTGGAAAAATAATAGATTATGTAAATCATGTTTTATAAAATTATATGTGCAAAAACTTAAAACAAAGTTTAACCTTTACAAATTATAAAATAATCAATTTCTCTTCAAAACGTGTAATACCTATACTTAAAAGTATTCATCAAATTTATACACACACGTGTGTTAACGCATAAATATTTATATCTATACAAAAAAATGAAGAAGCAAGAAAAAAAGTACACGTACGATGAAGCTGAAAAATTACAAAAATGTATGTACTGGAAATTATAACAGTGGACTGATGAAAGTCAATAAAATAATATAAATAATTGTATTATAAAATAAATCATAAAATCAATTTTTCTAATTTGTTTCATAAAAATCACTCCTCTAATTTTTCTATCATCATAATACTTTATATTACAATTAATTCGTATTAGATAATAAATCATAAGATCAATGTTTTCAATTTTCTGACTAATTATATAAGTCCAGTGTTATAATTACCATCATACATAAAGTATCCCTTATATCCTTGAAATGTTTAACATTGAATCCTATTCGAAGAACAAGCTAGAGTGAATCTCATGGTAACTATTTCAAGGACACTCCAATATACTCAACTATGATTATATTCATTCCCATTGTATTCTATTTGCATCTTATCCAAAAATCTTTAGAAGTAAAATAAACCGATTATTAAAGTCAGTAAATAAAAATCAATCAATTTTAATTAAACAAAAAAAAAACAGACAAATTCTTCGCATTTTTAATAAATTACAAATAACAAACATTAATAATTAATCAACCTAATATTTTGTCAGTATAATTTATATAAACTTTCATAAATTCTAAAATCATTTCTAATATCCCCCTCCCCCCACTGTATTTCATCTGCATCTTATTCACAAATTTTTCGAAGTAAAACGAGACGATCATAAAAAGCCAATAGATGATATAGATGAATTATTTTGTAAAAATCAAACAAAAATATCTTGTAATTTTTAAATAAATTATCAATCAAAGGTATTAACGATTAACCGGTTAAATTATATTTCGTCGTTAAAGTTTCTATAAACGTTCATGAATTATAAAATTATACCGAGTTAAGGAACAACGGTATCTATTCTTTTCATTTTTATGAAAAAGAATTTTCTACCTCATCTCTCTTACCAGGTTTAGAATGGAAATGTGATTTATTATTAAAACAGTATTTTTTTTCCTTTTCTCTCTCTCTCTCTCTCTCTCTCTCTCTCTTTCTCTTATTATCTTTCTTTTTTCTTCTCGTATCTGCAGGAATTTTTCCAGACTTCGATAGAGATTCTCTACAAGTTCAAAGTATAAAATAGAGAAAGAAAGAGGTAAAAAGAGAGAGAAAGAAATATAAGGTACAGATACTTTCAAATCCTCAAATAGTTTCGCGGATGTAAAACTCAGCCAAGAAAAGAAAGAATTCCCTTTTGCGTTTCTTCCATCGATCGATTCCAATTCTTACTTTTGAACCAACCAACGAAGTAATGGTCATTTCATGAACAGGAAACGATCATGAGTATCGAAAAATCGATGAGATACACGAACGTGAAGTTATTTGTTAAAATGATATTACTCGAAATTCATTTAATTCGATTGTGTTATTACCCTTTGAACGTCCAAAGAAATTTTGTTCTTCCACATATTGAGAAATTTCTCACGAAAATATCGGCTCGTAAACAACTATAAACGTTCAAACGCGTGCTTGGTGGGAAAACAGAAACGTAACAAAAATAATCGCATAATATAATTATATGACAAATTATTTCTAACCTATATTTTTTTTCTTTTTTTTTTTTTTTTTTTTAAATAGTACCGTTTACAATCTAAAATAATAATATTCAAATTTATTGCATTGGATCGATAATTTAAAAATTATTATGGTTATCACACGTGAAATCATTAGAAAAATGATTATACTATTTTTAATAAATTTCATTATTCATAAAATTTGGATAGATTGATGTTTAATTTTTTTTAATTTTTATCATATATTAAATAAAAAATACAAATTTTGTTGATAACTAAATATTTGAAATTTGACTTTAAATAATTTAAAACGTGTTAAGAATTATGCAAATAACAAAATATATTAGAAAAGCAATGATTTTTCTCTGAATACAGATAAGTTTTTTTTTTTTTATTTATCTCATCTTTTTCAAGATATTAATTAGATTTATGACTATTTAATTTGTAATTAATCGTTATATGACATATTATATATGTATACACACAAACCTACATAATTAACATTTTACAAATAATAATTTGAAGCATGGTACATCACTATCTTAATAAAGATAACAACGAGTTAATAAACGTATCGTAACTCAACGTGACTTCCGCGATAATGAAAAAAGTTCAATACTTTTTTATTTTTATGAACGAAGTTGTTATTATTATGATTATTATTATTATTATTATTATTCGTGGTTCCGTGTATTGGTAATATGCAAAATGGATTGTACACGTGTCATTCGTGGTCGTACTTTTTAATTGAGATTATTTTATTGACAAAACAAGAAACGCAACTAGAATATTAATAACAAAATTGTCATAATCTCTAGTGGGAAAAGTCCAGAAACTAATCGGAATCTATTTTATTATAAAACTAATCATTTTTATATATATATGTGTATGTTTAGTTAAAATTGTTTTGTTTTTTTTGTTATTTTCAAATTATTGAAATACACCGATTTGAAAAATGATTTTTACTGATTAATTATTGATCCTAATAGAATTAATATCTTTTCAGAAAAAAAATATTTTTTTTATTTATCAAAAATACTATTTTTCCAAAGTATGTTTTACGTTACGTAATATATTTTCTATTTCAATAATTTATAAAAACTACAAATTGTTTACTTCATAAAGTGATATTACAATATCACGTAAAAATACAGTATTAAATGTATTAGAAGTGTTATATATATATCTATATATATATATATATATATATA
>NW_015148989.1:1410671-1431204 GCF_001465965.1 Polistes dominula | reverse complement strand
ATTTAAATATTAAATTATATAATTAAAAAAATAATTAATTGTATAATTTAAATTATACAAGTAAATAATAATAATTAAATAATAAACTATACAATTATATTTAAATATTAAATTGTATATAAATTATAAATATTTAAATATGTACAGTGAGTTTAGAAAATATTTGTACACCGATTAATTTGAAATAAAATGTGAAATTATAGTTTATTAACTAATTATATATATATATCGAAATATAAAAATATTGTATTAGAAATTTGTATTTGAAAATCGATTAGAATGTTATAAAAATAAAAAATAAAAATGAATTACATTTCTATTGGTTTCCCAAAAAGTTCGTGGTAATTTTCTAAATATGGAAATACATATTTTTTTTTATATTAGTACAAAATATATCGGACAAACAACTTTATATATATATATATAGTGTATACATACCATGTTTTTAAGGGATGAGGGATACCACGAATGTTTTGGTTGTGTGGGATCCTATTCGACAATGATCGAAAAAGTCGACGTTCCAACGGATCCCAGAAGAACGTTGGAGGAAGACTGATCGATTAAGTATTTTCCGGACGTGTTTGTGTTCTCCTTGTATGCTCCCACCTACTTCGATAAAACTTTTTTTAAATATATATATACATTTTATATATATATATATATTATATGTCTCCTTCTTTCTTTTTTTTCTTTCTTCTTAATCCCACTCTCTATTCTTACATTTCCTTATGTTCATCTGAACATACATATATTCGTATACGTATATGTGTTTTTTTGAATAAATGTGTACGTATAAGAAAGTATACGTAATATAAGATAACCCACACTCGTTCTTTCTCTTATTTCTCCCACTCTTTCTACTTTTTCTTCTCCTCCTCCTCCTCCTCTTTCACCACCTCCCTCAATTTTTTTACACTTACTCTTTCGTTCTTCTATGAAGTCCGTTCATAGTCAAGTTTCGATTGGTCAAATCGTAGACAATATACACTATAAACTATCGTTTTGTTCTTCTTTTGAACTTCCCTATTGTTTCTTTTTCCACTAAACAGATTCTTTTCAAATAAACAACAACAGCAACAACAAAAATGTATAACACAATAATCTTATCTTTTATAAACCACATCCACTTTTGATAAGTTTCTAAACATTGTCATCTTTGATTTTAAAAGTTTACAACTTTCATTCGTGATTTTTAAATATTTTTATTATCAGACGTTGTTCTTTTGGTTTTTTAAATTAACATTCAACGATCCGACATCATCAACGTAGTTGTGGTATTAATACAAATGATGATAATAATTTTGTTTCCGGTATTTTGATTTTCTTTTTCCTTTTGTCTTTATTCTTTATTTTGTTTTTTGTTGTTTTTTTCTTTTTTTTTTCCTTGAAAAATAATTGTTTTCCTGTAAGAACTTTTTACGCGTCAACCAACAACGATACGAATTATTTATTTAATTATTTGATCATTGACCATGACTCCTAACACATTTATTTCTTGTCATTACACGAATGTAATCTTCGAATGTGACGAGGGGAATCTTTTGTTATCTTAAAAGATAACAAACACACAATTTCTCCTTCCTCGAATACTCTTCCGACACATTTCTCACATTCAATTTTTTTTGAATTATCACTTTAACGATGATATAATGTTATTGACAATTATCACTTTAAATTAATAATAAATAAACGTTAACATATTCGTAGAAAACGTTGAACATTCATAAACAATGGATCTTTAACCTAACCTAAACCACCTTTAAATTTCAATTATTTCGTATGATAAAAAAATGTCAGAATTCGTTTTTTTTTTTTATAAACTATAAGATTGTTGCAATGAAAATATGCAATATCATTTAAAATAAATATGATCGTGAAATCTCGAAAAGAAATGACATTGAATAAAAAATTCGGCCCATCACCATATTGCTGACTTCGAACAGAATATTTTCTCCCCCCGGCTTTTTTCTTTTATGAAATAAATGATTTAGGATGATATAGTTAGATGAAAACCCCTGTATATAAACTATACAAAATAATTAAGCTTATAAGATTGATTTTTCGTTAGTTATAAGAGTGAATCAAAAGTTCGTGTGTTTATTTTTTTTTGTTTATTAATATTTCCAAAAATAATTCATTACGCAGTTTTGAAGTAAACTTTCAACACAATAAGATTATGAATTTTTGATTCAACCTAATATAGTTCTTAGCATATTTAATTTCAACGATATGGTTTTATTTTTGTATGTATACGTGCGTGTTTTGTTTGATAAATAAAATAGAAAAAAAAATATGGAAAAAGAATTAAAAAAAAAGAAAATAAGCAAATTCTATTGGAATCTACATTTCCCGATGAGTTCATTCAGGGTCAACGGTTAAGTTTCTATCCGACGGACAGACGTATAGTCGTTATGACGAAACTCTACGATCGTTCATGGTTATCATCGTGATTTTACGATTGTCACATGACGACACGAACTGAAACCGAAGTGGTCTTATTATTCTCATGGTTATGCCAAATAAAGTTTTACGTGAAAGGACATTGAAATAGAAATAATAATAATTATTATCGATTCTTATATCCAATTCGCTTAATTTTCTTAATTATCTTCATCGTCAGCGTTAAGGTTATTAATCGTTCATGTTATTCCTTATCTCGTACATTTAATTTGACAAAATCAATTATCCAATCTATCTCGAATTATCAGATATTACTTTTATCGAATTATAATTTGACATATTATTTTAAATATACAGTTTATTTTTATGTTTTATTTTCTTTTTGTTTTTATCTCAAACGAGATAATTAGAAAAAATATCTCGTTTGTTATTAAATCTATCAAAATGATTTGTTTGTAAATTTGATTTGTTTGCGAATGAGTGAGATATCTTATGATATATATATATATATATATATATATATATATATATATATATATATTAACATTTAATTAATTTTCTATCTCCTTGTGTGATGTAATTAGTTTTTAAACAAATTTAAATATATATCTTCTATTATATTAAAATTATAAATTTATATATTGTATTTCTCAATACTCTTAGCCTTTTTTTATTACCAAATGATAGAAATGTCTTTTAATTAAATAAATTTTATAATATTTTTTATTAAAATAATAATAATAAATAAATAAATCTTTTATTGCAAGTCTTTGAATTTTTAATAAATATTATCATCGTGAAACTAAGAAAGAAAAATATATGCATAGTTCCATATTTATCAAAATATTTATTTGACTGTGATTTTTCTCCGAATATTCAAAGCTCAAAAAATAAATTTGCATCATATGACTTTCCTATTCGTATAAAGAAAAAAAAATTATTAAAAACAATTTGTATTTTTTCTATTTTTTTTTATTACGTTTTAAAATATTTTAATTTTTTTAGAGTTAAAACCAAATAAACTTTAAATATTATTAATATTCATGTCTAGAATTTGTCATATTTTCTTTTTCTTTTATATATACATAAATGAATGAATAAAAAAATCAATCTCATTGATAATATTACTATTTTCATTTAACTAAAATAATTAACGAAACAATATTCGTAATCTCTTGACACAAATTAATAAATTATAAAAAAAAAAAAAAGAATACATCGAATGTTTGATAAAACAAAAAAACATTATTTTAATATCTAACAAATGAATCTTAATCTTACATTTGAAATAACATTAATCAAACTTTTTCTCCTTGATAAATCTGTTTTTTTACATAACCGTTGATTCATCAATATTATGCTTTTATAAATGATACAAACTTAGAATATATCGAAGAAAACAAGCATGTTAGAGACAACACTTTTATCTAATTTGCCCCGTTCACTTTTATTCTTTTACTAATAAAACTACAATATAAAATATGAAAAAATATCTTCTTATGAAGAAGAGAATGAAGAAAAAAATGTCGACCTTAGCACTATAAATTCTATCCATGAACTGATTCGCAACTTACTGACCCTTCCTTGTGTTGCATGTTTATCTGTGACACGTGACGACAAGAATGAATGTTAGAAAGAATAAGGATGAGAATGAGGGGGGAGGGGGCATGAAACACAGCAGCAGCAGCAGCATCAACCGTTTCATTTCTGCTGTCATCGTTGAAACTATTATCACCGATCATTATTATCATTCTCTTGTCGTATCGTTGTTCACGTTGTCAGAGATTTGAACCTTCCGCAAGTACAATTGAAAGTCAGCAGAGAAAAGATCTCGGTCAAACGCATTACTCAATCTGTTAATTATAATCAATAAATCATAGACTACAATGATAATGATAATGATATAACTGAATTATTGATCATTGTAATCCTATTTTATTAAAGAAATCAAATATATTAATAATTGTCTATAAAAAAAAAAGGAAAAAGTCAAAATTTTACTTCAAATTTGTACGTAAATTTAAGGGGAAGATTTTAAACAAACTAAACAGGAGTATATACGTATATATACACTTAACTCAATAACCAAAAGTAAACAAAAATGGTTCGTTACTTCGGAAGATTGCTGACATGATTAAAAATGGTATTGCTGTACAAATAATATTCGTTATGGGTTGTTAATTCACTCGATCCATCCCCATTTGGCAAAGCTTCTTGTATGCATGTTAATTCAACGAACCTAATTTTCCATCGATTATGAATCATACAGAGCATTATAATTATCTGCATTATTATTAGTTTTAGTTTCTAATTTACGGTGAAACAAGTTGAAATAAAAAATAATAATGTTTACAAAAATATTATTTAATCAATTGTTTTTTTTTTACATATAACAATAGAAGTATTGAAAGCTTTAAAAAGAATATATGTTTTTCTTCAAATTGTATTAATAAATTTTATTAATTTTAAAAATAGATTTTATGTAACGAATATATATATATATATATATATATATATATAGGTTTGTTTTTATTTAAAAATAAGATATATGAAATCTATTCAAAAATAAAATAAAAATATACGTAATTTCGTATATGAATCTAATGACAATAAAATGAATGAAAAAAGGTACTACTGCCATCTTGTCATCATAAATCGAGCTATCAAAAATGATCATCTGAAACGTGTTACCGATAGGCCTTACGCCTGGCGGCAGGCAACCCGTTTACTGCCTTCGTTTGCTACGTTTAGTTTATCTTACTTACCACAAGATGGCCGTAGCTTGAAAATGAGAAGCATTAGATCAAACAAGGATACTAATAATAACAATAATCATAATCAAAAAACATAACAGTAACTTTACCCTATCAAAAAAAAATTCGAATTAAACTATAAGCAAGGAATAATAATTTCATTTTTTCAAATAAAAAAAACAAACAAACAATAAATCACAATATTTTCGTACAAAACGATTCAATCATAAATCTGTAATATTTAATCAATACTATTGAATAAATAATTATATAATGTTAATAATAATAATAATAATAATTAAAATAACAAATCAATTACAAGCGTATTAAATTTAAAGTAAAAAATAAGCATGAGATATGGTAAGATTAATTGTAAGATTGTAAGTAAGATCATTTCTAAAGATCTCAACCCCTTAACACAGAAGGCCAGTTGAAGTTATCGGTTGGTGAAATCGTTGGAACGTATACAAAGAGATGGTTCGAAAAGCGAATATACGGATTACGAGCAAGCACCCTTTCGTGGTCGCGTTTTACTATCGATCGACCATGAACAGATATAAGCAGGTATTCACGTTGCAACGAGTAGAGGAACCACTCGCTTGCGTGAAACAAGAAGAGTGAGTGAGAGAGAGAGAGAGATAAAGGGAAAAGAGAGAGGGTGAAAAAGCCACCCCCTTTGGTAGCAGAACGTAGTGTACAACCGCTGACAGAGAGTCAACGAGTACGCGCGGATTGCTTTATTCGATCCATTCTCATTTTTTCCAACGCTATATTTTACTTTTTTTCATATTCATCATTTTTACCACTTATTTAAAATTCAACATCCCCCTTTTATTTTTTTTTTGTATCGTTCTAACTTTTTCGGTATATTCTTTTTTCTTTTTTTTTTTTCTTTGTTTCTTCTATTTTACTTTATCGATTATACGAAATATTATTGATGTTTGTTTTTCATTTTATTTTATTTTTGTTTTTTGTTTTTTACACAAATCTACGAAAAATCATCAAAAATACTATTTGATACGTAACACGTAACGGAGTGATCTATGAATAGATCTTGGACTTCCGCCATTTTCTGACACGCTTAGTATTCGTTATATACCCACTCATTCGCGTTTAACATCCTCGTCGTCCTCGTCGTCGTTGTCGTTGTCGTTGACGTTGAAATTTTTGTCATTAACGTTCGATCGAGATTGTCTTGTCATTATCGTCAATAGAAAAATCATTTTTTTCATGTGAATTTTATAAAAAAAATTTTTTTTTTCTTTAAATACACAGCAATTTTCAAATATCATTTTGAATAATCATAGAAAAGGAAAGAAAACTGGCTGGATTAACGGTATGAGAATGTTTACGAGTGTGTGGTTTTCGATAGAAACAAAAATATTTTTAAGGATTTTAATGGATTATGATCGGTCGAATAATATCGAGATAAAACGGTGATGCCAATCAACTCACTCGACGAGCTTATCGAGCGAGAAATGACGTCAAAAAGGGATGTCATCGAGGATATCTGCGGATGTTCCGCTATATCCTCAATCGTACAAAAGAAAGATAATCTTGGACAATTTAAATCCACTTCGGGTGAGTAATTTTTCTTTCCTATTTTCTTTATATTTATTGTTATTCCCCCTTTTTTTCCCCACCCTGTTGTATTTCTTTGTACTTTTATAAGTGGATTTTTTTATCGATTGATCAGAATTTTTTGTTCTTATTTTTTTCTCTCTCTTTCTCTTTTTTTTTTTTTATTACAAAGGGTACCAAGATGATTATTATTTTCAAATGAAAATAATTATTTAAAATGTATTAGGTCGTTTGTGTGTGTGTGGGCAAATTTTTGGATCGATTTTTAAAAACATTAGATGTAATTCAAATTCACTTCAGGTGAGTAATTTTTAATTCTTTTATTTTCTTTATATTTTTTACTCGTCTTATCCTTAATACTTCCCCCCCCCTTTTGTTTATTTCTTTGTACTTTTATAAGTGGATTTTTTTATCGATTGATCAGAATTTTTTGTTTTCATTTTTTCCTCTTTCTTTCTTTTTTTTTTTTTTCTTATTACAAAGGGCACCAGAAAGATTATTATTTTCAACTGTAAATTATTATTTAAATTTTATCATGGTGTTTGGAAAATCTTAAGATCGATTTTTAAACACATTAAATGAACGTACATCAAAAATATCAATCAGTATAATATTCTTGGTCAATCAAATAAACTTAAATTATGACACAAAAAATTACAACTATTTTTATTTATAATTAATTTAGTATTCTAATTAATTTATAATTAAAATTAGGAATCCAATAGAATTTTGATAAACGAAGATTCTAAAATGCGATAAGATTTTTTGGTATCCAAAAATGTTCTTAAGAAGGTTAAAAAAATGACTTTGAGGATGAAGAAACTTTTGTATACAAAAAAAGGGTTTTATACTTCATAACACTCAAGTACATAGGTCGTCAAGGTCCCTGACAAATAATTAAATTTATTTTCTTTTTTTCTTATTATTTAGAATACCAAAAAGTCTGTCCATTTTTATCATTAAACTTTGAATAAAAAGTAATATTTTATCAATGAGACACTAACGCAATTATTTTCGTTTTTAATAATTCAATTAAGGATTTCAATTACGAACCAAAATTAACAAAAATTAAAGAATGAAAAGTAGGAAAGAATTTTCTTAGTATCTTTAATATATTTTCACAAAATTGTTTTTGAACAATTTAATTATAAAAATGATCGAATTTTTGTATTCAGAATAATTGAATATTTTATATGTAACACTCTAGTGTAAATAGTCAAGGTCTTTGATAAAAAAAAAACCGTCACTATAATGTTGAACGATCGATATCCAACGCACGTGTTCTCGCAAAGGTGAAAAATCAATTGATGAGTAAGACACCCTTTCTAAAGAAACATTTTTATCGTGACCTTGATCGTACGATCGTATAACCCCATTGAAAAATTAATTCTCTATAGTATTTTATTTTCTTTATTTTTCTTTAACACAAATCATGAATTATAATTTTTTGTTTTATCATAAACCGTGAAATTTACATTTTTTTTTTTGCATTTATTTTAGAGACATTCAGTTTATCATAATTTTATGATATAAATGTCATACAGTTAAATGTATATTTTTTATAATTTTTTGTACAGTCAAATTTAAGGATCCAATTTAACTTTGGCATTTATGAAATATCATTCAATGTGGTTTACCCACCACTGAAAAGTGAATTTATAAAAGGAATCTGTAATAAATTAACTCCATTGTCTGAGCTCTCGATGCAAAATAAACATAACCTTCGTTTTAAAAACCTTAAAACATTTAACAATACAACTTTTGTATCGTTTAACAAAAAGAATTTACAAAAAAAAAAAAACTATGCTTTAAAGTAAATTTCAAATGAACGAAACATGGGCACGTTCAAACGTACGCATAAAAGTCATAAGAAAATATTCCAGGGAAATAAAATTAATAAACATTATTGATTTATTATCGCATGTATTAATACCAAAAAAATCAACTGAATTTTACAAAAAACAAAAAATATATATATTTAATAAAATATTCTAATTCGAATAGAAAATTCATTGTTTTTATGGGAAAGGGGGGGGGGGAAACAACCGAATATTTCGTATTGAAACGTGAATAAAAGTTACGATGACCTTGAACGAAAGTAAGTAATTTATGAAACGATTCAAGTGAAGGAAGGTAAATTTCATTTTTCTAAAGGCACAAATTCTCCACAGATCTTGAAACGTATACGAGACGTCTGGCTTTTCGTGTATCATTTCTATCACTGTGTTTCCTTGATGTTTCTCTTCCACCTTCTCCCCTCCCCCCTCCACCTCCCTCTCCTCTTGTCTACATTCTTTCTTTCTCAATTTATTTCTCCCCACCAAAGATATTCAAAGAGCAGCTGTGCTATGTTTCCGAATCCATCGACCCTTCCTTCTTCTCACAGTCTCGAAATCTCTGTCGGCAGTTTGAAATCGGTGTGGCGCTTATGGTTTCTCACTTCTTTTCTTATTCTACGAAAATAATTTTTATTTCATTACCTATATATATAGATATATATATTTATTCTTTAAATATTTTCTTAATTCTACGTCATTCGTGTAAAAACTTTAAAAGTATAGTGCATTTTAAAAGTGTATTTTCGGCGATTACAATTGTTTATTTTCTTTGTATTATGCTTTAAATAATTGTAACGATCGATTACAACCCTTACAAAACAATCCTAAATTAATCTTAAAAAGACTTGACTAGTGCAGTGAAATTGTCGAAGTATTTTTTTAAATTATTATTTTCACTTTTAATTTGTACTCTTTCTTTTCGTACGTATAAATAATTACAGTGATGTAATTGTTAACCTAACACCAATTCAATAAGTAGTTTGAATTTGATAGCGCTTATGGTTTTATTTTTTTTTCAGAAACTTTTTATCTGACCTATCATTCTAAAAAGTTTTTGAAAGTGTAATGTAATTTAAAATATTCGATTAAAAATTTCGTTAAAAACGATATCAAACCATAAACTATAAAATATTGTAATTATCGATATAAAAAAATGTATATAAAAATATTTCGTTAATAGCAAATCGATCGATACTAAGATACCCGTTAATTCTTGATAGCAGATGCACCTTGTAGTGTCTAACATTTGCGCGCGAATATTTTCAAAGTACACATAATTCCGTTAGGTGTCGCTTTCAGTCTTGAGGCCTGAGGCCCAATCCAAGTATAAGACAGTTCTTCCATTCACCGCAAGGAGGTAACGATAAAAGCAGTTGTAGAACAAAACGTTGCTTTATTTTCAACTTTCCCCCCTTGCCCCCTTTTCACACACCTGAATATTCCTCTCGTTGTAAGATCTACCGTTCTTACTTGATGTTTTTATTCTGAAGAAAATGAAAGTGATCATCGTTTCAAAGGACTTAGGATAACAGAGATTGATCATGGAAGAAAATAATTGATTTCATTCAAAAGTGATCTTTTATTAATCGAATAATTTCAGTGTTTAGGAACATGTGAAAATCGTTATTTTTAAGTGTAATACTTCGTCATAGTAATTATCGAACAACATGATCGATAAATTGAAACTTTGAGTTAAGTGAAATTTTTAACGATTTTTTACGGAATAAATTATTTTTCTCATGTGTTATCACATAGAAAATTGAAAATAGAAGAATTTTATGCTAAACGGCAAATTGAACATCTCTAAAATGGTTTTCTTCGGGAGGAAAGAAAAAATTGAAGATCGTCGATTACTGGCCAGCATGGATGCGGTCAATGGCGCGAAAATATATCAAGTTGAAAATGGTAATATTAATTATTTTGTTTAAATAATTTAACATTTAAATGATTTAAAGTATAATTATTACGATATATTTTAAACGTAACGTCGTTATTAGACAAAATAAATATTTATATAATTAATATGAAATAATTTTCAATATAAAATGTAACAAATAATAAATATAATAATAAATTACATTTATTTTTTGTTATTTATTACTTACATATATTCGTATTATAAAAATATATATTATTTATATAAATAACAAAATTATATTCAGGTATCATCATCAAACGAAAATTACACGATCGTGATACTTTCAAATATTTCTTCTTTTTTTTTTTTTTTTGGTATTTCCCATAACTTCTACTTGGCACGCGAAACGTTTTTAGAACGGAATAATCTCTTTTGAAAATTTTATAGTTGACTAAAAAATATTATAAAAAACAAGACTCATATCATTACTATTTTATTTAATTTGTTTAACATCTCGATTAATATAATATTTCTTTGATACTTCGATCAAAGAGATAAAATCATATTGATTATTTCTTACGGTCATTGCCTTTGTCTATTTGTAAATGTGAAAAATGAGAAAGGAGCATGTTTCTTGTAGATATCATCTCATGCTATAGTATACACACACACACACATACTTACATGTATGTATATCTGTATCTAACGTTATTATCGCTACGAGAACCAGGTCGGTATAACATTATGAAACACGAACATGCGATATGATTGTGCACTACAAACATGTGCATAATACTTTTAAGTAATAAGTACAGTAAAGTATCGATTATCCGAATGTCGATTATTCGATACATCGAAAATCCAAATATTAAATAAGTATTTTAGAATCATTTACAAGATTATTCGTATTTACTTCCACTGTTAATTGAAAATAATTGATAGTTGCTTGTAATGCATATTTTCAAAATTTGTCTACACAAAATCCGTTTATCCGAATAAATAAATAAATAATGTATATATAGTAACAAACATTATTGATTGAAAATAATTAACATTTGCTTGTCATAATTTTTTTACACAAAATATAATTATAGAATTTTTATATACTTTCCAATTGATATCAAAAACATTTTATTTTTGGAGTGATTAATATGAATTAAATTAACAAACATTGATCTCACAATAATATTTGTTATTACCTAAGATATGATAAAAATACATGTTGCACAAATGTTCATCTTGAAGGAAATAAATAATATACTAATAAAACTAAAAACACATTTAATTTTAAATGTTAAAAATAAAAAATACAAATTCTACAAAAACAAAAAATATTTCATTTTAAATAATTAAATATTGTATTTTCCTTATTATTAAATACATATTCGTTTACTTATAAACCATTCAGATTAAAAAATTAATTAACTTTCATTCGATTTTTGATATATAACTCGAAACTTCATTAATTCGAAATAATTATCCGAAAAATCAGATTATCGAAATAAATTTATTTTCAAATTCATTGGAATAATCGACTTTACTGCTCTTATCACAAGTTCATCGGTGCATTTAACAAGCATCGGTGCAATTTTATCATTCATATTACATAAACTGTATATATCTCATAGTTCTTTTTTTTTTCAAAACAATTGTAATAATATATAAAACATAATTGAATAGAACCTAAAAGAAGAAACACGTATGTTATAACCATCTGTTTTTTTCATTACAACAGCACGAAATGAATTGTTTTCAAATGTTCCTAGGTAGTTTATTATTTTATTATGTAATATACACACCATTCTTCTAGACTACTATCAAATAAACTTTTTCATAACTTTGATATATATTTCTTGGAATAATTATTTTTTATTTGTATTTTATTCTTATAACAAGAAATCATTTAACAAAATATTTCACAACGTACGATACAAAAAATTACGTGGAATCTTAAAAAGAAAAATGGTTTGAAATATCAAAAGATAAAATAGATACAGGAAGATACAAAAAAAAAAGAAAAAAAGAAAATTAGCAAAAAAATGGATAAAACAAAAAGTTAACAATAATCATAAATGTATCTAATCCGTTTTAAACAATAAAGATAAGCTCAAAAATGATTCTTTCATTTTGTAATATAAATATATATATATATATATGAAACTTATACGCAACAGGAACCGTTCGTTGTGGGTGAACTTTAATATCCAAATAGGTAGCGTGAAAAAATACGAAACACGATAACGAAACAACGAGAAATTTTATCTCGTTATTCCTCACGAAACACCTTTCGGGATGTATGAAACCATAGTAACACTAGAATTCGTAATATATCAACGAAAAAGAGTTAAGTATAATATAAAACACCTCCTAAGGTTTCCATCATATCATTTTTCATAATAATAAACAAAGAAGAAATTTATGTTATCTCATTTCAAAGTAAATTATACTAATGAACATCTCGTTTGTGGCCTCGTTTTAATTGTTTCTAATATGCACACATACCAATAATCGAAAACACAATGCATCCTACGTCATACTAATGCACACATACTCGATCGTATGACAGTAGCACGCGATGCTAATAGAAAACCACTTATGTCAGAATTCTATCATTAGTATAACACAGCACTTGGTAGACCTTCAAACTTTGATCCAAATGATTTATATTAAAAGATAGAAAAAATGATATATATATTCTAATAGATATTTAGGTAATATTGGAAATTGGGGAAAGCTTTTTCGTATTTTTACGAATAATTGAAACACATTATTTTTATTAAATATATTTTATACCCAATCTCTTTTCCAAACTTTGATCTAAATAATTAATATTAAAAGATAGAAAAGATGAGATTCGAATATAGATATTTAGATAATATTGGAATGAGGGGGGAGAAAAGTTTCTTCGTATTTTTATGCATAACTGAAAGATATTTTTATCAAATATATTTTATTCTCAATTTCTTCCAAATAGTATAAGATTGTTTACAATCGATATTTTTCGTTCATTTTCTTATCAAATTTTTCTATTATTTCATCAATTTTTTCAATGATTGGCCAACTGAAACCAAATGCATCTTTGACATCAATTTTTTCTGATCGAAAATATTTGAATCAGAATTGTGTCATACATTTGTTGATAAAATTATTATATGTTCATTAAACATCACAAATATTTTTATCAATTTTAGTCTTATTCTTCCTCTTTTTATAATACAATTTCAAAAATATTATATATTCAATTTCTTCTTCATTTTCACTTATTTTCAAGACACCATAAATTTTAATCGTATAAACAAATTCGTAACTTTTTTCTTAATTATTTTGTAATGTGTGTTATATCTCAAACGTACGGAAGTATTGTCAGATTTGATTAATGTAACCAGAGTTATTCGATCTTAAATTTCATTAATTGTGAAAATACGAAGAAATTTTCTTCTCAGACATAATATACGAGATGTTTCTGGGAACTGGGACGTGTTACTGCTCATTTTTAAGTAAAAATAGAAAAAAAAATGTGCGTAACTTTCACGCGTGATAGAAGTAAAACTCGTATTATCATATAAAAAAATAATCAATTAACATATATACAGTGAATTTTTCTCAAAATAGTACCACATTATGATTATTAGATTTTTGATTGAAAACTATTTATATGGTGCATCTAGAATGAAGATAATTTAGAAATAAATATATAAGTATAACTTAATAATATATTTGAAAAAGTTTCATTTGAAAGCTTTGTTAATAACTAGTGAATTAAACAAATACGAAAAGAATGTACAGAAAATTCTCGTACCTGAAATCGTACACGTTGGCATAACAATAATAACAGAGAAAATAACTTATCTAAAGATTAATAATCCTTTATTTTTACTATTACTTACTATTACTTATTTGTATTTACTATTACTTTTTATTAAACTACTTTCTATCTTAGATTTTCATTAGATGAAAATAGAAGATCAAAAATCATAACTGACAAAAAAAGTTAAAACAAATGTACTTTAATTTAAACAACTCCAAATATTAATAGAAGTATAAAAATATTTGATATATCTTAAATGATTGATAATTATACGAAAAAAAAAATGCATATTGCAATTTAAAACCACGGAGTATAAGTTCGACGTACCATTCTCTTCGAAATCCAACGTTAAACTAACCGTTTGTCCCATGTGAAAGTCAGTTAAAATTCTTTTATTGATTATTGATTATATGACTTTTCAAAGGTTATATACATATAAGAAAAATAATATTCGTAATAAATATAATTTAAAATGATACTTTTCTTATTTTTACGTATTATTTACAAATAATACAATCTTAATTTTAAAAACAAATGTATTTTAATTTAAATAATTAGGTAAACATTAGAACTGAACATTAAAATAAAAAAAAAAGTATAATCGTTAAGTCTATTTATTACATATATTATTTTATTTATACAATATGTAATGTAACCTTCAGAACGGTGCTTTTAAAATGCAATATACATTTCCTTCCGATAAATTAACAATTTTTTAATTAACAATTATTTAAGGATATATCGAACATATTCAAGATATATCACATCCCCACTCATTTTTCATAAACAAATGCATCTCGCAATAACTATCGTTCTCAAAGTATCTCAACATACACATATACACATACTGATACACACCGTTAACCAGGGGATGGTCAAAAGTGCTCATCTCCGATTTTTTTCAAATTTTGCACACTTGTAATAACCCATGAAAAAATGCATTGTGCCTATAAACTAGGCGTATATGGCCAGCTAAAAATTGCGTTTTGAAATTTCACATAGGTAAAACTAAACTCTCCATAATTTCTTTCAACTGTCGATTGATTGTTGATTTTTTATATAATTTTCTCTTTCCCTCTCTCTCTCTCTCTCTCTCTTTCTCGTATCTGTACGTTCCCTTTATTTTCATGTAGTTTCATAAAATTTGATCGTTATCTTTACCTATATATTGCCTATTGCATCCTATAAACTTATTTATCGATTAGATGCACCGATGCACCCACCAAACTCATGTCCACTTTATTCCTTAACGCAACCCGTATTTTTTTTTAATTTTTTTTTTTTTTTTATTTAAAACCAATCTTTTTTATATTTTTTAAAAATTTCTTTTTTTCATATTCCACTTGAAAAAATATTCATCCAATATCTCGTTAATAAAACTGCTTTATTTGTAAAAGATAAAATATCACGTACAGTTGTTTACTTGACAAAATATTACAATGTTTCGTAATAAGGATTGTTCCATAATTATCCCATATCCTATTTTATTATATATGAATGAACAAAAAATAGTTGATCGGAGGAAACATAAAATAGAAAAAAGAAGAAAAATATATATCCAATAATAAAAATATTAATCCAATATCACATTAACCATTTGTACTCTTACGTCGAGTGTGACTCGAAATCACTCTCAAAATATATCATACACTTAAAAATTACAAAATATAACAATAGTCTAAATAAAACAGATATTTAATTAAATTTGTTTCTTACATTACATATTTAAATTGCCATATTTTTTATTTATAATAAATTACAAATAAAACACATTTGTAAAAGCATTAGAAACTGCTGGGAAGAAAATGAAAATATAACTCAGAATGCAATGGGGATTAATAAAACTGTTTTATTTGCAAAATATCAAATATCTCGTATAGTTGTTTACTTGCCGAAATATTGGTGTTTTGTAACAAGGTTTGTTCCATATTAGATATAATATAGTTACCCCATATCCCATTTTATTCTATAAAAAAGAACAAAAAATGTTTGATCGATGTTAACGAAAGGAAACAAAAATCAACCAAAAAACAAAACAAAAATAAATATATATGTATCAACCTTTAGAATTCGAGAAATAAAACGCGTGGTACCTCAGCCACCTGTAGCTATTCTAATATTGATCCATGGTCCGGAAGATGGCCACGCCCGAGGAAGAGGGGTAGAAAGGAAAAGAGAAAGAGAGAGAGAGAGAGATATTATCGTTACGATCCCCCATTTTCCACCCTCTCTCGTAGCTGTTCTGCTACAACCGCTGCTGCCACCCTCGTTTGTAGCTGCTGTAGCTGTGTTCTGTCGCTATTGCTGGTGCTGTTGCTACTTCTGCTGCTGTTTCTGCTGTTGTTACCATTATTGTCTCACACACATATATATACATACACATTACCTAGAAACAAGTTATGGAAAAGTGCGCGGTTGTTACTGTTCCAGCCGCGTTCATGCACGTACGTGAAAATCTCGAGGAACTTGGAAAAGTGGCCAACGACACGGATCTGCTATTTCTTAAGGGTCTACTCGACAGCCCTGTTGTAAATTCTCTCGTTAAGGTGAGTCTTCTTCATCTCTGATTATTTCATTTTTTTCTTTTATCTTTTTCTATTTTCTTATTTGTTCTTTTTTTTCGGTACAAATCTTTTCATTCATATAATTTAACTTGCTTCATTTAACAACTAAATATCATCAATAATTCCAGATTTTATGTATATTAATTAAATAAATAATTTTCTTATTTGTCATATCATTTTTTTTGCTATATCTTGTAAATAATTTAATAGAATTTTAATTTTTATATAATAACTGTAATCGTACACAGATTTGTATTACTTTTGAAATGATGTATGACGTAATATTAGATGAGTCAGAGTTGTATTTTATTTGTTTCATCGTATTTTAAAATGTATCGTCTTTTTTATAAAAAAATAAAATAAAATAAATAATTCGTTGATTTATCTGATCATTTTTAGTCACATATCATGAACTCATTAATCGAATAAAATATTATTCAATCTGTTACACGTGGATTTTTATGATCTTTAAAATGATATATCAGAAAGTAGCCAGTACCATTTAAAGTTTTAAAGTAAGGGTAGTTTGAGTGAAAATGATGGAACTTACAATTTTATCAATATTGGCTTTAAACTTTTATCTCGATATTTAAATTGACATTTCTTTTTTTGCTAATCAAAATTATACAATACCGTGTTATTTGAAATATCAAGATTTACAATATGGAGATATTATATTTATTTATTTATTTATTTATTTATTTATTTATTTATTTAAGCGTACTATCATTCATATTATTTTTTTTTACTTTTAGTATATTTTATGCAGACAAACTTAATACCTAAGGTTTTCATATTTGATGTATGCAGAATTGTTATTTTGCATAAGTGATATTTTAATAATAATAGAGATGGGATCTCAATAATAAATTCGTATCCTGAGGCTATCATCACAAGATCGATAGAATGGCACATTAATATTCGATGTTTCAGAAATGAAAAATCAAAATAAATAAATTAGTAATAAAAACATCAAATTTATTGTTTGGAGAATTCCATATTACCAAATGTTATTTCCCTTCTGTTTCATTTAATGAAATTTTTATTAATTTCATTATGATTTTCTATGATTTGATTAATTTAAAAAAAAAAAAAAAATACATAATTGGACTATACAGAAATGATTTAATTATCTCTCTCGATATTTAAAATAATATTTTGTTGTAGTCATAATTAATAGAAAATCCTTTTGTCAATTAAAATATAATATTATATTATATTTCAATATTTCTTTATTCGATTAAACAAAAAAATTTAGGATTATTGAGTAAAACGTATTTTTCTTTCTCAAATCAAATTACTTTGTCACACTCACATCCAATCAATATTCCGGAGTCGAGTTAACTTGGCACGTGTTCGTTTTCAAAAATGAGTTCGATAGAAAGTCTGGGAAGAGGGTCCAACAATTTTGTTTTCTTTTTCTTTTTTTAAATCGTTGCAATACCATCAGAACGTATGTCTCGAATGCATTCGTGTTTTATTCTCAACAAGAAATGTTCACAATTTTAGATTCATACGCAGACAAAGTAATTCAAATAATTCTGCAAATATTTATTACAATGAATTAAAACAAAATTTAAGAAATTGATTTTATGATTTTTATTTGATATATTAAAATTATTTATAAATATTATATTATAAATTGTAAAATTAAATTGCCAAATTCTTGGAATAGTTCATTCTCATAATTATAAGTACAATTTCAATTTACTCCAAATTTAAAATCAACTTGAGCGATTTAAATTTAGTCATTTATTGAAATAATTAAATACTATTAAGTATTTAATTCTTTTTATAATTATATTTACTATTAGGAAATAATTTAAAAAATAATAAATAAAATAAATTTTAAATTTTGGGAAAAATATACTACACAAAGTTAGATGATACCAAATTAAATTATGGCACTCGAAACCATGAATGAAAATAAAAAAAAAAAAGAAAGAAGAAATAAAAAAATTTTGCGGCAAAATGTGAAAGAAACTCTTAACGAGTTTAATTCAATGTAAACATTATTTTTCCTTCCTATTCATTCCAATTTTACTGTAAACCGGTAAGAATCTACGTCACGAAAGGCACGTGGCAGAAATTTTTGGAGCATTTAGTGTTACTTTATGTGTGTGTGTGTATTTTATACTGTGCCATTGTTACATAAGAACAGATTTTTACGTCATTTCGATCTTGACACACTTTAAAGGAGGCTTTGCGGAAAAAAAGAAAACAAATAAAATAAAAATACGTGATAAAATAACTTTAAAATATCCCGAATGTTCTTGGGAAAAAATTTTCTAAGTAATTCAATATAAAAAAGAAAAAAAATGTATACTGAATATCATCCATGCTCATAAACATTATTTGATTTACACACTTTCAAAATTATAGAAATTATAATCAATTAAAATGTAACTCAAATATTAAAATGAATTATTATTATTTTTATTTAATTATTATTTGTTCAAATCATATTTAAAATCAAATTTTTGTTTAAATTATTGTTCAATTAAAAAAAAAAAAAAAACAACGACCATTTACCAATACCATTTATATTAAAAAATAATCGTTAAACACAAAAATGAATCTTTTAAAAATGTATCGATAAAAAAAAAATAAATAAATAACCAATCGAATTTTAGATGTATCATAAATTGAATTTCATGATAAAAAATTCTTTTATTCCACGTTTCGTTTAAAAAACATTTTTCGTAAATTACTTTTCCGTGCATTCTATCCGCGTATACCAGTTTGATGGAAACACTTATCGGTTAAAATAATAAGAAATAAACGAAAGGAAGAAAGAAAGAAAGAAAGAAAGAAAGGAAGAAAGGAACGGAAAGAAAAAGAAACAAAATAACCTATTACAACGAAACACCCACCATTTCTATTTCGTATCATCACCTTAACTTATATGTGTGTATTCTTCACTGTCCGTGATACGAATATATATATATTAACTTCAGAAACACTCAGGGAACCCTTTGCTATTTTTAAATGCATGCCTACAATTCGTATTATAAATAGTGAACGTAAAACGTACGAGCTTTTCTCGTTTTACGTCTCATGCAGGTGGTGTAACGTTAACTTTCAAATAAGATACGATAGATCAGTGTCTCTCAACTTTTATTTCCTCACCCCCAATCACCATACTTTAAAAATATCAACACCCACCCCTCTGGTATAAAATAGTAAATTAAGTTCTAAAAATAATCGAATTAAATATTTTAAATAAAAAAAAGTTTTGTGTGAGATAAATCTGTTTTTAATTTTACTCTATTTCATCTTTTTGGAATACATTTTTGTTATTTTAACAATATTAAGAATTTTTTATATAAAATAAATATTTTATAATAAAAGTATTTTTTTGTTTGTTTTACTTTACACCCATTATAATTATATATATATATTATTTTACTTATTACTTCAGCCAATGTTTAATTAACTATTATAATTTTCAAAGACGAGATTTCAACATAAATTGTTCTTTTTATTTCATATTTAATAAAAGAATACATTTACATATTATAGTAAAAAATAGAACTAAAATTCCTTGGATATAGAATAAGTGCTTTGAAAATTAATAATTTTTAAAATTTTTATTTTATTAATTTTAATTTTTTTAATTTAAAAAAAAAAAGAAAATATCATTCATGCAACAATTATGTCAATGATTTGTCTAATTAGTCTTGAAAATAATAAATTTTAAATAATTTAATTTTAAATTTGCTAATTAGTCT
>NW_015148989.1:1377533-1410626 GCF_001465965.1 Polistes dominula | reverse complement strand
AATTTTAAATAATTTAATTTTAAATTTGCTAATTAGTCTCGAAAATATTTAACACTTTCCGTGCCACTTATGTCATACGTTAAACTTTTCATTCAAGCCGTGTGTACCACCTGTTGACATATTTTTTGACATATTTTTGACATATTTACTTAATTCGTCAAAACGTCAAAAAGGTTCGAATGAAAATTCGAACAAAAACTAAAACGATTCGTCACGGAAAAGCGTTAATTAGCTAACGATCTTACCATTGAGAACCACTGTTACGAATACACATCAAAGCGCGTTGAATCTTACTCATTGGAAAGTTTTCTCTTGAGAGGTATTTTTTTCTCAACTACAACGAGCTCTCTTACGTTTGTTAGAGTCACCTGTCGTCGTAGTCGTCTCGTGGTGAACTCACCACATTCCACAAACCCTCGTGCGTACCTTCTGTTACGATATTCATGGAGGGGTAAAAAAGGGAAGCAGGTAAAAAAAAGAAAAGAAAAAGAAAGAAAAATTAAAGGAAACATCCTGGGGTACGTGTCCGGTGTCAAAAAGTCATCGAAACGTTTTCCACTCTGTTTCCAATTTTGTATGGATGTTAACTTTTAACAAAGAAAAGGCGTTCACCTAGCTCAGCTGGATATTAAACACTCATTTAACGAAAACCTATCGAAATATTCGTTTGAATAGCTTCATCTTCAATTATTGACCGAATAATTGGTTAATAACCGGGAAAAGAAAACATAACGGGAGCACTGTCAAAAGTGAGAAGTTTATTTTTCTTTTTGTTTCTATTTTGTTTGGTGATCAATCTTGTTAACAAGTTGTTGTTTGTTTACTCTGCTGTTATAAAATTCATTCTGATTTTACTATTCAATTTTTGTAAAGGGAAATCTTTTATAAAATAAATTGTAACCACTAAATATAAATCATTAAATAAACATTACTATTATTTTAAGAAAACAAATTATTTCGAATTATATTTTTACATTAGTTGTAGCTGAACTTTTGTTCTTGACTGTACACAAGATTGACGTATTGATTAAATAATTAATATTAAAATTCATAAATATATATATATATACATACTTCTAAAGTCAAATTAATAATTAATTAATTAATAAATATTCAATATTACTGAATAAACTCTATTAATTCGAACTAAAATTAATCATTATTATACACTAATTATAATATCATTATGATAAACAAAAATAAAAAATAAAAAATAAAAAAAATCAAATTTTATTCGGTATCAACAAAGAAGATCTACATCTTAAAACTTTAATAACAAAAAAACGATTCCAAGAAATTATGTGAAAATTCACATAATTATTCAGATAATATCACTCAATTAACACATATACACATAATCACATATTTGATTGTAGAATATTTTTTGTCCATAAATATTAACTGTATATTAAATCATGAAATAACAACAGGAAAGAGAAAATCGATTATTCGTGATGTCAGAATGAAAGTATGCTGATTACAGTCAATTTTAATCACTATAGTAGAGTACTCGTGTAATGAGAGAGTCACGTTATGATCAAACGATGAAAGAGAAAGTTTCGTGTGCAATTATCAAACACCAATCATTGTCCATCGTTGTAATGAAGTAAACAAAATTCCAGCACGATATTCAACTAGAAGCAAACGGGAAATAAAACCCATACTCCATCTCTTTTTATCAACTGTCCATCGACACATAATATGCGGTTAAGCATACAATTAGAAGATAAATTTCAAGGGTTATTCTTTTTTTTTCAAATTTTGACAAATATTAGAATGAATACAAAATTTGTGCATTTCTTGTGTTGTCTCAGATAATGAAATTTTGTTGAAATCAATAAAAGTACTTTATATGCAAGCGAAATATTAATTAAAAATTCACGAAATTTTGATTTACACTAATTTATGTTTATTCTTATTTCTTATTTGAAAATAATTAACACTCTTCTATGAATCCGCGTAACTTTGAATTCAAGTATAAATAAATAAATGATTATCTTTCAATCTAATTTTCTTCAACAATATATGGTACATTTTAATATTTCATAATATTTATTTTGTTAACTAATAAAATATTCTTTATATTGATTACCAACTTCAACTTGAAATATGGGAATCAATTTAATATCTTTGAAAATGGTTAATTCAATGTTGATTGGTATTTAAAGATTGTAATATTTATCAATTCTTTTGAAATCATGGAAAAATCAGCCCATAGAAAGTTAGTCTAATTATTCACGAATGTTTTCAAAGTTTGACTCATATGTTAAACCAGTAATTAATTAAAACTATTAATTTAATAAATGATAACTTTGTTTATGTTGATATGTATACGATTATATAATTTATTTAATACATTAGTTTTCTGTCAAATGTTTAAAGCAATATATTATTAACATTTAAACACTTAAATATAATATGTACTATAAATAAAAAAATAAATATTAATTGTCTATTGTTAGATTGTAATATCTGATATATCGTGTTTTTTCTTTTTCTAAATTTCTAATATAATCTTTTTATGAAATATCTAAGTGACATAAATATTTTTATAATTTGAATCGGGTTTTTTTTAGTATTTTTTTCTTTCTTACCAACAGACTTTATTTACACAATAATTTTCAGCGTAAAAAGACAAATATCTTTTTATTCTTCAACTTTGAAAAATTTTTAAATATTTGTACCGAGAAAATAAATTAGTATCTTGATTTACATGAATTATTAATTGTTCAATGTACAATAATTCATTTGTTTTATTTAACACGAAAGAAACTCACGTAATTAAAAACAATATAAATAAAAATTTATTTTACCAAAAATGAACCAAGTAACTTTTATTCTTCTACATGAAAGGTCAATGTATTTCATTTGTTTTATTTAAACACACACACACAAAACCCCACGTAATAAGAATCTACCTGTACTAAAAACAAAAAAACAATACAAAAAAATAAACGTACCGATACCATCAATTAACCTTTTGCACTCAAAGTTGTTTTTTCTTCATTCATATTACCAGCAATTTCAATAGAAGTATCATATTCACATATCATAAGTATTATAAATGATATATGAGCATTAAAGAGAAAAGTCATAGTTGATACGTTGTAGATCAAATTGAATTTGCTTCAATTTTTCTTTTTCTTTTTGTTATTTATTGTCTTCATTATATTATACGTCTTAATAATATATAAGACATATTATTATACGTCTTCATTCATAACGGAGCTCTTTGAGTGCAAAGAAGATTCAAATATAACATCTTTATTTTTAAATACATAAAATACATTAAAAAATGTCACCAAAGGTTAAGATTAAAAAATCGCGTTAGTCATCTTCGGTAATATCCGAGTAATGAGATCTGACCTCGTCAACTTTGTTGATTGACCTGATCGTCTTAGGCGCCTATTTGCGCGTGGCGTAGGCGTTAACTTACACGCATGCGCGCACACTCACGCGCGCAAATTCAAAGTGAACACACATGCGTACTTCTTGTAAATGAGAGAAAGAGAGACAAATGCGTATGCATATTCACTTTCTCTCTCTTTCTGTCATTCTCTCTCATTCTCTCTCATTCTTCTTTCTTTCTCTTTTTTCTTAATCAGTTGTGTTCTTTTACATACACATGTATATAATAGTATAAAATGTGTGTAAAAGACGATGTAATTTCAAGCGAAGTGCCGGCTTTCGCAATCACCGATGTAGAATGATGGGGAGAGCGTGCAAGTATGTAACTTCCTTCCTCGAATGTATTAGTGACAGGAACGTAACTATTTCCCTAAGGTACCCATCGATCAATGTCATTAGAAAGAAAGACAATTTTACTGATACATTTTTTTTTTACAATTAAATTGTATCAAGTTGTTCTCTCTATTTTATATCGATTTTATTAAATTTTTACAAATATTTGTTTTTATTCGAGGAATTAATTGCAAAATTGTTTTCATAGAAATATATGTTTATCAACTTTTTGTATGAGTTCAAATTAATTTATTATTAATTTTTTTTTTTAATTTTTTTTTGTAATACATAATGACTATATGTAAATGAAATAAATCGTTAGTTTATTTTATTAATAATATTTTATTAATTATTTATTATATTTATTATTTATTAAATACTTTCTTTTTTTTCATAATTTCTATCAGAATTTTTATAATACAAAACGGAAAGACGTTTAGGTACAACTAATAATAAAAACTTCATAATTCTCGTGGGATTTTTTTAAGTTGTCTAGAAAATTTGTGCTAATTTCTAAATACATAAATATTATCCTTATCGAGACAAACCTTTTGAACAACTCCATAGAATAATTGATACGATCCTATTTTATCCGTAGAGTATTTGAACGTGAGTATGCCAAGGTTACGTTAATACAAATAATAAGACATTCCAGTAATTTTAATAACAAAAAAACTTTATAATTCTTATGGTATTGTTTAATGATTGATAAGTCCCTATTATTCGTGTAGTATTCCTACGTTTTAATATTACAATGCATTAGGATTGCATTAAAAAATAATAAAAACAATCAGACATTCCAATATTCTTAAATTACTAATTATGTATTATCTTTATATATACTATATTATATATACTAATTATATATAATCTTTAGAACTCTTATAACATCGTGTTATGGGCAGTCTAAAAAGTTCGTGCTAATTAATAAATATTAAAGTTCTGTTTTCAAATTTTCTTTATACAATTATTATAAATTTTATTGATTAACCCAATAGAAAAATGTGAGTAAGATTCTTGATAATTTTCAGGACATGGGATTATAATTGATACATGCTTGTTATATTTAAACATAGAACGTACCAATATATCAGAATTGCATTAATAAAAATAAAAAGCAAACCAATATTCTAAAATTTTTAAGTTTTTATTTAAAAAACCCTTAGAACTCTAATGACATTGCTTTAGATAGCCTAAAAAGTTTGTGCTAATTAATAAGTATAAAGATACTATATCCAAATTTTCTTTATAAAATTGTTACAAGTTTTATTGATTAACCCAATAAAAAAATAAATGTCAAACCTTTATTATCTATATAAAAAAACTTGACAATTCTCACGGTATGGAAATATATATATATATAATTGATACGTTCCTATTATCCGTGTCGTATTTCTATGTTTAAATACTGCAATACATTAGAGTTGAAATTATAAAAATAAAAACAAACAAATAGTTATTCAAATATTCTGAAATATATTAAAAAATCTTTACAACTCTTATAACATTGTGTTAGCCTAAAAAGTGCTAATTAATAAATATTAAAGTTCTGTCTTCAAATTTTCTTTATAAAATCGTTACAAACTTTGTTGATTAACCCAATAGTAAAATAAATGTGTCAATTTTTTATTATCCATATAAAGGAAACTTGACAATTCTCGCGGTTATGGGAGTATATATATAATTGATACGTCCCTGTTTTATCCATGTCGTACTTGAACGTAGAACGTAGCGGTGCGTCGCATGCCAGAGAGAGGAGTCGTGGCAAAGCAGGAGAAGAAGAAGGGCCCCCACCTGTTTCAGAAAGTCGAACATACTGAACGGGCTGCCTACGCGGAGGGGAAAAAACGTCAGTAGTAGGCGCGGCAGTTTTCAGACGCCGCTACCTAAGCGTATACCTCCTCTTAGTTTACGGACACCTTTATCTTTTTTGTTTCTTTCATTTAGTTCTATACACATTTTACCTTTTGTCCTTTTCATTTTTTTTCTTTTTCTTTTTGTTCATTCCTTTTCATATAACACAAAATTTCAATATGAAACAACATAAGAAACTAAAGTTCTAGTAAAATTTCCCAACCCCACCCCCACCCCACTGCCCTAACATTTACATTTACATTTACATTTGCATATATTATATATATATATATGTATGTATATATATAATATTCGTTATCGTGACGTGTTTTTCTCGCCCTCTACAAAAACGACCGCGATCAATATCAATGTTGTACGCGTTTCTATTCATCGAGGCCACTGACTTCGTTTCAACCAACAACTTCGTCCAGGTTCAACTCAACACTTAAAATATCTTTCTTTCGAAGGATACATTCTTCAACAGGATATCGACTATACAACGTTAAAAATTATTTCTCTCAGGTGAGAACTCAGGTCATCTGTTAGTTTACATTGATTTGTGTTCTGTTTCAAAAAGATTTTTCTCATTTCATTTATTTATCATTTAGAAATCTCATATTACGTGAAATAAACAAAAGGAATATTGTAAACATTGTTCGTTAAAATAATTTTACTTTGTTTAATTATTCAATAATTTAATAGACGATAATTTACGTTATTATTTATTTACGTTTGTTATTTTATGTTCCTTTGTTTTTTATTTTTTATTGGTGAAATCATTTTCGTGGCTACGTATGTAGCAATAATAATTGCTGGTGAATTAAAAGTTACATTAAAGTGGCGTCGAGTGGATTATGATGAAATGAACAACCGCGCTAGAGTGGAAAGTTTATGAATCAATGAAACACGTGATATTATGTATACGCGTTATATCGTGAACAATGTTTAGTCAAAAATATTAAAACGTGTTAGGTTCAACGTTTGAATGTCGCGTAGGAGGATTTTCAAATGATTCGAGAATGATCAAAGAAAAAGGTTAGTGAAAGGTGTTATGTACGAGAATAAACGCAAGGATAAAGGAAGACATTTCAAGTTTGTTTGAACGATCATTTATTTAGTTATCACAAATTTCAAAACGAATTTATACGAATTATAGAAACATTAGAAATTCTAACCAATTATTTTACCATTAATTTTATTTTCTTATTTTTTTTTTTTTTTAATACAAAATTAAGATACATATTTCATTTCAAATCTGAAAATATATTAAATATGTTAAAAATATACTAAATAAATTTAAAACATTGAAATGTTAAAAATTTCAAAAAGAAAAAAATAGAAAAATTTATTTTTTATGATTATTTACAATAAAATATTAGAACAGTATATTCGATTGATTTAATACAAAAATAAATTAATATATTTAAATTTTAAACGTTCTTATATTAAAAATAATTTATTTTAATAAATATAATAATCATAACGTTATTAATAATTTTATTATTTATATTAAAATGTTGTTGATAAATTGAATAAATAATTCATCATGAATTTGACAAGATAAGTAATCTTAACGATAATAGTTATTCATGAAAATGGTTATACGAAGAATCTGGAATTAATCAAAAATCGTATGATAAAATCGATGTTGTTAAAATTAGCGAATCTAGGAAACATATGTTTCGCACATGTCTCGTATGTCGTTCCTACACATATTCGGTGCTTTTGGTTTACCTCGATCACTCTACAAAAGCGTTGAAACGACATTAACGTTTATTTTGCAACCACGAATAAATCGTGACGATGAATTTCGTCTACCGCAATTTGATTTATGTCGAAACTCAAACGTCGAAACTTCTGTTAGTCGAAACACATCTAATAAACGATCACTAATATCTATTTACCGATTTCGAAATATCTTTTGACGTGGTTTATCTTTTCTAAAATTAAAAATCAAACGATAAATTATTCAAATATAATGAAACTCTGTGTTAGTGGAATATTTATAAATTTTAAATTAATTTAAATTAAATTAAATTATATTTTACATTATATATATATAATAATAAATTTATTTAATTTAATATATATATAGTATAAATTATATATAATTTAAAAAAATAATACACAAAAAAAACTGCGTAATTATTAAAAATGACAGCAACGTTTATCCGATTGAATACATTCGTAATATGCAAGCATAGGTATTTACACGTATACGTGTGTATTGCTAATAAACGTGATTCAATGCAATGGTGAGTCATCGTCATCATGCATCTCCGAGCATACGTTTATACTTCGCAAAATCTGTTGTGTTGTGCAAGATATAGCTGACGTACGTTTTTAAATTGTTCCTATATTGGGTTTAGGTTTGTAGGTTAAACAAGTAATTGTTTGTAAACGACAGAATATCAAATTTACACATTCGACAAATTTTATAATGCAAATTTGCCATATTTTCCTTTTTCCTTTTTTGTGTTGTTTTTTTATTAATATAATATTTACATATGATACAATGTTATTATGATTTCTAGTTAGGTTACCCGGAAAGCTTGTGCTGATTATTAATATTTTTAATATACATATAGAACATTTTTCTTACAATCGGCAAAAATTTGTCTGATCAATTTAATACAATAAAAATTAGAATAAAATTTTATATGAATAGTAATGGTATAATTTTTATTATATTGGGTTGCGTGTAAAGTTCGTGTAGATTAATATATTTTTAATATATATTTAAATAGGAAATGTTTAATAATTAATAATATGTTGGTCGAATCATGGTAAAACCAATTACAATATAAAATAATTAAATAATCAATAATATTTAAATACAATCGTATTGTAATCTTTATATACAAAACGTCCCAGTTATTTTACGTAAAATTTGATCAGCATAATTTATTATTAACGATAAAAAAAAACATATTACAATGTTATTACTTTTATCTATATATTTAATACTTTTAAATTCAAATAAACACATATAATAACTAGTTAATAAATAAATAACAAAAATATTTAATAACAAAGGACTGCATTTTTGTTCGATACCACATAGGAATAAATGATCAATTTAAATTATAATGCCATTATAAAACTGTTTTTCATCATTATAAATGCAAGACTTAGCATCTATTGAAGATACAATTTATTGTATTACTAATTTCTTCCTCATTTTCCTTAATTGCAGGAAATGCGTCACGAATTCTAACCACTCATTTTTTCACTATTTATATTGCATTTTTAATATTTCATATTTATATGCATTAATTCATTGTAGTCTTAAAAAACTAAGAAAAATTTGTCCTCTTAATGGTCATAGGATAATGGTCATTTAATTATTGTCGTATTAGTATCTTATAATTTATTGACCAATCATCTAATTGAATTCATAAATGTTGACGAAATAATAATGGAAAATTTCCTAATAATTCATTTTGAATGTAAATCTATAAAAATAATTTCTATAATTAATATTTCATATTAAAAGTGAAATTTGATTATGTTATTTTTGCATATTCAAACAGATTTTGACAATGTGTTTTTTATTCTATGTCGATAAAATACCAGTTCATTACCATTAGGTATTTTTTAATTAATCAATGAAGTTCCCATGTTCTAATACAACATTTGTTTACTTATTTTTATTTCTAAAATTTCCTGATAAAATTTGCGATAGAACAAAAAAGAACAGTGATACCTTTTATATTAAAAAAAAATATTAATCGTCAATAAATTAAGAATAGTAATAAAATTTTGTATAAATATTATAACAATGCTTATGCTGCTAAATTTTCTTTTGGAAACTTTTTACAGATTAAATATGCAAATTATATGTACGTTTATTATATCTTTAAATAAAGATATTCATCGAAATTATAAATTTATTAATCGACGAATTATTTACGAATTTTCTCTCTTAATATTAAAACCCCCTAAATAATTGCCAAAATTATTGTTTGTTTATACGAGTCAGGAATCAATTTTTAATGAATATATGTATATTCAATAAATTTTTAATTAAATACGATCTATTTATCAAATCTGATTAATTTCAAATAGTTGTATGATATTTAAAATTTAAATCAAAACTCGTGTAAGAGATTAATTCATTCGTTAAGAAGTTTTAATTATCGATAAAGCATTGTTCTCTCGATGAACTACTTCTTGAAAGTGGCTTTGAAGCAATGAGAATGACCTACTTTCGTAATTACTTCGTAATTATATATTGTGATTTCGTATCAACTCTACACACGAATAAAGGGTCCGACCATAAGCGTTGACTCCTAACGGTCTAATGGTTCTAATGTAATTAATCTTCATTGACATCATCTTCCTTGTTTTTATTTGACACGTTCTTATTCTCAACAATTTTAAAGTCATTAATCCCTTTCTTTATCCATTACAAAATTACAATTATTAATGTTTCTTTTGTTTGTCATTTATTTATTTTATTCTTTTTATGTATTACAAAATTACAATCATTTATATTTCTTTTGTTTATTCATTCACATTTATTTATTCTTTTTATACATTACACAATTATAATCATTAACGTTTCTTCTTTTATTAATTCACTCATTACTTTTTTCATTTTATAAAAAGTTATCATCATAAATCGAAAAATTTATGTTTCATAATCAGCAATGTTAAGTTAGAAATAATATTTATATTATCAACAATTTTAAAGTTAAACTAAAGATGAGTTTAATCTAAAGGCCATTTTATCTACAACATAACATCATTAAAGAAAAATTTCGTTGATACAGGTGTGCTATGATTATTAACTAGACTTCTTCTATTCTCATGGAAATACAATAGCAAACTATAACCACGATATCTCACCATACCATAAATATAATGACTTTAATACAGAAACCCGTTCTAACTTTCACAACTGGTAAGAGTGACTAGACGAACTGCTCACGGATTCTTTTTCTAGTATTGGAAGATTAGATGAATCAAAATCAATTCTGTACAACTTAAAATTACTTGCTATATCATCGAATCATAACCAAAATATTTTAAATAAAAATTATTGCAAAAATTTATGATAGATTAATGAAAATTAAATTAACCATAAAAATTACTTTATAGAAGATGTTAATAGAATAGTTAGATGTGTAATAGAAAATGTTTTATAATTTAAGCATAATCAATGTGCATAATTATTACTGAATTAATTTTTATAGAAATGATATAATTTTTATTAGGTGAGTTAGAATATTAAAAATTTTTTAATTTGAACAGTTCAAGCTCTAAAACATAATCGATATCAATATTTAAAAATAAATTTTGATAGATTAATAATAGTTTATTATATAATATATATATATATATATATATATATATATATATATATAAGTAATATGTTTCTTCTGTTTCTTTATATTTTTATATATCTTATTATATATTTTGTATATCTTTCTTTCTTTATATTAATATAAATAAATATATATTATTAGGATACAAATAATTTAGAAATATTATTTAGTTCAAATGTCAATTTAAGCATAATCTATATCAAAAAATGAAAGATAAATTATTTATTTATATATTTTGTATTCCTTTTATTCCTTTTTTATAAAAAGTTATTCAAAGTAAAATTCTAAAGTAAAATACATTAATATCAACTAAATAAAATGTAAAAAAAAAAAATAAAACGTTTATTTATATATTTATATGTATATATATATATTTCTTGATTTTTTTATATATTTACATATATATATATATATAGATATTATTTCCTTTATATATACATATTTATTATTTGTTTTATAAGTCAAAGGGTTGTATACTTAGAACATGATCGATATCGAGAGTTCTTCGTTGAAACCAAGATTCTCTTTTGTCTCCTTAACTAAAAACTGTAGTAAAAGGTAGGAAGGTTGAGAAAACCTGTTTTCAATGGATCTCGGTGTGACTTCTGACTAACTTTCAGGTCCAGGAACGTCTCGAGGAAGCACCGGTCCCTGTGGAACCGGTATGCTCGTCTGTTTGTGACATCGTTGACGAGGTTTGCCACGATCTTCAATTCTACAGAAACGAATACGCTCGTGAATTGGTCGTACTGTTGAGAAACTCCCACTTAAAGGCACTCTTAGAAACTCACGACGCTGTTGTTGAACGTAGAGAAGCATCACCGATCTCAGAAACGATTCAACCTTTAGTCATGCCTTCCGACGAGAGAACGGAAGTTATTAGAGTCGTTGGACTCACAAGACAACCCGACGAACCATTGGTAAATAATTTTTCAAATTATATTTCATGATGATTATTTAGGTGAACTTTTGAGTTTTTCTTTTTTTAATATTTGCAAATTTAAATTTTATAAGAACAAACCAATATGAAGTTTACAATACAATTTATATGAACTTTTCGTTCACCCTAATATTTTATTTTAACATTTGTTAGGTGCAGAGGAAAAAGAGTATAGAAAAATATATATTGGAATTGTAATAGCAAATTAATTAATATTAAATACAAAGAATGTTATATTAAAGAATCACAAATTTTAAACGATCGTGTTTTAAACGACAAATTTTGATTTATTCTTAAACCGTTTTTTCTTTTTTTTTTTTAACAATCTATTAGGTAATTTTTTGACAAGATGTGAGTTAAAATATTTTAATGTTAATTTCGGTAAATAATTATCGTAAATTATTGAAAAGTCGTGTAAAATATTTCATATTACCATTTGAGTTAAATTCAATGTCTGTCCATTGAAAATTGTATTATTATATTTAACAGTTTGTCAACATTTTTTTTTTTTTTGACAAATTAAATAATAATATTTGTTTGTAAAAGTAAATTTTAAAAATTTTACTTAACATAATTTATTATTAAATACTAATGTGTAATTGAAAAAATATGGAATATATATTTATTCACATTTTTCATGATTAAAATAATCTTTCGAATTAATAATATTCTAAAAATTAAGTTACTATATAACAATTATATAAAAATAATATAAATATTTCTATAGAATTTAAAAAAAAAAAAATACTGATTCGAATTAATTCAAATAAATGTTAAATACTTTTAATTAAAAATAAAAAACAAATTAATTCAAGAATAATACTATAATTTAAAATCAAATCTATTATTTATTTATTTACATAGGTTCTAAATTAAATATTACAAAATTATACTAATTTTGAGTGTACCACTATACGAGTACATTAAAGCAAATTCGTATAATGTTTTCAAAATAGTGCCTCTGGAATCAATCGTTTAAAGAATTATCCCACTTTCCTTGAAACAAACTATTATACGAAAAATGTTAAGAGAAATGTTGAGAATCTTAGCCAGACGGGTATCTATCTCTCTCACTCTCTCTTTCTCTTTAAATTACATTCGTCGAAATGAAAGACGGAAATGCCACATGCAGTTCATAAATAAGATTGGAAACGTTTATTATTATTCTCTCTAGTTCGATCTCACAGATTACCATGTGGCCAATAGCAATTGAATTTTCAAATTCTCCCAATTTTATCTAGTATTTCGATTTATCGAGAAAAGTAAAAATTTTATATGTATGCGAAAATATCAAAAGAATTTTCTATTAAGTATTATCAACTTCTCAGAGGTATAAACTTACTGTTTGAAATCTAAAATGAACACAACACTTGCTTCTTGTTCAGTTTTCAATGAAAACGTTCGTTTATCGTATTCTCGTGTTTAAATACGTTTATTTTCATAATGAATTCTAACAGGAACGAGGAATCTTTAAACGATTTCATTTTAACATTAATAAATAAATTTTATTATTATTTTAGAATTACTTATTATTATTCGTTCATTTTAAAATTACTCGAAGTTTCATTTTTGTTCTTTTTTTTCTTATTCTTATTTTTTCTTTAAGGTCTGGTTTGATAAATAAATTTCAGAATTACTTATTTATTCATTTATTTTAAAATTACTTCAAATTTCATTTTGATCTTTTTCTTATTCTTATTTTTCTTTAGGGTCAGATTTGATATATAAATAGGTTTAATAAATAAAATTTCATTGCCATTTTAGAATTATAAGAAAATATGATACTAATTAATATATTTCATTATCAATTTAGAATTTGCATCTTTTTCTTATTTTCCTTTTTTTCTTTAAGATGTGGTTTGATAAATAAATTTTATTATTATTGTAGAATTACTTATTCATTTATTCATTTTAATATTACTCAAAGTTTTATTTTTGTTCTATTTCTTATTCTTAATTTTCCTTAAGGTCTGATTTATTTAATAAATAGATTTGATAAATAAACTTATTTATTATATTTTAAAATTACTTATTCTTTCACTCATTTTAAAATTACATTAAGTTTTATGTTCATCCTTTTTCTTATTATTCTTCAGGGTCTAACAGTGCAAGTAGACGAATCTGGTAACCTGATAATCGCTAGGATTCTTGGTGGTAGTACAGCAGCAAGACAAAGACTGTTAAGAACAGGCGAGGTTATTCTGGAAGTAAATGGAAAGACTGTTCACAATCCCGACGAATTGCAACAGGCCATACAGGAGGCTAAAGAAAATCTCTTTTTAAAATTGGCCCCAGGAATTGCCAATGATGGCAGTAGACCACTCAAGTCGACGGTAATCAAAAGCATTGTTAGACTTTACTTGTTCCGCTCTGTTGATCAGTTCAACGACTATAACTTTAATATATAATTTTGTTCTTATATTTACTCGACTACGTAACATCTTGAAAACCTAATCACAACTGTGATCATAACTATCGTAATTATATAGAAGTAGTTATAGTAATAACAATATTTTTACAATTATTAAATTCTTTCGATTAATCATCTGGAATAAAAATATTTACACACATTCTTTTCAGTTTTTTTTTATGATTAGTTTTATTGGAAACTTGCAATTATTGATAATTAAACAAATTGTATAATAAAATACAACTCCAATTAAGAGGTTGTGTATATTATGTCTGTTTAAATTGTTTAACAACAAAAATTATTATTCTCTTTTTTTCTCTTTTAAAATACACTTTAAGGTCTTAGAAATAAAATGTCCGTGAAAGAATACTCAAAAATTGATTTTTTTTTTTTTAAATTTAACTAACATATTACTATATACATATTACATATTACATATTTTTTAAATTACAAATTTAAATTATAACTGTAATAATTTGTAATTAATTAATCTCGGATTTGAAACAATATTTTGAAAAATTAATTTTGAAAAGAAATAAGTTAGGATCTTTTTTTATAAGTTAAATTCCTTTTTTTAATTACAGTTGATTTTGTTGGAATTTTTTTTTTTTAAATTTACATAGAGGCTTTTAACCCTTTTAATAATAAATTTATTTTTTACAGTGTTACATGCGAGCCTTGTTCGATTACGATCCATCGGAAGATACACTTTTACCTTGCAAAGAAATCGGTTTACGTTTCGACAAAGGTAATATCTTGCAAATAGTAGACCAAGCAGATCCAAATTGGTGGCAAGCACGAAGGGTCGAAGGTGAAGGATTAAGTGCAGCTGGTCTCGTACCATCCTTGGAATTGGAAGAACGAAGAAAAGCATTTGTACCACCCGAAGCAGATTTCGTTCACAAAATAAGCATATGCGGTACTAGAATTTCGAAGAAAAAGAAAAGGAAAATGTATCAATCGAAATCAAACGGTGAATTTGACAGTGCTGAGTTGTTACTTTATGAAGAAGTTGCTAGGATGCCACCGTTTAGGCGTAAAACTTTGGCATTGGTTGGACCACGTGGGGTTGGTAGACGAACTTTGAAAAATAGGCTGATTAATAGTGATCGAGAAAAATTTGGCACGATCGTACCATGTAAGAATATAATATTCACTTTTTTATTTAATTATTATTATTTATAGGTAATTCGATTTTTTTTTTAAACGTTAGTCCTTTATTTTACATATTTTTTTTTATACCTATTTTATGAATAGATAAAAATTACTGACTTATGTTAATTTGTTATTCATCATTTGTACGAGAAAAAAAATGGTTTGCAAACTAGTTTTATTGAAAATTTTAATATTAAAATTTGTATTATTTTTAATTAATTATATAATTTTAATATTATAAATTTTATTATAATATTTTATTATATTATTAACTATATATATCTATGTTAATTCGTTATCCATCATTTGTACGAGAAAAAAAAAATGGTTTACAAACTCGTTTTATTCAAAATATTAATATTAATTAAATCATTAATTTTTATTCGCGAATTTTAACAAAAATCTTCTTAAACACTTTGCATATTTTTATTTATAGTTTTATAAAAGATTTACAAATTTTATTATAAACAATAAAAATTCTTAATTTCATTATTAAAATATTTTCAAAATTATATTTAGTAAATTACACAGGATTATTCAATAATAATTAAAATAATAAATATTAATTATTATATATATATATATATTTATTTTCAGACACATCACGTCCTCCAAGAGTTCTCGAAGAAGATGGAAAAAGTTATTGGTTTACCGATAGAGAAAGTATGGAACAAGATATCAGAGAACATCGGTATTTAGAATACGGTGAACATGGTGGTCATTTATACGGAACAAAATTAGATTCAGTTAGAGAATTAATAAGAGCAGGAAAGATGTGTGTCCTAGATTGTAGTCCAGCAGCATTGAAGATACTTCATAATAGTACAGAATTTATGCCTTACGTTATCTTTATAGCAGCACCAGGAATGGAACAATTAAAGAGTTTATATGACCTTGGAAGGTCTACAGGAGCAAGCAGTAGAAATTTGACGGTATTTATACTAATCAAATAATATCTTTCATTTATATATTTATAATTCAAAGTAACTCGAAATTTTATTAATTAATAAGCAGTAATTTTATTAGATTAAATTATTTAATGAGTTATTTTTAATTTTCTGTTTTTTTGTTTTTTTTTTTTTATCGTTTTCGTAGAATCGTAGTTTATCCTTGTAAATAATAAACGTTAGATTTGATAAATGTTGTGATAAATGAAAATTATGTGAATTTCTTTTTTTTTTTTTTTTTTTTAAGATAAACGTGTTTGTAAAATATTTCATTGCTGCGCGTATACATGAATAATTATATAAATATTAATTATATATACAGGATGTATCAAAATTTTCCAATCAAACTGCGAGAGCATGTTTTACAAGTGGAAATAAATAAAAATGGTTTTTTTTCGGAGTGTAGTTAGAATTTTATTATATCTTCGTAACAAAATATATTTTGTTTTCTTATTTCCACTTAATAGAATACGTTTCCGCAGTTTTACCAATAAACCCCGAGACACCCTGTATAAATGCATGATACACATTCAATGATGTTTAATCTTTCTTGCATGCAAATTTGATCAACGCGTTTACCTTGATAAAACATTAAAAATAATATTATCTAAATGGCGTTTTTTAAAAATTAATTTAAAAGTCCAAGCTAATTATTGAATTCCATTAGCGTATTTTATTTGCATATTAGAAATCTTTGAGCAATTATGAAAGCAAAATTCTTGCCAAGTATTGAACAGTATTTTATTGATAGAAATATTTGCATTTGTTTAGCAACATTTTATTACTATTAGCATCATATATATCTGAATTTTGAAATATTTTTTTACATGTAATTTGTTAATTTTATATTATTATTGGAGATTGGCAACTAATTCATTACAAATTTTAAAAGGCCATTTATTGACAAAATATCGATTGCAAATTTTGTCGATAGATGGACTTTTAAAATCAGCAATCATAGGGATCCTGTAGGAGGGATGCGCCATGTACATTGCTGGGGAACCGGAACTCGATTTTGCGCGCGAATGATTCAAATATTGAAATAATTATGAAATAATGAATTGCATCAAATACAGAAAAAAATGAACTATATTTAATGATAATTAAAAATTTATATTGAAATAGAATAGGTTACACGAAAAAATTATTATAAATTCAAGCGGTCCCCCAAAATTTTCAGCCAATGGCACATGAGCTGAATATGAATGGCGCATCCCTCCTATAGGATCCCTAAGCAATCACTTACAATTAATTGCCAACCCAATAATTAAAAAAAAAATTTGTTTAGCAATTATTCGTTAAGCTTGATCATCCCCTAATATGATTTGATCCCATTTTTTTAAATGTATTTGATGTTCTTCGCTTGATAGTTTGACCGGCAGAGTTCGATAAGGTACAGCTCGAGGAGGGCCAGAACATTAGAATCCCTTGCATCTTTATACGAGGTTTGTGTTGCATGATGCATCATCATTATTTTCTTTTTTCATTTTTATCATTTTTTTTTTTTTTTTAATTCTATTAGCTTGTACATATTTTTGAAAGTAAATATTATTAATTTTATTGTTGGATACACGTCGTTATAATAATAAAAATTATAATATAAAAATATAAACTACAAAAAAGAAAAGAAAGAAAAAAGAAAAAGAAGAAAAGAAAACAAAAAATTAAAAAAATATATTTGTTTTATAACAGGAAGACGATTTAAAATCAACATTGGAAGAATCTGCAGCTTTGCAAAGGGCCTATGAAAAATATATCGATTTAGTGATCGTCAATGAAGATTTCGATCAAACCTTTAGACAAGTTGTTGCAGCGTTAGACGCATTGGCTACTGAACACCAATGGGTACCAGTCAATTGGATTTATTAATTAAAAATTATCAACACAGACGTAAACAAAGTTTTCGTCTTTTCGAACAAAATGTATCACGAGTCTCGGATGCAAACACGTTTACGAGTGTGAGAAAGAATTAAAACTATTACTGCCGAATAATCGCGATTGTAAATCGTGAATTTAAATAGGCTATTATTTAGGTGAAAAATCGTGCTAAGACGTTTATACAATAACGTTTCAACTGTTCGATATTCCTTATCGAATATCGTTAATCGTTTTTATTATAATCGACACGTGAAAAGCCAAAAATTGTAAAATCATTTTTTGTTTTTGTTTTATTAACCCATTTAGATCTGTTCAAACTAATTGATTTCGTGATATTTTATAACATTATTATGAAATCAAGCATATTTATGCCAAATACTTAAAATATGATACGAGAAAAAGTTGTCTGTGGGGCCTGGATATCTCAGTCGATAAGACAGTTACACCAAAAAGTAAAAAATTCTGGGTTTTAAAATCGTCCTAGTTACAATTACTCCAGCTGTTCAATTTTTTCACAATCCTACAAAATTTTATTATTAATATAATTACAAAATATTTAAAATTGATTAGAAAACATTAGATAAATAATAAATATTTTTGCGAATTTTATTAGAAATCATGTATTTCGCATACAGAAGATGTACCAAAAGTGGTAAAAATTTATTTAGAAAAAGAAAGTAATTATTTATTGATATATAGAATTACATTATTTTAAGATATAATTTTTAAATTAAAATGTTGTTAAAAAAGTATGGGTGCCACGATTTTTGAGTTTCAAATATCTGTCAAAAATAATTTCGAATTTTACAGTCATATTATAAATACGACTTTTGGGATATCCTCTGTAGCTGTAAAATAAATTAATATAAATTTTTTTAAACAAATTACACCTTATACAATAGATCTAAATGGGTTAATACGAAAAATTATTATATATAGATTTTATTATATGCGTTATAATTATTTATGCGAATATTAAGTATTAACGCCTAAAAATAGACAATATATTTAAAAATCATCTATCAGTTCCAAACATTTAATGTAGCTTATGATATCAGCAACGTATTAAACATTTAAGCACTAAAAGTACAAGTACGTTGCTATATTATCATAAATGAATTAGGTGTAATATTAAATATTCCCATTAAATAATTATAAACTATATACGTATATATAAAAGAAACAAACAAACAAACAATACATTAATTATTCTATATCAATTCCGTGTCAGGAAGAAAACTAATCGACATAATTTTTCATTTCAACCAAATCCGAACGTCTCATGCCGTTTTTTTGTAGGAAGTACAATCGTAGAATTGATGTTAATTTTTTTTTAAGTTCATAAACGAGATTATTTCGCCATTATATGTAACACAGCATCTCTACTGTCTTATATGTAAAGATATTTTCTGTAAGGTTTCTTCTTGAAGTTATTTTTTTGTTCTCTTTCTTTTTTGTGTTCATATATATTAATTTATAATATTTCAAATTTTATATATATATAGATAAAATAATGTCGCAAACAAGCAGGAATATATCCCGGTTTGTTTTATTTTTTAATTTAATTTTGATCGATTGGATCGATCAAAAAAATGGAAAACTTAAGAAAAAGCATTCAATCGCCGTCCAATTATTTTTAAGATAATATACGTTTCGTATTTTTAAGTTAGAATCATCTTTTTCTGTGCAGGATCACGTATATATACTTTAGATATATATATTATATTATATTGTATAGAGTGTTTCGTAATATGTGGGGCCAACCTCAGAAATGAAGGAGGGACAAGAAAATTGTGTCTTATTTGACTTGGTTTCACAATTAAAGCCACTTTTGTGTTTCAATAATGTCATTCAATTGTGTTACTAAAAATTCATCATACCTTATATTTTGTTAATTAACAAAATGAAACATTGAACTTTCAAGTACCTTATGCCAATAAATAATAGTAATAATAATAATAAATTTCAATCATTTCGGTTTAATGAATTTAATTTCAAAGCTCAATTTTCTTACTAGAATTATTTCATTATTTTTTATTTACTGTGCGTTAAAAGTTACAAGTGCGTAATTAGATTTTTATTTTTGAGGTTATAGGAAAACAATTATATATTCAATAATAAATAACTTCAAAGACATATGTAAAAAAAAAAATTGTCAACAGATTTAACTCGTACCTTGGAATATTTTAAAAATCTTCGAAATTCAATGATACAATTGCAAGCTTGAATACAAATTGATAAATGCAGCTTCTATAAAAATAAATTGTTACAAGTTATTAGAACACAAAAATGGCTAAAACTTTGAAATCAAATAGAAGAGAATTTTGTTCAATTGCATTTTTGTCCCCTTTTCACTTTAGAAGTTGATTCAACATATTACGAAACATACTTTTTTTTAGATTGAAAACGATCACGTTCATACTTATATTTTATTTTTTATTGTTTTTGTTCTAATAGATAGATGATATATCAATTGTAAGATTTCGTTGATTTATTTCATTTAGTATTAACATTATTATTATTATTATTATTATTATTATTATTATTATTATTATTAATATTAATATTATTTTCTTTCTCTTGTTTTCTATTATCCACGAATCGCCTTCGATGCTCGTACTTACATGCAAAATCATAATTCCTGGCATTGAGTGCCTTAAAAATAAGCTCATTCTCTTATTCAGAGTTTGATGCAAAGACCTACACTTTGTCGAAGATTAAAAAAAAATTAAAAATAAAAAATGTCTTATGTACGGGTTTTTACGTAAGTATTATTAAGATATTTTCTAACGTGTAGCACACTYACTCACTCACTGGCATACGTATACAAATTGATTAAATAAAAATACAAATTGTTCACTTGTGTACAAGGAAATATTATAAAAAGAATTAATGCAATGCATGATGATGATAACGATGATGATGATGTATCGAAAAAGGGTGCGATTTTCATCGGACCAAATGATACATAAAATAAATAAAATTTATCAAGTATTTGTTATATATATATATATATATACATGTAAATAAGACTCATTTCATTAATAATCCGAATTAATTTACACCTATTATATATTTTCATAATTACTTTATGATTTTATATTATTGTTTTATTTTACAATTCTTCATTTAATTAAATAAATAGACAATTATTTTCAAATATATTTCATTTCAAATTTATTTTATTCGTGAATACAGTACACACGCAATTTGCTCGATGAATTATATCATTCTCCACCATCTTTTTTTGTAAAGAAAGATAGAAACAATGCTTCTACAGATCAATGCAATTAATTCGTTTGACAATAATGTAAATTGTGAATAAAAGATGTTACTGAATCTCTTTAATCGAAATTATTGCAAATTCAGATTTTATCACGTGACGGTTTGTTATGTACGATAATCTGAATTAAATGAATAAATAATTTATTAAATAAATACTTAAGATCTTTGATTTACTTAGTACTTTTAATACGTGAATTTTTAAAGAATATATTTCTGTTGAATTTTCAAAGTACAATATCACGATCATTCGAAGATAATTAATATTAAAATTTCAAAAACAAAAAATTGTTTTTTATTTTAATATCGAAAATGAATATAATTTATTTTTGTTTTTCTATATTAAATTTTTAATTTTTTTTTTTTTTTTTTTTATGATAAAAAAACAAAATAAAAATGTATAATTTTTTAGTAACAGAAAGCAAATAGGATATTTTTTTGACTAACTTTGTATATAAAACCATAATAGGTAACTTAAATCAAAGGAACGATTGTAAATTAGTATTTTTTAATATGGTAAATTATTTATTATTTATATAAACGTATTTATTTACTTATTCCCATTATTTACATTTGATAAAAAAAGAATTCTAATCCATCGGTAACTTACCAACAGTAAATTATATAAAACAGTACCAAAAAAGAATGCTGGGTCTATTAACAAGAATCCTGCAAATAGTTTATTGAACTTTCTTCTATTTCCGCCAGATGTCAGAACTAATTCAACTTCAAGCATATTTATTTGAATATCGGTAAAGAAGAACATCGTTATCTATTTTTTTTTCTTACTGATTAAAAATTTTATTACTATCAAATTTACGTAATCATAATTATTAATAAATTATAAAATATTAACTATTTATAATAACAGTCTACAAAACGTTTAACAAATATAATAAAATGATTTTATACTTTCGTCATAAACTAAGGAGTCGATAAAAAAGATAAGTAGAACCTAAATACATTAGGATGTTGAAAAAAAGAAAAGGGGAAAAGTTAATTATATTATATAATATACTAAAACGTTATATAGATAGATCTTTAACTGATAGGAAAAATACCTAAGTAAAGAATAGACGCTAAAGAATCTCTGCGAAAGGATTTTGAGATACATCAATGTGAGGACGTTTTATTACAGTTTTCATCCGCAGATTAGCCCCTTTGGAACCATCGATACTCGATTCAGGAACTTTATAACCCTCATAAAAGTATCTATTTGGTGTTTTCGACTGGACCGACTAGCTTGGAGAAAATCGAACAAAAGGTCTCTCTCTTTCTCTCGTTCACATATTTTTATAGAATTTTTCTCGGTATACGTAAAACGATGTTTTTTCTTTTTTTCGTTTCGGGGGTCCAATTATGCCTGGTAGCCGACCAAACCTTTTCAACTTCTTAAAGAAACTCTGAGATCCCATCCTTTTTTTAATTTCTTCCTTATCCTGATTTCTTTCTTTAAAAGTAGAACTCACAGATAAATGTAAAAAGATAGTCAGTCACTTTTATTCGTAAAAGAATTATTTCTTTTTTATGGTGCACGCGTTAGGAGTAAATAGAAAATATTTTCTTTCATTCCTACCAGATCTCACGATAACTTTTTTTTCCTTGGTAATTCATATACAAATATGAAAAGAATAAATGATATGTCAAGTATAATATCATTATACCTAGAAAAACTTTTATTTTGAATCAATTCGTTAATAAAATCTGAAAAAAAAACGGAACTATCAAAATCAATCAAAATAACTACAAAATCTAAAACAAATCTCCATTAATTTTATATATATATATATGTGTGTGTGTGTGTGTTTATTAATACATATATTTAACTTAAAAATATTTGATTTATCAAAAACTGGATAATGCATTTTACATAACCTAATATACCAATGATCGACCATTTAAATTGGTTTGATATAAACTGTTATACATCAATATTATAATAAATTAATATACATTTTTAACTTAAAAATATCTACTTTATCAAAAATTGAAAGTTGAAAAAGAAATTTTAAATTAAAAAACGTTTTATTACATAATCTAATGTACCAATTTAATCAGCCATCTTAAGATCAGCCATTTTAAATAATCTGATATAAACAATTATACATAAATTGTAAAGAATTCTAATAATAATATCGTTAACTAAAAATAAGAAATTATTTACATGTTTTAATGTAATTTATCTACATTAATTTTTATTTACGTATAATAAGAAAATGTAATTTTCTTTCTTATTGTTGTAAAATTTTTTCTTCTCATCGAATCTTCGCGAGAGGATTCTTGTTTATCCTACGATCGAATACTACTCCTCATCAACAAAAAAAATATCATTGCCAACACACAAACAAACACACACACATACACAGAAAGTCGCACAAAGTTTACTCCAAATCGAGCAAAAGATATGAGAGGAAAAAAGTAGAAGGAGGAGGAGGAGGAGGAGGTGGATGTGGATGGGTAGAGATTGGTCGGTTTGTTCGTGTGTATCACAGTCGTCGAAGTACTCGGGGGGTTGGGGTTTCAAGGGATGAAGTGGTGGTCTGGGGTAGTCGGACATCGATCTGGTAGTTAACTTCAGGGCTCCCATGGGACTCGTTGGCACCTACGTAGCTTTATCGCTTTTTAGTGTGCGTATTCTTGTAGATTTCTCTACTGCTATGTGATTCTCCTACATTTATAGGTTTATATATTATTATACACATGTATATATATATTTACTTAAATGTACATGTGACGTTTGAATAACCATAGCATTTATTGCCATTAACTATACGATACCATTTCGTATACATTTTTTTATTAAACGTGTTTTTTTTATTTACTTTTTAGTTATTCGTATTCGATTTTAACAAAATTCATTCGAAAAATTTCATGATTTTTATTACCAATGTGTTTGGTATTAAAATATATATATGAATATACAAGGTGTCCCATATAACTCTTTTCACGATTTTTCAAATATTTGAAATAACCTGACAAAAAAATATTTTAAATGAAAATTGATCTGTTTTTGATTAATTATACATAGCAATATTTTATTTATATTATTATTTATATAAATTATTCCTTGCTAATCAGGATTTATTCATTTACAATAATTTCAATATATTTAAAAATAATAATAATAATATTTTATAATAAAATAATAAATAATTGTAATACATTAGGTTGGAGAGAGAGAGAGAGAGGGTGGTTTTCAATTGTTTAAAAAAATCAAACGTATAATATGTTATTTTATTTATTACATTTCGTTTTTTACTTTTGTACACACACTTATATACAATAATTCTCTGGTTAAATTTTCTTCTTATTGTCCAAAACGTTCTTAAAAATAACAAAGTTTAATCATATAGATAACAAATTTATATATATATATATATATATATATATATATATATATATATNTTAAAAATAACAAAGTTTAATCATATAGATAACAAATTTATATATATATATATATATATATATATATATATATATATATGTGTGTGTGTGTGTGTATGTGTATATATATGTATATAAAGATGTTCAAATTTAAAACCAAAAAATGTACAAATGGAAAAATGTAGAAGTTAACGCTTAAACAAATATTGGCAATTTAAGATCCGTTTAATTACAAAAATTAAAATTGTTCGTTGTTAATAATTACCATAAAAATGTATTATCCTAAAATAAGGATAATAAAAACAATTTATACATTTACATATTATCATATTATTGTTATTTCTATTTGTTTAAGATTATCACACGATTTTAATCAAAAAGTAGTATATAACAAATATTCATTTAAAAATTTATGTAGGGGAAACTGGGATTATTACCAGGACTATATGTAGAATCGAGCATGTTAAATAAAATAATTATTCGTAAGAAAATTAATCGAACTAGGTTAGAACAGTCTCCCAAAATAAAAAATAAAAAACAAATGAAAAACTTTGTTTCGCGTCCTGATAAAGTCAAATCAATTAATTTAATTTTTGTTATTATTAATCCTTCATTTTTTGTTAACCAGTTAACTGTAAAGGATTTTTTCAAAAAGTGATAACTCCATAATTAAAACTAATTAATTTAAATATCAAATTAATACAAATTTCAGAGCACACACATATATCAAGCAATAAAACATTAAATAACCTAAAATAAATTTGTGTTATTTTTTTTTTTTGCAAATTATAATACAATTTGCTTATACTGAAAAGAATCTTTATATAGGATGATCATTTTTTTTTTTTAGATAAGTCAGATAATCGGATAAAAAAGATTTGAAAACATACTTTGTATTTAATTAAAAACTCTGACGGAAATTATTAAGTGGGCCACATAATACCCTTAAGTACCTTAATTGCGTTTTATATTTGTAAACCTTTAGTTTGATTTTTTTTTTAAATAATATTAATCGTTACTTAAAAGTTTTACAAATATTTTAAATTAAGTTAAAACTTATACTCTAATTCAATGTTTAATAACATAATTTGAAACGATTGTAACAATCTGGAATCGCTTGTAACAATTATAATGGAATAATGTTATAATCTAAAGTGAAATAATAAATTCACTTAACGAATTCGCTTAATGAAAAGTGCATTTGACAAAATGTTTGTTTTTTATATATTTGTCGCTGCAATTACGATTGCGATTAATTTTTCGCATATTTTTGTAATAATAAAACATCCTGATTTTATGAAATTAATTATGTGTTATTATCAACCCATGTAAGTATTTACAATTGTTCCGGAACTGAAATATAACATTTGTTCCGTTTCTATTTAATTATTAATAACTTGCATATTACACGATGGCATACAATGAAATTGTTGTAACTTAACAAAATTAAATAATGGAGTAACATTTCCGTACAATAACATTTGAAATAAACATAATAAATTTTCGTATAATCGTATTTCAAAAATCATAAAATTTCTACCACCCCTAATTACCCCTACATATATAATATATATCTATATATATATATATAAAAAAAAAAAACAAGAATATTTATACATGTCATATTAGTTAAACGATTCTTACGATATTATTATTAACAAACAAAGAAATTCACTATTATTATAATATAGTACTTACAATTATTAATAAGTAATGAAATATTTTACAAATGAATTATATATAAAACCAATGTTATTATATATATATACAATTTCGAATGAATTTAAAGGAATATTAATCTAAATATAATTAATTTTGAAACAAATCATATGAATTATTAATATATATATATTTACTACATGTAATAAATATTATGTATTTATTAGTTATTGTATTATAATATATAAAATATATTATAAATATATAATATATATATTTATTATATGTGTAAGTACATTATTATTGTATATCATGATAATACAATTATATATATATATTTATATCTCATATGAATAATTTAAATATATATGTGCCAATAACTATGAATAATAAATTGATTTTGAGTAAAATCATCGAAAAAAATGAGAATAATTGATTCTAAATGTCTTTTTTAATTACTGACACATAGAATACAGTTGTAGGTGTTAAATACAAATTAATAAAACTTATTTTTATAAGTTGCTGTATTTTAATCTTAAATTGCATTCGTTTAAAGATCCGGTGTGTATGATCATGTTAAAAAATGACGTATTTTCTCTTGACTAGTGTCGGTTATTCTTATGTTTGTTTGTTTGTTTGTTTTTTATTAATTATACATTATGCTATTGTTTTAATTATTTATAATACAATCTTAGCAACTTAAAATGAACCATTACCGACTTACAGTCCAATTAATTGCACAAGATCACCTTGTTCAGTGTCAGGCCTGGTTTAGATGTGAGTACAGCTGTTGAACACAATAAATTTATAATGAATATATATGTGTATATATATATTCAATACAATTACAATTAAAATGTGTGAATGTTTCTGTATGTTGTAGATTTTTTTAATTGTCTTCGAGCCCGAATTTGTTCCATTGAAAAAAAAAATTATTAATTTTTTTATTTATTTTATATGAAAGTAAATTCCATGAGCCTTAAACCAATTAAAAAAAAAAAAAAAAAAAACAATGGATGTTAAAAAAAATTTGTATTGTATCGAGGATTGTTCAATTAATTGTCCTATATCGTATAAAAAAAAAAATCATCATCGTCATTAGTGTCGAATAAACGTCGAATGAATAACTTTCAATTGTGTCAGAATTTTTCAAAAATAATTTGACTGTTGTTCTTGCTAGTGTAACAATTGTGATTAATGAAAATTTAACAATGTACAAAATTCATCATCTCGTATACCTTTTGTTCCATTTCTTCGCGTTTTTTATTAATTTTTCTTTGCTTGGCACGTCTATTTTGAAACCAAATTTTTACCTGTAACAAATCAACAAATAGAAATCAATTAAAATATCAAATTATTGTTAGGGATAAAATTGAAAATTGAAAGAATATTTATATAAACGTATTAATTTATTTAAATAATTGCAAGTAAAATGAAATACGTGGGAGCTTTTACACAAATACTACAAACCTAACTTGACTCTATTTTTCTAATTTCAAAAATCAAATGTAACATTGTTTTACTGTTTATAAAAAAAAAAATTAAAACCAGGGATGATACAATAATAATAAAAACTCTACTATAGTTAATAATTAATACCTTTTTTATATTAAATAGTACATCAAAAAATATATAATTTCATATAGAAATTCAAAGTTGACTTTCATATGTCTTCTAAGCGGTCAGCTAAAAAATTAAACTATAAACGTGAGTATATACTATTTTTAAAACATAGGGAATTTCGTTGAATATATTTTTTTTTCCTATCACCAATAGCAATCGAATTATTCGGGTGGCTTATTTTAAATTCTTCACCCGGAATACACGATAATTGGTTGAAACATTTGAAGACTATTCTTTTCTCATAATTTTGAAATTGTATATTAAATTAATTAATTTAACAAAACAAAAAATACAAATATAATTTATCGTATTATTTATTATTGAACAATCATAACAATTATTTGTTTTTATTTAATAACGATAAGCCTAATTATTAAACAAAATTAATTTTAAATATAAAATGTTAAGTATTATAATAAAGTAGTTTTAATAATAAAATTAATAGAATAATTTAAAAAGTGAATTTAATCGATTTGACTTGTGAATCACACACATCATTTATTAATTTAAGGTATATTAATTAATTAATCATTCGAAATAATAATTACCTGACGTTCGGAAAGAGATAGGGTACCAGCAAGTTCAGTTTTACGTCGGATTGTGATGTAAGTATTAAAATGAAATTCTTTTTCAAGTTCCAATCTTTGAAAATCGGTATAAACCACTCTGTATTTGTCTTTGGTCCGAGTTTTGCCTGTAAAATAAATAAATAATAATAATGTAATAAATTACAAAACATTTAATTCTATACATTTCATTAATTCTTTATAACAGATCATTATTTTATATTCGTTATTAAATAATTAATTATTATCAAATCATTTACATCGGAAATTATAATAAAAATGAAAAATAAACGATAAAATGAATTTGATTGATTAATTCATTCTCATTTTACGTTGTGTTTTATTATTTACTTTTTACTTCTTAATTCTTTTTTTTTTATAAATAAAAAATAAAGGTAAGATATAACTATTCGTAATAATGAAAAAGCACGAGTATATTCTTAGAATAGATTCGTTTACTAGGAGATAACAAGACGTTATCGCGAGTATCATGAAAACTTCTTTATCCCTTTTTGCTCTATTACTATCGTTATTAAACTTCGCGATAAGCATTCGTTGTTGATACTTATATTGATACTGAGAAAAGAAAAAAAAAAGAAAAAAGAATTGAAAAAAAAAAAAGAAACAAAAATTAAATATCTATCTATTAATTATCCCAGTAACCAATTCATTAATAAAAATAAAATTAATAAATTTTAAAAATATCATTTCTTTACTGCACTAAAATATGTCTTTTTTTTTATTAATCATACAACCAATTATTTATCTTAACATTATTAATAACGAAAGAAGAATTCAAATAAATAAATAAGATGAAATATTAATTTAATAATAATTAATTATAATTCTATAAGTAATGTGATAAATATAATTACAAATGCAATTTTAAAATATATTGCAAAAATTTTAATATGCAAAGATTAAGACAAAATAAAACGTATTAAAAAATATAAATAATTATTATTAGAAAAATATTATCTCTATTCTCACAAGTATATACCTTAGTAGAACAAAATATTGAATACATGTGTATTTAATATTAAAAAGACATTGTATCTCTTTTTAATATTAAATACACATGTATTCAATATTTTTCAATATTTTGTGCTACTAGGGTAGTATTAACAAAATAGAATAAATTCGGACAACTATACCTAACGTTTTACGTCTGATCTCAGGAAATAAATTCTTCCAAATCTAGTTTTTTGAAAATTCTCAAAAATATACTACTATATACTAAAAAATACTACGTGGAGATGTTTGCATTATACAAAAATAATATTTAACAAGAATCATGATATTTATTGGTTTTTAACTTGCAAAGTGACATTAAATATTGTGTACGACAACAAAATTCAATTCCTAATTCAATTTAATTAATTGTTCTTATATTTTTTTTTTCATTCATATAGAAACTATATGTTTCAATGAAGTAAATCAATGACCTAACCTCAAAATGAGCTTTTCTCATTGGTGAGAAAGTATTAATAAAAAAATAGCTCGAACAAAATAACTCTGAAAAATGAGAAAAGTAAAAAAAGAAAAAACATTTAAAAAATGATAATGGAATTAAATATTTCTTAGAGGAAAAACTAAAAGAGACATTTATTTGATTAGAAGAACTTAAATTCAATATTACAACAGCCACGCGTAATCTATGCACGAGAATTAGTAATACTCTTCTTTATAATTATAATTTATGGTGACACAATTTAGTTGATACGCTTTTTGAAAGAACATCGTTACAACTTACCAATTAATAATTCTATTCGTAATTAAAAAAAAAAAAAAAACGAAGAAAAATAATTATACAAAAAAAAACTATTATAATATAATATATATATATATAAATAATTCTTACAAGTGATCATTTTATTTTTACTGCATAAAAAAGAAGTCTTCGTTTTAATTTTTTATTTCTATTCCAGTCATATACATATAAAAAAAAATTATTATACATAATAATTTTTAAATATTTTTACATTTTAAATTATTATTTATAAACAATAAAAAATTTTAATTATTTTTTTATATTATTTTATATTATTTTAATATAAAATATTTTATAATAATATTTTATTATTTATTTAAATATTTTAATTATTACATTAATAATAATATTTTATATTATTATATTAAATAATATAATAATTAAATATTTTTATATTTGCTTATCTTAAATTATTATAAAAAAAAATAGTTATATTATAAATAATAATTCAATTTTTTTTTTACTGCATAAAGAAGAAATCTTCGTTCCAGGTTACAAAATCAAAGAGGAAAAAAAAATAAATAAAAAATAAAATACACAAAAGAAAGAAAGAATAAAAGAAGGAATAAAATGACGAAGAAAACGATGATGTTGAACACGATACGATGTGTGAATAACTTTACTCGACGTGGCATTGTAAGAAGAACCCGATTACGCTTGTACGGAATACAGAATGGAGAAGAGAGAGAGAGAGAGAGAGAGGGAGAGTGAGAGTAAGAGTGAGAGAGAGAGAAAGAAAGAGTGCTATAATAAGAGCAACACCTAGGAATGAAGGACCGACTGACTGAGAGAAACAGAAAACACTAAAAGAGAGAGAAAGAAAATAAAAGAGAAAAAAGGATAGAATATATGTATATAAGAGGAAAAGAGAGGAGGAATGAGAGGAACGATTAGATAAGGCTTGTCGGCAAGATCAAAGGCGTGAACGTTAATCCACCACTCCTCGATAAGAGTACTCCGAGGTCTTTGAGGTGGTATCACGAATAGGCTTCGACCTTAGATTTTTCGACCGTTCAAATAGGTGGATCCAGTATGGCTGGCTGATACACAAACTTATACACAGTACACACACATATACACGTTGAATTTCCTGTTAGAAAAAAAAAAAAAGAAAAAAATCAAAACGACTGTTTTCCTTTTTTTTTCCTTCTTTCTGCCCCCTACAAGTTCCCCTGTGATTCCATCAAACTACAGTGTTTTTTTTTTTTCTACTATCGTAATTCATCATCGAGAAGAATCATGTCGAATGTTGTCAACGATGTTTGAAGATTATTACGAATTATATTTTTCTATTGTAAACGATGTAGTTGTACATAGCTATGTCAAGTGTAATGATTATTTGTTGTGTAAGTGATTATTATTATTTCTCTTTTTTTATTTGTTTTCTTTTTTCTTTTTTTCATTATTGCTCGAAGATACGACACGCGATATATTAGAGAACAGATTATCTAAGGATTTGTCTGTTTTTGTTTGTTTTCTTTGTAGATTTTGAAATCAATTAGTTATCCTATATATATTATATAGGATATTAAGATATAAGATATAAGAATTATATATATAATTCTTCACACTATATAGATGAGAAAATTTTATTTAACTCATGTAACCAATAAATTATAATTTTCATTGACAAAAATAAGAAATTAAATAAGAAAAAAATTAGATCATTTAACGTAGAAGAAAATTGTTTTTGCAAATCATTAAATCAATTATTATTTTACTCTTTAATAAAAGAAAAGAAAGAAAAAAAAATAAATAAATGTCTTCGTTAGACAAGGATATATTTTGTATATAATACAAATTCAATTTTATTAGCCCCATTCGTTAATACAAAAGGATAAGTAATTATTGCATAATTAGAAAAATTGTACATACATATTATATACATTTATGCAATCAATAATTATTCCTATATTCATTAATAAGTAGATAAAAATTAAATTAAAAAAAAAATAAATAAATACAATCCTTTAACGTAAAAAGAAATTTGTATTTTTTAGGTTATGAATTTAATTATAATAGCCTATTAATTAATACAAAATAAAAAGAATTAAATAAACATTTAATCTGAACCAGAAAATTATTCGTCGATCATATAAAATGAATTAATTTATAACCTATTTTACTTATTCAACGAACAAAATAAAAATAAATAAAGAAGATATTAAAAAAAGAAAAAAAAACAAGAAAAAAAACAGAAATAAAGAAGATATTCCAAAAAAAAAAGAAGGAAAATAAATAAATAAAAATGTCTTCATTAAATAAGATATAAGATTTCTAGCGAGATATCATTTAAAGCAAACTAAAGTAACGTTTAAAGTATATTAAGCTTAAAGAATTCTCAACTTTTCGAATCTCTATCGGGATCACGAGTGATCGTTATCAAAACGTAAGTACATCAAATCTCCTCCTTCACCACCTCCTCATATATATAATGGCTCTTCTCTATCCCAGAATCACAGCAAACGTACGAAAATTCTTTTTAATGCATGAGGACTTAATAATAATTTAAGTAAGTATAAATATATATATATATATATATATATATATATA
>NW_015148989.1:1235413-1377522 GCF_001465965.1 Polistes dominula | reverse complement strand
TATAAATATATGTATCTCTAACTATCGTTAAAACAACAACAATGACGTCAAAATCATGACTCTTAAGAATTGATAAATACTTCTTCTTCCCTTTTTTTTGAGGTTTACACATATTCCCTCTTCACACCTTTACCCTTCACCTAACCTTCACTACTTTCTCACTTTCTCTCTCTCTCTCTCTTTTTCTCACTTTAAATCTGTAAATATTTGACAAAGCTTGTAAGACATGATCGCCTTATTCGACTTCATTTGATATAATGCACGTAAACAGATCTTATGTACAATGAAATATTCTTAAACCGTTATCGAAAGTCAGACTTTATCTTTTTGTCAAAAAAAATAAAGAAAAAAAGGAAGAAATAGATCGTAATCAACACAGATCAAAAAGAGAAAAGAAAGAACGAAATTAAATATTCCTCCAAAAAAAAAAAAGATGTAATTTGAAATTTTGTCGTAATTTCGATTTCTTCAACGTAAGTTTCGTTTTCCTTTTTTTTTTCTACGTTGTAACAAAGCTTCTAAAGATTTTCAGGATTAACACGTTAAATTTGAAAGTATCATATATATATATATATATATATATATATATGTAACAAAAAGAGAAATAAAAAAGACCCAACAACTATAAAAAAAAAATAGAAGAAAGAAGGAAGAAAAGAAGAAAAAAATAAGAAGGATGGGTAATAAAATGAAAGAAAAAAAAGACAAAAAAAGAAAAAGAAACTGGAAAAAGAATAAAAAAAGAAAAAGAAATGTGAAAGCAAGAAAGAGGAAAACAAAAAAAAAAATATTCGAAGAAAAAGAGTTTTTTGTGTTGTTTTCACGTTGAGAATTCGTTCTTCCTGTTCTTACGGGTCCCGTCCAATTTTCTACGAAATTTTTACACACACCTGAACTTTTCAGATCCGAAAACGTCCTTTACGATTTTTCTCGAGGGATTTTCTCTCGCACGAGGCTGGTGCCACCACCACCACCACCATCAACCAACCACCAACTACTAACAAACCAACCACCACGGATGTGATTGTTTGAAAGGGCAAAAGCAAAAGAAAAAAAAACGAGAAATAGAAGGAGTTTGAGAAAAAGAGAAAGATAAAGATAGAAAGAAAGAGAAACTAGTGTGTCGTTTCAATATAAAGTCCTGTGTGAGCTCGTGAACGTTTACGTGACTCACAGTATAAGGGATTACCGTCGGCCTTTTTCATCTCTTCGATATCTGAACACTCTCATAGTTACGATTATACGTCAACGATTCTATCAAAGTCATAATCACTCTATCGTCGAACCATTTTTCTACTCTTTTCGAATGCTATAATAATTGTTTTACTATTTGTTTTCATTTTCTTTTTATTTTCTTTTTGTTTCTAATTTGATCGATCAATTTCATATTCGTCGCAAAAACTTATCGAATTGTTATTTATCTTCGTAATGATTATACATCAACGATTCTATCATAACCATAAATATTCTATCGTCGAATCCTTTTTCTTCTTCTTCCAAATACCATAATTATTTTACTATTTTTTATTTTCTTATATTTTTTTTTTATTTCCAATTTGATTAATCAATTTTATCGATTATTAGTCGAAAGAACATATCGAATTATTATATTTTATCTTCGTTTCGAATTAAAAAAAAAAAAAAAATATATATATATATATATATATATATGTATTTCTTTCTGGTTAATTCTTTTGTTTATCGCATATTTTCAATTCGTGCGTGGAAAAATTATGAAATTCGGCGGTGGTAGACACACCGATGTTGATAAGGATACAACATCACGGTCGTTGATACCTCAAGAGTCTCTCCTCTCTATCTCTTTCTCTTTCTCTCTTGGATGGAAGAATTTGGAAAGGTTGTGTGTTTGTGAAACGTATACGCAACCACATCGTGCATGTTGATTCGTGGATTACTGGCTGATTTACTTTTAGAATCACAAACGATATTTTATGATCTTAAATTCATTTCATTTCTCGTCTTAAGTTTTTTTTTTTTTTCCAAGCATTTGAAGGATTCTCTTTCGAAATTTCGTTATAACTCTATTTTTTTTGTTCTTTCTGGGAAAGAAGAAAAAGAAAAAGAAAAAGAAAAATAAGTATCTAGTATCTAAATCAACGATCAAATGACTTTAATTTTATTCTTCCAATTGTCAAAAGAGAATAATCGATAAGTTATCATTCTAAATATTAATAATCGATGAAGAAAAATAAAAAAAAACAAAAAAAAAACAGTATATATCGTTGTCTCTCGTAGATCTTTGAATAATATCAAAAAATGTCATAATCTTTCATTCTAAATATAATTGGGAATATAATAATCGATTGAAAAAATGGAGTTCAAGGTAAATTGGTATCGCGATAAAAATATCTATGTAGTTAGAGATGCATCCGTAAGATAGAAAAAAAAAGAGAAGAATAAAAAAAAAATAAAATTAAAAAAAAGAGAATAAAAAGAGAAGACAAATATATGAACGAGATGACTAAAACGTGCTAGTTATTGCGTATGATAAGAGAAAGAGAGAAGCAAAAAAAAAAAGAAGAGAAAGAGAGAAATAGAAAAAAAGAGAGAATGAGAGAGAAAGCAGTGAGACAGTCAAGGGAGAGAAGAAAGTGTGCTCGTGGGACCCGTTGCCACCCCATTATAGCATTTGCTCTTCCATTTCGAGCTACGAAATGGCAAAAGCGCGTGCCCTGCTTTCCCTGCCAAGACTTAAACCATACACCCACCCCCTCCTATGGTTCTCTCACCCTCTCACTCTTTCTCTTTCTCACTCATTTCAACCCCTCGCGAAATTTCCCGACGTTCACGCATCTCGCCCGGGGTACTATTCGTCAGTGGCATCACAATTACTCGTATTGTGCCATCCTCACATTTGTATACGAGCATATACGTTTCAAATAGACATCAGATTTATTATCCATCGAGTATTCTTTTCGTCTATAATTTTTCAAGACAAGTTACTGGGTGTAAATGTTAATAGAGTAATTTATCATTTTTTTCTTTTGTTCTTTTAATTACGAATAAGATTTCTTATAATTAGAATATCTAGGGATTGATGACAACGATTTATGTGATTTAATTATAATATTTTTTAACTATATATTATTTTAACAATATAATATTATAATTATAAAGAATTTCTATTGTATTTTATTTTATCAAATTATTATTGTATTATACCCTTATGATTATTAATTAACCAGTTTGTTGAATGATTGGCAACGAGTTATGTAATTTAACTGATGATGGGAATTTTTTATTGTGTGTTATACTATTATATGATACTGTGATGATTATTAGTTAACTACTTTGTTGAATGATTTGCAATAATTTATGTTGATTTAATTAAAGATAGAAAATTACTATTGTGTATTATTATATCAAATAATTATTATATTATACTGTGATGATTATTAATTAACTAGTTTGTTGATTGATCTGCAATAATTTATGTTGATTTAATTAAAGATAGAAAATTTCTATTGTGTATTATTATTATTATTATTATTATTATTATTATTATTATTATTATTATTATATTCTATAAAAATTATTATTATATTAAACTTTGATGGTTAATTAACCAGTTCGTTGAGTTATCTAACTGAAGATAGAAAATCTCTATTGTATACTATTATATCAAATAATTATTTTATTATAATGTGATGATTATTAATTATTCAATTTGTTGTAGGAACCTTTTGGAAAAATATATATTTAAATTGTGTCATCAAAATGAAACGTTGACGGGTATACTTGTCAAACATAGAGTATATTTAACTGTTGTAAAATTAAATTATGTTTTAATCAAACGATTGTTTGATATTTTTATAAAATTAATAATTGTATTGCTATACAATATTTATTTATTTAATTTAATTTAAATATATGGCTGGTCTATAAAGTGATTAGTAAAATATTTAATCTTTTATTGTTGAATGATATTGAATAAAATCATTGTATACTCGTCAATCATTGCTAACTGCTTAATTAATTGAAAAATTAGCATAATATTGTAATATTATTATATTAAACAAATATATAAATAATATTAATATAATATAGAATTAGGCTCATTTAATAAAGGTTCATATAACAGCAAAAAATATTATATGAAATGATACGTGCAATTTAAATTCATCGAATTTTCCTATGATTAAACTTAAATAAGAATTTTTATTATACCACTTACAATGAGATTTATGATTAAATAAAAAAGAAATATGTGTGTTATTTGAACTTCCATTATTTTTACTACCTGCACTATAAATCATAAATATATGTGCGAAATAAATTGGAAAAAATGTTGTGTTTCAATTTGAAGAAATATTTTTATACAATAGATTTTTAAAATGTTTTATTTAAAACGCACACATTATTTGATAATTCGATTTTGAGTTAGTATCATAAATAGACCACGCGTATACCAAAAATGATAAGCGTTTGATAAAATGTTAAAATTATAAATTCTTTGATTTTTATAAGTGCTGGAGATTTACTTTCTAGTAAAATAAATATCAAAATTATAAAATAAAAAATTTATATATAAAAATTATAACTTCATTTATTTCGTATTTCAATCCTATAAGAATAATATAACAAATTTTATTTATAAAATTTACAATTTCTACGATTTATTATTACTCTTTTAATTTCTTCATCAATCATTTTATTAAATCTATGATAATTTAAATTAAACGTTTCTATTGAATTTTTTTAACAATTAATTTTGAAATCAAATTTTTAAATAAAACATCAATTATGTATTAAAATTGTTGATATTTCTGATAGAACTTTATCTAACTTGATAAATGTTTCATAAAATTTCGGATAAAGTTTTTGGCTCTATTTTTTTTTTCCTTGATAATGCAAATATTTAACCAATTAATCGTCGAGTAAATTCGTCTAACTAAAAAAAAAAAAAAACCTACTTTGAGTAACTACTCTTTCATTACTCCGCAAGAATTATTATTGGTTCACGGTTTAAAAATTTTAATAAACATTATAATCAAATTTATAATAATCATATCAATAATTGTTTTTGTTTTAATATATATTATCTATCAATAAAGCAAATATTATTATTTAACTTTAAAATAACATCTTACGTATAAGAAACGAAAACTGTATAGGTGAGAAATAACGTGTTAGCCCTTTTCTCTCCGACGGCCGTATAAAAACACCTTCAATAAGTAGACGACAGGTATAAATGGCATAAAGTCGTATATAAAACAAATGCCACATTCTATTAAATATAATATATTTATTATATTCATATATATTATACTATACCATATTTTATTTTATATCAATGTATGTATATGTATAATATATTGTCTATTCAGCTGAATATTTTTGATAGATTATTATTTCAAATATTATAATTAATTAAAAAACAGGATACTATCGTCATTTATAAGTGCGTTGAAAAAAAAAAAAACTACGAAATAAAAAAATAAATCTTAAATTAAAACAGTAAAAATATTTGCATTATATTATTAAAGGAAAATTTTGATTTAAAAGCTATGATTATTAAAAATTAGTTTCTAAATCAAATCAATACTTGTTTTACTAATCGTCGATTTCTTTTACACCTTTTTATTAATTAATATTCTGATAATTTTGACTAATTCTCTTGTTAGTATTCTATTTTTTGTTTATCACGATAATACGAATATTTATTAAGCAAAAAGCAAAGTAATTTTGCCTAACTAAAAATTAATATTAATTCGACAATGAAAAATAATCTAATATAAAAATATACTATTTGTATTTAAGATACGAAATATAAATGAATTATTAATTATTTTTCTACATTTTTATAATTATCATTCTATATAATGAAGAATTATCATATATAAATTAAAAATAAAATATAACTGAATAATATTTAATAAAAATTTATATATACAAATATGTAATAAAATTACATATTTGATATAATGAATTTATAACAAAATATGTAATAATAAAATTATTTGTGTGCGAGAAATAAATCAAATAACTGTTGTAATATGTATCATAAAGTTTGTGGAGCAAAAAGAAAGGTATCGTACGTTCGTATATATCAATTGTGAACTGTCAGCGACGTAATCAATCAACAGCAGTCACATTTTCTTACAAACATGACAGAATGAAAGAATTGAAATGTCAAACAAATTGAAAGATCATTCGAAAAATTTGACGTTTATCTGATAGTAATCTTAAACACTTAAACGTTTTGAATGAACGATATTTTTGAACTGAATTCTATCAAAACTTAACACTTATCATTAATATTTTAAAATTACAAAATTATTCGCGATTTATTTAATTTGTTTATAATTTAATTTGTTAATAGAAAAGGATATCACAAAAAATTATGATTCTTTTATCTATTCTGATAAAAAAGAATTTATATAAATAATTTATTTCATAATTTATTTGATCTGAACTAATTTTTATCATAAATGGAATAATACATGAATTTTTCTAAAAAGAATTATAATATTGATGTTAATTTTTTTTTTCTTTAAAGACAATGTTTTTAAATCTGAAAAATTTCGAACAACACACACACACACACTCAATGTTTATTTTAAGAAATACATATCTATACAAAAAAAATAAATAATAACAAAAAATAAAGAAAATCAAAACAATAACTAGAATTATTTACTACCTGCATATTCTCATCAAAAAAAAAAAAGGATTAGAAATATAGAATATTTATTTTTAGTCCCTCATTGTTAAAATATAATATTAAAAATAATAAAGAAAACAATACAAATTTTGGATCATTTTCTTTTTGCTTATTGTTAAACTTGAAATTTTGGAAATTAGTAAAGTTTCTATTTGTACCACTATGCATTTAAAGATGGAAGATGAACCTAACCTATTATTACCGACGGTGAATAAAAGACAATGCACAATTGTATTAGAAACTACCAAAATGTATCTAAAAATTTTCTGGATAGAAAAGAACAATTGTAAAGAAAAACCAACTAAATTGTTATATATATATATATATATATATATTATAATGTATACTTTTTTTATAAAATAATTTATTTATTATAAATAAAACAAAAATATAGAAATTTTGTGGAATATATAACAAAATAATATTCTTCGAATTCTAAAACATACGTTTCCTTATTTAAAAATTTTCTGGATAGAAAAGAACAATTGTAAAGAAAAACCAACTAAATTGTTATATATATATATATATATATATATTATAATGTATACTTTTNATAATGTATACTTTTTTTATAAAATAATTTATTTATTATAAATAAAACAAAAATAAAGAAATTTCTGGAATATATAAGTATATACATATATTTTTTTTTTGATAAAATAATTTATTTATTATAAATCAAACAAAAATATAGAAATTTTGTGGAATATATAACAAAATAATATTCTTCGAATTCTAAAACATACGTTTCCTTATTTATTTATGTATCAATGAAATTTGTTATTTTATTATTTTCTATTTTCTATGATTTTTCTTAACACTGTTTCGTACAGTTTTTAAATAAATCAATGAATACCTGTTGATCAAATTCTGTGTGTATTTCAATTTCTTGATAAATACTTATCCAATGATAATGATTTTTCAAATTAAAAACTATTTGATCTTCCGATTCTACCATCTTCAATTGTAAAATTAATTCAAACAGAATAATACGTAATACAATAATGAAACGTGCAATTGAACAATCATAAATAATTGATTCTTGTAAACGTAAACATTAATATTTCTATTTAAATATAAAATTGTACAACCTTTGTTATTAAAACATTATAAAAGACCTTTTCATTGAATTTATTTAAATGTTAATATTACGTGAATATTTTATCATTTTTAATATTTTAAACATTAAGTTTAGGTATGCAAGAACCGATCAATAATATGTTAATGTAATTCTAAAAAAAAAAAAAAACAAATTTTGTTATATCCATCTTATATAATATTCGATGTTTTAACCTTTCATTTTACAAGCGAAATAAACAACGAATAAATATAAACGAACGCTTGTAAGTATTAAAAAAAAAGAAAAAGGAAGAAAATAAAAAAGTTACATCTAGGACAAAAAAAAATTGTCGTTTTCCTATTTACATTAAAGAGATTGAAAAATATTGTCTCAACTCGTTTAACGTTTAAGAATAACACAATCAAAATCATAAATGATTTAAAAGTCAAGTCGTTTAATAACCTAGTTGCGTAATAAATTCGCACGAGTTTGCATACGTCGCGAGTATTAAAAAAGTGAAGAAATAAAACAACGCGAACTATTATAAAGATCTATATATATATATATATATACATTCGTATGTATTGTTAAAGAAGAAGAAATATTATTCTAACGAACGATCTTCTTTCCTTTCATAAAAGGTTAACGATCTCTATTTATTCGAACGAGAAAATAAAATAAAAAAAAGAAAAAAAACGTTCCCGTTTTGCTCATATAGTTAATTCTAAGAATCTTATTCAAGATTCTTTGAATGCGGGAAGAGAGATACCAAAATGGCGGCCCCCGTCAAGATTATAAGACCGTGGGCATCCATATTGTGTACGTTTTTTGTATCGTTGTACTCGAAGAAAGGAAAAGAAAATTCTTAGTGGTCGAAAAAAAAAATAAAATAAAAATAAACAAGAAAAAAAAAGATAAAGAAGAATATTTCTTGTCTATTCGTGCGTTATTTGTACGCATGCTAGTACTCTCATATGTGCGTATATGTGTATATATGTGCGTTTGTCTACTTGTCCAAACAAAAATGTATAGAATAGATGATTTGCTGCTGGTTGCATCTCGACAGGTATAAGCGAATACAAGTTTTAAGCACGAAAATCGTAATACCGTTCTGCGATACACAAGATTTTCAACGATGCAGGCAAAGCGGTCGGCTGCAATATAACCATAAAATGCAGATAATAACCGTTGGCTAGGTAGAGGTAGGTATTGGAGGGTCGCACGGTCGTGAAATGGAACTGGCTAAAGAAAAATGAAAAAGAGAGATGAGGAACACGTAGAAGAAGGAAAAAGAGGAAAAAGAAAGAAAGAAAGAAAGAAAGAAAGAAAGAAAGAAAAAAAAGAGAAGAAAAAAAAACGGACTATAAGTCGTTCCCCCATCTAGAAAGTAAGAAAGAAAAGTTAAGGCCTATGACAAGAGAGACTCGAATGAAAAAGGGTGAGAAAATCTAGATAATTGCAAAGCTGCTTCTCTCTTTTTTCTTTTTTTCTTTTTTTTTTTTTGTCAATGTCGGCACTTTTACCGGACACAAGAAAAAATATAGAAAGATAGAAAAAAAAAAGGTGTCGAATATAAGAATAACAGAATGTAAAAGAAAATACGATGTTTAAGGATCGACTTAAACGATACTATTCGGTGGATTAGAAAAACTATCGTTATTATTATAAATATTATTTTTTTTTGCTCGCAAAAATAGTTTAGTTTGAAGCAAATTTGTCCTTTAACATTAAATTGCAATTAATTATTATTTTCTCTATATAGTTTCCTTTATATATTATTTATATATAGTTTATTTTATATTATAGTTATATTAATTTATTTATAAATATATATAAACTATAACGACAGAAAAATAATTTTCAAGAAATACTATTAACCTCAAGTTTTAATCATGAAAATTGTTAAACGTCTAATTAATTAATTAATTTAACATTAAATTCATTGTATTATACTATTTTTAAATATATTTTATTTTTCTGTACGTGAGATATAAAGAAGCATATTAAAGAAAAATACAAAAAATAAAGAAAAGATACATCGATTTGAGGCCAACGATCATTCAATAAATAAATGTAAAACAACATCGATAAAAATCACATACAACATGCCATAACATTTGTCATTTCTCTTGCTTGCTAACAATGTTGCTTACAGCATATAATTATTTTCTCGATAAGAAAGATTCTATTAATAATAGAAAAAATTAAATAGAAATGAAGCGGGTACGATAATTATTAATGAAAATTTTCTCGTACCGGTACCATCGAGTGTGCAGAGCTCGTGAATCGTCGTAGCTTGGTTTTCGTTGGAATCCGTTGCTACGTTGCAAACTGCAACATTAGAAGAGACCACAACTCGCAGAACTTTGGGGAAAATCTCGTCAAATTATATAATATATTTTTAATTTTACGAAATATTTTTTAAACATATATATATATTTTTTTTTGTATTTATGGACATTTTAAAGAATCCCCATTCCCAAACATAAGAGAAAAAAATTGATTTTAAAATGAATAAAGGTGATATTAATCCTGTTAATTATTTATACAGAGTATTATACGCGTCAGTATAGTTGCGTCAGCATGATTCATATATATATACATATATATGACATTATACAAAAAAAAAAAATTATCATTAAAAACGACACATATAATAAACATTTAACTGTATAATTTTATCCGAATTTTTTCATACAAAGCATAGAAATACGTTCAACGTAAATCACCTTTTTTCAAAATAATTCGAATTTTTTTTTTTTGTATTAATCTTTAATCTGATTTTAATACTTTAGAACTTTTAAAATAATTTTTCATATCTAAGAAAATGTATGTGTATAAATATATTTTTCAAAAATTTATACCGATCATCGTACACAAACGTTTATTCTCGTCATTTCAAATGAAAATAATGTTTCATTCTATTCGTATAATTGATGAACATTTTTTTTTTTTTATGTTTATGTTTGTTAAATTTAAGATTGTAAAAAAGTAAAATGTGTGAAGAAAAATCATATAGGGTCCGAGATGAAAAATCCAAGTTGACGACGAGAGACCAGAGATCGAGAGAGTGAGAGAAAAAAAAAGAGAGGGATTATCTTACAAATATTTGAGAGCAATTAGATGTTTACCCGTCTGTTACCGTGTTTACATTGTTTCCCCGTATCTAGTCCGTTCAGACGTGTTTATAACCTTTCACGTATATATATATATACATATACATATACGTGATATGGTTAAAAGGTCCTCTCTCACACTCTTTCTCTCTCTCTCTCTCGCTCTCTCCTTCTAACCTAATTTTTGTTCTTTCGTTCAAAAAATTTATCTATAAAACAAAAAAAATAATAATTTTATATTATAAAAATTTCAACGAGATTTTGTTTCTCTCTTAAATCGTCTTCCGTGTTTTAATACGATAAAATGAAGTAACATGAAAAAAAAAAATGAAAAAAATACCATAAACTATCTCTTAAATTGTCATAACCGACTACTATTTTCATCCTTGGTAAATTTTAATCCCTGGATAGGTTCGATCATTTTTCTTTACGCGATATCGGGACATGACGAGATAAGATAAAAATACAAACAAAAGGTAACTAGGTGGCGAATTAAAAGAAAAGAAAATAAAAAAGAAAAATGATTAATGTATAAAAGTATATTAGTGATAAGTGTATAATTAATTTGAAATTCAAAAATATATATTTTTCAAAATTGATCATCGAATTCCGTTTTTAACGTTATATGTATCCCGTTAAATAGAACTTATTGTTATTAAACTTTTGAATGTCAACAGAAGTAAACACAATTTAGAAATCTTTATAAATAATAGTTCCTTATTATAATTACATCGAAGTATCGATAATGTTCGAAGAATAATAATATTGTCTTTTGTGTTCCTAATTTTACGTATCCGCTTATCGGTTATTCATTATGATATATTTATATATATATATATATATATANTATATATATATATATATATATATATATATATATATATATATATATATCAATATAATTACAATAAAATATATTCTTATTGTATAAATATATTTTATTTGTATTAACGTAATCAATCATGCAGGATATCGATTAAATTTGTTGGAATAAATCTTTTTGAAAGTTTGACGAAAATAATAAAAGTACGTAGCTTGTTTGAAAAAAGAAAACAAAATTAGAGAGATGACGAATTAGAAGAAAAAGAAGAAGAAGAAGAAAAGAATGACAATAAACATAATTGAAAAAATATGAATAAAAAACTCACCTGGAGTTGGTTGATTTTGATAAGACGGTCTTCGCATCCACCCATAAGGACTTCTAGTTAATCCTTGTCTTACATGTGCAGAGGTATTTTCTTTGTTATTTATAATAACAGAATTACTGATGTTATTAATAATTGCCGGTGAAACGGACGGTGTACCGGGACTATTTTCCGACCAAAACGAACTACCAGGTAATTCTGATCTCGATTGTGCAACGGTATTTTCTTTATTATTCATATTAACATTCACATTGGTCTGACTGAAATTATTACTATTTGCAGTTGGTGAATTTGATGGTGTACCAGGGTTACTCATTTCACTACTGCTAATAGTATTTGGTGGACTCAACCATGGTGATGGATCTGCAATTGGTGGAATTTGATTCTGTTGCACATTGGGTGATCTTTGTTGCGAATGTTGTTGGACTATTAAAGATCTTTGAAGGGATTCTTCTTGAGTAAATTGCGATTTTTGAAGTGGTATTGCCGTTGTTGGTAATTGTTGTTGAGATAATTGTTGCTGTTGACCGTAAAACTGATGAATTTGGGATTGCTGATTGCTCGAATGATGTTGATAACCCGGATATGGTTGATATTGTATATGCGAAGAATAATTATGCGAATGTGGATGAGATGACCAGGCATTGAAAACTTCTGGATGATCGAAGTATTGTGATGGTCCGGCATTTTGAAATGGTGTTGGTGTTTGTGGATATGGATGGGGGTAACTTGAGTACCAAAATTGTTGAGCAGTATCTGCAATGGTAGGAGCCGTTGGTGTAGCAGTAACATGTTGAGCCTGTTGACTGGGTACATGTTGCTGAATTGGTGTCGATAATGGCTGCGACAATGGCTGCTGTTGTTTACAATACATGGCAAACGAACGATTATAATACGAAACTACACTATCAAGATCTACCATTACTATGTTCTTTTTTTAAACATTCAACAGTATTTCATTAACCACTAACATAAGATAAACACGACCAAAAATCACTGGTTGTTTTTTATAATCGTTCTAATATCGAAATAAAATATTGTCCATTCGACTTAACAATAATATAATCGTTGAAAACTTCAAAAATGTAATTTTTTTCCTTTTTTTTTTTTTAAACTTATCTGAAAGTTTTTGTATTCAAATAATCCACGAAGAAACTGCTTTCAACACTTTCACAATGTCGCGAATTTTAAATTGGATGTACCTTATTCTTCGTAGAAAGAAAAAAAAAGAAAGAAAAGAGAAAACCAAATATGCTTCGGAATTAATTAATCTGAATGAATTAATTAATAACAACAATAAATTATTATGAAATGTTTTATATATATATATATATATATTCTTAAGCGAAATGTAAATTTTGATTTCGACACTGACGTTTCGAGCTTTTATATACGACTAATCCCACTCGACTGTAAGAAGAAAGGTTGCCGCTGATGTACCTGACGAGTGTCCGCCTACGGTTGTTGGTCAATCCCCACTACACTTGAAACCAACCAATCTGATTGGTTCTATGATGTCAACAAGCCGCATGGCGTCTTATTGCGCCTTGACAGCCGACGCAGTATATACGCCTCTTTCGTGATCCCTACCACTCATCGCCGTACCCAATTCAACCTTCCCTTCATTCCCTTCGTCATCCTAAGTGCTCCCTACCACCGCCTACCAACGTAACCATTTCCCCTCTACTCTCGAACCAGCGCCAAAGAACTGCCAATGATACACACCTCTAATTGTGAGCTTAATTTTCTTCTTAAACAAATTAACTACAAATGCTTAATAAACTATAATTTTTTAAATAAACAAATACTTTGAGTGAAGGGGAATTACTTAATTATTTTTTCTAATTTCGTTTTTAATACTCGACAACGTATGCTTATTTTTATTCTTGTTCGTAACCGAAGTTTTTACATTGTTCGAAGCCCAATTTTAATTTCTTTTGACAAAAAATAAGATTTTAATTGAATTGAACTGTTAATAAAATATTTTTTCTTATTTAGGTATTATTATAATTTTTTTCTAATTTCGTTTTTAATACTCGACAACGTATGTTTATTTTTATTCTTGTTCATAACCGACGCTTTTACATTGTTCGAAGCTCCATTTTAATTTCTTTTGACAAAGAATAAGATTTTAATTTAATTGGATTGTTAATAAAATATTTTATCTTATTTTATTTTATTTAGATATTATATAATATGTATATTTTACAGATTTTTACTATTTACAAAGTGCAGGATTTTTACAAATTATCGGGTACGATAATTTGACCGCGCGCGTCTATAAAAAAAAACAGCGGTACACGCTGTAAAAAAATTGTTAAATTGTTAATTAAAAATCATTAAAATAATTAAAGGTCATTTATATACCAAACAAAATACACTTTTTTATATTCAAACGGTTACCTTAAAACCCTTAATCAATGTCCTAATTGATGAATTATATTAGCGTTTCAATTTTCAAGAGGATCATCAAATCATCAAATAAAACTGTATAAGTTTTGGGAAAATATAATGGCTCATCAAATCTTTACCGAAACAATATAATAATATTCATACTTTTATTGTACATCTAATCTAAAAGTTATTACTAATATAAAATTTTTATTAAACATTAATTTAATTCTTTCAAAAATAACAAGTAACATATTTTCACACTTAATAAGAATTTTATTTGATCGTGTTAAGAATTTTAAGATGATCTAACAAAAAGGTTGGAATAGTTGCTGTTACTCCGGTCGTTAAATTCGTCTTTTAAAACTAAATAAAGGGCAGAAACAGGCAAACGTTGAAAATAAGGGTGTTGGAAGTAAGGAAACACCTGATATGTTTTCTTTTTTCTTTTCATTTTTAGTTTAGCATGTTTTTAATACTCGCATTCCACTTACGATACGAAAAATCAAATAGTTTATATCGGTGTCTGTAGAATTGACAATTCAATGGAACTCATAATTTATAAAGGAGAAAAACCATGGTTACTTATAAGAACAATACTAGGATTTATAGTAGAACTTCTTTAGAATGTTATAATTTACGAGTGATCCCAATACCTATAACTGTTTCCCATAGAAACATGTTTTACAAACATTCTCTTTTTTTACCTGATTTTTATCCCCTAAAAACCTGATTTTTTTACTACTATTTTTTAAAGAATATAATGGAAAACAATAAAATAAATTTAAAAAATTCGTTTCGCAAATAATATATAATAAATATTTATAAATTAAATATGATACATGTTTAAATTATATTATTACTCTCGTAAAATGCAATTCAATGTTCTAAACGGATCCTTACAACCATGTAAAATTAAAAAACAATCGAGGACTAATATTTTTTCCAAGAACTTTAATTATAATTATAATATGATAACCACGTGTGCCTGTGCTGTAACTGAATTTAAATTTAAATTGTTTATCATATCTTTAATTAACAAAAAATTTTAAAATTAGATCCCCGTTTAATTTTCATCTAAGGAAAAAAATAATATCGAAATAATAATCAGCGACCCTAAAAATCCTTAAAATATCAATTTTCAAAAAGATTGAATCAATTTTTAATAAAACAATCCGCAATTTTACATCCGCCATTTTGTTTAAAAAAAAAATTACATCAAATAAATAATCAGCGACTCCTAAAAACACGCAAATACTAATTTAAAAAAAAAATTAAACTACATCTTCGTATGCATCCTGCATTTTCGTGATTAATTTTTCATATTTCAGTAATTTTTCCATTTCATCTCGAATCATATCTTTTAATCGCAACCTTAATGCATATTTTGTATAAGACAGTAATTAATAATATATGGAACACAAATAATTGATTTATATAAAAAAATTGTTTAAAAAAATAAGTATTGAAATGAAATTTTTAAACGTGTATATTTAACTTTGAAATTTATTATTATTATTTACGATTGTCATCGTTAATATTATATAAACTGATGATTGAGTTCATAAATCTTCAAATCAGTTGGCTCAAATTTAAGGTGGGGGAAATTCGTAGTTTATTGCAGGTATGATTAACATTTATAGACATTGTTTATGGCGTTTACCTATCTCATAATACAAAATTCCAACATTTATACTTGCAACGACATGCACATTATACATAAGTCTACAACATACAATACTTTTAACTATTTCTTCAAATATGTACCTAAACCATAATACTATGATAAACAAATTTGACACAGAGAATCTTCAGAGGATTAAATTTATTCTTACAATAAATCTATTAACTCATTAATATTATCACCTAATCACTTGCTTGTTAATAAATTCATTTATAATATCGTTTTTAAAATCAAATTATTTTTATATAGTTAACTTTACGATAATATAACAACAACAAAAAATTTTTAAAACAATAAAAATTTGTTCACAAATACCTTGTTTCTGTTTTCTTAATCTTATCTTTTATTTGTGTTATTTTAACTAATTCTAAGAAAAGAAACATGTTGATAAAAACCGATATATTAATATTTGAGTTTATATTTTGTTACAAATTACAAAGATAACAAAAATATCAGATAATTTCTTGAACCGTACAACATAATCTTTGAACAGAAAGGCAGCTGAGAAGATCAACGACAAAGGTTTTCAGTCACAATATTGGGTTTTGAAAAATACTGTTAGCTACTTTTACAAACCAATTCTTTCTTTTCTTCTATTTCTATTTCTACATGTAGAATTTGTCCTTGAGTTTTGTATACCTTTTTTTTCATCTTTTCCTTTTCTTTTGTGACTTTAATAGGAAACGCTTCCTTTCCTTTCAACACGTATCTTTTTTTCTTTATTGAAACGAAAAACTTTATCCCAAGTTTTTCAGGATCGTGTCTAACCTAACCACACACAGTGCTGCTGACTCAACATCATGTAATAGGTCTTCTACTATTATACTCCTGAATTTTCTATGAAGTGAACAAAATTTCTTCATCTTTTCCAATACATACCTTTAAATTCGTAGAATTCTTTAAATAATTATTATATTTATTAGTAATAATTCTATGCGAATATTTTTCAAAATACGGCATATGGAATTGAAGAAAAAATAATATCAAAATTATGATTAAAATTAAATCAAACAATTATGATCGTCATCGATAAAACTATATAATATATATATACATTAGTATAATTCAAAATTATTTTTAAAAAATAAGATTCATTCTTCTTATTTGATTTTGATCAAAAAGATCAATAACTTCACTTTTGATTTTTTTACAATACATACATATAACAAAAAAGTGAAATTACGTATCGAACATTGAAACGTTATACTAATATAACAGTTCACATTTGACACATATGACTTACATATATGTGTTTGTTCTTGTAACCATATGATTACAGTATCAAACACAAATGTTACTAGTATCTTTCGTTCTTTTAAATATTACCCGATAAATTTTTATTAATTTTTATAGAAAATTGGAAAATTACACAGAATAGTCGAATAATAAAATTAACTGCAAAGCAAAAAAAAAAAAAAAGGAAAATGAAAAAAATAATTGATACATTAGTATATCGAGAAAAATTAGGATTGTGGTAATTACTGCAGACGAGCCGTCCCTGTTGACCAGTCATCTTAATTAGCCGACAGATGATAATGAAGCAGTAACATAGCTTTTAATCTTTATGTCTTTGGGGTACGGTTAAAAATTCGTTAAAAACGAACGACAACTTTTCTAAAGGTAAAGCAAATATTTGCATGTGAAATCTTGTTTTAAATGAGCATCTTATAAAAGGTACAAAATACTTTGCCGTTTTCATACTTTCAAAGTATGCCAAATAAAAAAGACAAGTCTAACATAATTTCGTTAGATTTTGTATCTTACGTTAAATTAATTAATTCGTGATTATTGCTTGCTTTTTTCAATAGTGTGTGTATGTGAGTACATGAGTGTGACGGTATTTTTGTTTTAATACTTGTGAAAAGGTTCCTTTTATCTCACATTAAAAAATTCTATCATTTTATGTTAAAACATATATTATAAAAAGAGAAAAAGTAAGTCAAAGTTTGAATAATTATTTTCTTTGAAAGTTTTTTAAAATAAAGATAAGGTAGTATTTGATTAGTATCTGAAGGTGAGTTATGGCAAACGTAAAAAAATGACAAAATCTCTCTCTTTTTTTTTTCTATCCATCCTATTGTTATTATTTCCTTTACTAACTTTTGTCTGAATCATGTCCATGTTCGCAATGCAGCATATGTTCCACCAATCCTGTCTTAGATTTCCCTTTTTCTTTTTTGCCTAAAGTAAACATTGACCTGATCGAATACAATGAAATACCTTGAAAAGATCGTCAGAAAAAAAAATCTTGAGGAATGTTTCCAATCAGTTTTATATTCTGGACAAAATATATCTACTCTTATGTAATTCTTTAAAAAGTGTTATATAATAAGTTGAAAAACATGGGAGAAAATCCTTCGAAATGTATTAGGTCGTCCCGAAAATTTCTTCCCTTTTTCGTGATGATAAATTAAACAATATTGCATGTGTAATATACTTTTTTTTCTGTACTTTACGTTATTTTACTAAATAATATCGATGTTACTCTATTTTACTTTTTTCTATACTTTAAATTGTTCAACCTAAAAAATATTGTGATAGTAGAATTACTAAAAAAAAAAGAAGAAACTTTTAGGACGATTTAATATTATTTAATCAACATAAGCTATTTTGATATAAAAATCTATAAAAAAAAAAGAAACCATCGAGTCATATATATATATATACACACATATCAATATTCAACATAATAATATATGAGCCGCTTATTTTGAAAGTCGCTTAACTCGATTTATGTTTGAATTGAGATATTGAATGGTTTGCATTTCAATGCAACAAAAATTTCATTTCAACCTTACAGCAAGTACTAAAGAAAAGAGTGTGAACTTATTAATAATAATATTATTATGTAAATATCTTAATGCTTTTAAAAATTGGTCAGCAGGTAGTGACTAGTAGTCAAAGAACAATATTTGGTTGTAAAAAAGTTGTAAACTGTCTACTACTGGGGTCACTACCTATTGATGAATGGTTAGGTATATATTCTTGAAATGCTTTCACAATAGAAATTTCAAATGTTTTGTCAAACGGCAATGTTGTAAGTTGGTAATGTATCTACCTCAGAAACTACTATATTCCGATCTTTTTTAAATTTTACGGTAATGTAAATAATGTATTTTCTTGAACGTGAATCAAGATATAGACAATATTAATTTCAAAAAATATATTGAACTTTTTTTATGTAAGCGTATATTATTCACATTTTTAATTTGTTTTTTTGCTGGAGTAAGATTCATATAGAAGGTATATACAGGGTGGATCATACAAAAGGGTTAAGGAAGAACAAATCCAATAATAGTCACAAATTCAATTAAAATTCTGATTTCAATCTCATTAAGAGATTTATTACTCTACCTGTTTCTGCTACTTTTATCCGCAATTGACACCCCAATCCCTATCACCAATCAGACAGCAAATAACAACATAAGTAACAATGATTTACACAAACCAACCAATTACACTCCCTTATCTTCCATCACTCTTCCTTCCTACCATTTCTGACTATGAATAATTTCTTTTTCAATTTGGAAACCATTTTATTTTTTTATTTTTTTCAAGTTATCTCCATACGCTGTGTGATGTAAAATTAAATGATTTTTTGTTTAATTCTAAAAGATTCATGGTATTGATTGGTGATGATCAATTTGATGAATCTTAGCTCGATACTTTTGTGAAATGCTCCCAACTTGTGCAATAAATATCAAAGAATAATCAAGATAAATTCTGGCATGAAAACTTCTTTTCTGGCATCTGATATTATAAAAAATATCGAACAATAAAATCTTTCTCAAGGACAGAACGGAGGAAAAAGTATTAAAAAAAAAAAAGCAATAAAAAACACAACTCTCTAAAAAAAAGACCTTGAGAAAAAATTCTTTTCACCATTAGAATCAAACTCCTCACACTTCCCTCCTTTGTAAAAATAGTAGAATTTTTTTTTTCTTTCCTTTGACATTTTTTTTTTATAGAACAGTAAATGTGGAGAAGATATTTTTTATGTGTTTCCATTTATTTAATTCAATACAAAAGACATTAGAATATACACCAATACGTAACTAACATCTGAAATTTTAACATCAAAATAATGCCACATATCTTTACTATTTATAAATATTTTATAAAAAAAAAATTGCTTAATTTTTAATCAATATTTATAACATAATTAGAAATTTGATTATTTCAAATTGATTATTTTGAAATTAATTGGGAGGGAGATCTCTGAATTAATTTAAACAATAGATATACTCTATTATATAAACGATAAAAAAAAGGAAACCTTTTTTATTATAAAAATTATTAAAAATATAAATTACGTAAAAAACCATAACTCACCTTTATACTAATTTATTGGGAAAAGTAATTGGAAGTATATTTTTACATAAAAAAAAAAAAAATAAAAATATTTGTACAAAAGCCTTAAAAAAATTTATGTTCATTTACAATCATCGTTGTTTGACAACTCGATCATCGTATTATTGTTTTAGACAATAAGAAAAATGTTTTCCTTGCGGTATTATACCTTCTATATAAAATTTTATTGCTGCAAATAAAATTAGTGATCTGTTAACAGAATTGTCTAAATAGTTTTTCCACCCACGAAATAGCCCATAGATTTACCAAGAAACAAGCTAGTGAAATACGATTGTCACTCCGTGACATTGTTAACTATCAAAAAATATTTAAAGGTCTATCTATCCATGAAGAAATTGCCCGCTATAAAATAATTATAAAACTGACCCTTACCTCTGACCTTAAACACTAAAAATTTTATATATTATGTGTATAAGCACAGTTTAAAGCATTTTCTTAGATCCTTTTTCTTTTTTTTTTTTTTTACTTTTTTTTTTGTGTGCTTTATTAACACTTATTTATCCTTAATAGAAACATTTTTTCCCAACATCTTCCGTTAAACCTTTCCTTAACCCTTTTCCACTTTTTTTTCTCCAATAGGCTCAAACGTTTTATATATTTTCTTTTTGTTACACGAGAAATACGTTCCACAGAAACTCGTAAAAATCGAAACACGTGGTGACCAAAAAAAAATCGTAAAATGGGAAATACTTTCCACGATATTTGAAAAAAAGGTCAAGCATGAAACGAAGAAAAGACAATAAATGTTTTTAATTTTTTTTTTTTTTTTTTTTTTTTTTTAAAAATGTTGGGAATAATATTAAGTCAATTATTTTCGTAGCTAGTTGACAATATTATATAATATTTCAGTTTGTTAGAAATTTTTTTATAGAANTTTTGTTACACGAGAAATACGTTCCACAGAAACTCGTAAAAATCGAAACACGTGGTGACCAAAAAAAAATCGTAAAATGGGAAATACTTTCCACGCTATTTGAATAAAATGATAAATTTGAAACGAAGGTCAGCTACTAAATATTTTTCTTTTTTTTTTTTATTAAAAATGTTGGGAATAATATTAAGTCAATTATTTTCGTAGCTAGTTGACAATATTATATAATATTTCAGTTTGTTAGAAATTTTTTTATAGAATTGTTTTCAAAGAAACAATTCTATTGAAGTTCTAAACCGTTAAAGAAAAAAATGTCAGTCTTTCCTTTCCATCGAGGGTTCTTTTAGAAATCGTAGGAAACAAAAGATCTCATACCTTCTATACCTTCTGCAGCTAAAAATAGTCCTATTTTTTAGTCCTTCCTGAATTGATTTGAAAATGTTAGTTAAATGAAATTTCGTCTGAAAAATAAATAATTTTCTTGATCATTAAACAGTAGCAAAAATTATTTAAAAAATTCTTTATTCGAAAAAAGGAATGATAATTATTTAAATAATTTCTTGAACAACACAACAGTTCTTTCTTATATTAAAGTTTTTCTTTTTTATTGTTGATGATTATTTCAATTAAATTTAGAACAAATAAAGTTTGCAATTCGTATACTGTAATTTATTCATTTAAACAATCAAAAATAATTACGAACGAATTAAAACGTGTTAATGAAAAAATATATATTCTATTAAATACTCTAAGTAAAGTAATGTGACAAAAATCGTCAAAAAAAAACTGACATTTGTGACCGATTGAAAATAAATTCATTTAATGAACGTAAATTCATATTTCTATATTTCATGAAAAAAAAAAATAAAAAATATTGGTATCGATAAATCAATTGAGAATTAATAATTTATGTGTTTCTATTTATTATATAATACAAAAAAAAAATCAGAAAGTATAATATTTAACACTTTACATTTTACATGAGTATAGTTGAACTTTAGTTGAATATATTATATGTAGAAGCAAGAACCGCCATTTTTAATAGGTAAGCATGCGTGAAAAAACTAGACGAAGGGTCTGCATAGATGAATAGATGGAGAAATGGTTCAAAAAAAAAAAAAGAAAGGAAATGGTTCCTCAAGCTCCACCCATTTTCGACCATCCATTTTATCAAAACATCCTAATTTATTTATTTTAATATCTGTAAATATGAATTTGATCTAAAATGTAGATTAAAGTTATTTAAACATTAAAAAAATTGTGTAACAACAGAAGGAAAAATAAAATTAAAAATCAGGAATTATAGTTATTTTCAACAAAAGTGAAAAAAAAAACAAAGGAAAAATGAAACTTGAATGAAACTGTAAACATCTATAAATAAATGTAATTTTGTAAACTTATTATAAATTCTTACGTATTTTTAACATAATGTATTACTAATAGATAAATTTGTTTGCAAATATTTTTAATTTGTCAAAGCAAAATTTTGTTTCTCTGTCCAATTAGAACTTATTTCTATTTTTGCAAAAAAAAATATTTAAAAAATTTCTATTTATGCATAAATATATAGAGCAAATATTTCAGTGAACTTATAACTATATGTTCTTAAAACGAAAAAGTTAAAAGGCAATAAAATAAAACTGTTACGACGAAGAACCAATTGAAAAATTTGAACAGTTTCCATGAGGCTCCCTATACTAAACGCAACACTTTCTAAAATAACCTTGGCTACCGTCACGCGACAAATTGTTGCCACTTTTATTGTATAGGTCTCATCATTTTACATTAAATATAAGAAACAATGTAATAATATCTATCATAAACCTTAAGCCATAAATTTGAGCCACCGTTGAACAACCAAACTCAAATTCATCATGAAAACCGTGACAAATCGTGACAAGAAAGTATTTGGAAAAGATTGTTCGAATAAAGAAAAGAAGACATTTATTAGAAATAAATTGTTAGTAAAATTTGTTAATTGTGAAAAACAAATTTTCTAATATGTAAGCATTGTAAAAGTTTGACCGTAAGACATCTGTATATCTTACGGTACTTGTATACAATCGTAACAATAATTTTCGGTAGATAGGAAATTCGAAAACCCTCATTGAAAGATTCGTTACGGTATTGACAATATTTGGACAATTGTGTAAAAAAATGTTACAGAGATTTAACAACTGTTACAACATGTATTTTCAATATGGTGTTAACAGGGTATTATGTTTACTAATCTGTTACAATGAGTTATACATTTTTCATTTCTTTTCTTACAAATTGGATCAGTAAATACGATTATTTACTAACAATAAGAAAAATACTTAAAGATTTATTGACCCTTAACCCTTTAACTTAAGCAGTAAAATCCGTCAAAGTATAATCACTGAACAAAATAATCTACCCCTAATTCCTGTTAAAACTAAAAATGAAATAATATGGGTCACTATGCTAAATACACATTTATGTATACCAAATCGCACATAAAAAATGCATACCAAATCACGAATAAAAAAAAAAATCTAAAAGTTGTTCTACATTAAAAGTTTAATAGATTTACTTAAATGCATGGTAATAATTGTGAGTATACTCGATATAGAGGAAAATAAAGAAAGTGAAAGAAGTAAGAGAGGTGTGTTGGTTGATGGGTGAAATTCTAAAAAAGGACTACCTGTAAATGAGGCATTCCACGCCAAATCGAACGGTTTTAAAAAATTTTATTTTTGATTTCCGCCATTTTTTGATATCTTTTATTACCCATCGAAAAACCCTTTCTCCTACATTTTGGCATTTTTTTGATCATCCGTTCCAAAAATATCGAATTTTCAAAAAAATTAAAACTCATCCAAATGAAAATTACCATTTTACATAAAAGTTTTGTTTTTCAATGTACTTTTCGAACAAAAAAATTCAAAAAATTTATTTAAAATTTTATCTTAATACGTAATTTTCGATTTTTAAACTTTAAATTGCATTTTTTAAAGTGAGTGCATATTTTGATTTTTTTAACAATTTTTTACAGCAAACTACTACTAATTTCACAACTTTTTAGGCCAATCTGGCCGTGGGCCGGTCTGGCCGTGTGCCTTCGATAACTACTATTTGTTTTTCGAGTTTTTAAAATTAAAAAAATTTTATTTTATTAAATTCTGCCATTTATTTCTCTCTTTTAATGTATTTTGAAACACTTTACATATTTTTTTTTTTATTATAACAAGCGTAGAAAAGTCTTAATTACTGATTAAGATTAATAATTAACAAAAATAAGAAAAGTCTTAATTTATTTTTTATTATCTTTTACTCGTCCAGAAAAGCATGTAATAAATGTCTTATATGCATTGTTTCATACTTAATTTATCTAATAGTGATTAATTTTGATATATCGATACTTTTATATTTTAAATAAATGAGCAATAAGACAAACTCGTTCGCGACGGATAGATTCTAGCAGTTAAGTGATGGCTCAAAACCCAATTCTTTTATTAGAACAGCCAACTTAATCAAAGAATACTCTATTTTTTAATAGTATTGTATTATCATAGCGTTAAGTACCTTCTCTTGCTCTCTGTTGATCCCGGTACTAATTAACATATGATTTTGGTTAAGCGCAAAGTGGACTTGTAAGCTTCTATGTACTTTTGTATTCTTTGATATTGCACAAAACATTTTCAAGAAGAATCCAATTTGTCTATAAAATCAACTGAAAATGTTTTCTCCCTAACAAAGAATTTATTATTGACTGCAATTGGCAACACTTGTATATGCATTATTTGGATACCGAATATATAAAGCGTTCGTACCCATGGGACGTCTCGTGGATGCCTCTTGTAAGCGATCCTCAAAACGAAAGGGTTAAATGTTTTTATTTGATAGATTGAACGAGAAGGCAGTAGGTTAAAGAAAAACAAAACAAAATCGATCTCGTTGAAAAAGAAAAAACATATAACATGACATAATAATCATAGAAATTGAATAAGGCAATCGAATTGAAACGCTTCAAAAAATTAATTATCGAAAAAAAAGTGGAAGGAGAACAAAAAAGAAAAAGGTTTTCAGAGCAATGTTTTCTAACGTTGGAAGAATCTTCTCTCGCATAAATAAAACAAGAATTTATTGACCCCCCCATAAAAAAATAACATCCGTCATCTATGGACAATAAAGAGTGTCGAATTATTATACGCTCATCATGTGAGATACTGGTTTACGAACTTCGTAATTGAGAATCTACTTTGCTGATCATACTGTATCCATCGACTACCGATAAACTTATCTAGTATCTAATAGATAACAAACGAACAAAAAATCATTCTAATCAAAGATGTCGGCAAGGATGTGAACAATAAACATTTCGTAATGAATATGCAATTCTAAAAAAAATAATTATAATTTTAATAACTTTCTTCTTTTTTTCATTTTAATAATAATACAAAATAAATAAAATTTTTTTCTTTTGTTTAATAGTAACATTTAAAAATGACATTTAATAAGTAAACCATTTTATACATCGCTGCGTATCTTTCGTTTGGAACATGGAGACTAGACAAGGAGCACGAACTCCATGTATACAAATGGGATATAAAAATAAGAGGGCGCCCGTGTTCGTCTTGTACCAAAATGGAAGGGGAATAAGGCGGCAATTTAAAAAAGAATTATAATACGTAACAAAGGGTAATCATTTAAGTTGTTCAAGTATAAATAATTGAAATTAAATAAATAATTATTTCATAATTAAAAAAAAACAAATTTTTCCATTAAGTCAATAAAACGATCACGACAATTCAGCTCTTCATTAAATAATTGAAGTGTATTTCTTTTTGGTAATTTAAAAAATATAGGTTTTTTTAAAAATTCAATTCTCGTTTTCGTATGAGATCAGTTGCACTCCCACTATTGCAATTTTTAACTGCGCACACCCTGCCCATTTTTATATTTATAATTTTTTATTAATCTTATTTTTAATATTTTATTTTTGTTATTATTTTTTGTTTACATACAAGTATTGGGGTTAAGAACTATTTGCTCACTTCACGCATCAGTATGTTACTATATTCAATATAGTACAAAGGGCATATTAGCGACCCTAATGGTGAAACAAGAAAACTTAAATATACGATTTGCGTGGACAGATTTTGGCAATTAATATGTTTGAGATCGTGCTCCTTGTCTAGTCTCCATGGTTTGTAAGCTTCTTTTTGTTACGAATTAATGTAAAACAAAAGAAAACAAAAGGACGAGGATCAGAATGAAAGACAAGAAAAAAAATATATATATAAAACGTGAAACATACGAATCTATTAGATGGCGGCTCGCGACTCGAACGTCCCCTTTTGTCTTTTTTTTCTTTTGCAATTTGCAAAAATCGTTGCTTGACTTATAAGTTGAGCCATGCGTGATTCTCGAGCGGATACATTAATGGGCAGACATCTTCTTCGTTCTTGGTTTGCCTCGAGTCGGACTTTAATGATCAACTCGTAAATATGTTTTCTATTTTTTGTTTTTTTTTTTTTTATAGCCCCATAAACACTTCATCCCGAAAGAAATGCTCACGCGTACTCTCAACGTTGCTTGAATCGCCGCATTTTATAAGCGTTTCTCTCTCTCTCTTTTTCTCTCTCATTCTCGCAGTTTTTTATTTTCTTTTTTTGTTTGAATAAGTATCTAAATGATTATTTCGAAATAAAAGTCTTCATTTAAATTCGAGTCTCTTTTTTAAGATGTATTATTATTACGTAAGAATTATTATTAAATATATCGTCGATAAAAGCATAAATAAATTTTGTGTTAGTTTTTATTTAAATATTCAATTATTTTCCTTGAACTTTAAGTAATCACGATTCTTACGATTCAAGAAATTCTCTCGTAAAAATAAAATATATTTTTTTTAATTTTTCTAATATAATACTTTCACGTGAAAGAAGTATATAAATAATAAGAGATAAAAAAAAATGATTATTATACGTGCTATATTTTCACATGGAAAATAGTAGCATCTAGTTTTATCAAAAGTCTCGAGGACGATTCGAAATTTCTCCCTGAACATTTTAGTTATACTCCGGGCATGCGACTACGAATCTACAAACCTTCCTGATTATTGCACCTGCGGGAAGACGTGATAGCACATCGGGGCACCGCAACGTCTCATAACTTTACATAAAATTAGTACCTAAAAGCCCTTTGCCTTCATAGGCTCCATCAACCAACCGTACCATAAGTTAACATGATGTTATATAACACGATTTCGTTGATATATTTCATCAATTGTTGTATTATTCTTATTAAATTTGCAAAAACATTTTTTTCAACAAAACGATAACGAAATATTGATTATAAGATTTTATCAATAAATTAAAATTTATAATCATACACAACATTAAAATATTTAATTAATTATTTAATTATTCATTTCATGCAATTATCGCATTGTTTGTTTTATTTCATATCAATTAGAAATAATACAAATAAACAGTGTCACACACAATACTATTCAATTGTGAAATAAATTTTTTTTACCAAATATAACGTCGAAATTAATTAATTTTAATGAAAAAAAAAAAATTCATAATGAACAAATAAAAATTTATAATCGTATTATTTGAATCACCAAAAATCGTACAATATAATTGAATTGATACAATTGTCGCAATTTTTTTTTTATAATATTTTATTAATTATGAAATAAATGTTGAAAAATAAATAGAAAAATAGTAGAATGGAACGAATATTTATAAAATCTTCGTTATTGATCTACGATAGACATGTATTTCGTGATAGTGACAGCGAATAGATGTATAACATTTGTACTGACTCACAGATAACGTTTGTAGTATTTACTTATAGTGAGAAGTATATATATAATCATTATCTTTTATGAAATATTACTAAAACAAGCTGTTTTCGTCTAGATCTATAAAAAAAAGCTTTGTATGTATGAATGGAATCAATGTATTATGAATCAAACTTCAATTACCGACATAAATCGATAATAGTGTTGTTAAATAATATTTGAGTACTAAACGCATAAACGGTAGCCGAAGGTGTGAATTACACGGTAGACTTTTGGCAGCAATCTTTATATGTGATCGTATAACTTCTCTTTTAATAACATCATATATTGAGTAATTATTGTTTCACTATTAACTATTATTGTGCGAATAGACATATTTATTTCTGAATACTTGTTGAAAGTAATTAAAATGATTTAGTAATAAATCAATATAATTTAGATAGTAAAAATTATTAGATTTGAGTTAAAATAGTTTTTTTGTATTTTAATACAAAATTCCGCACACCAAGTTCTACGAAAGAGTCCACCGTAGAAATTGTTATATGGTCAAAAAATTTAAAAAGTGTTAAAATAATTACGTTAAAATAATAAAAATGCTAAAATCAATACATTTTAATCTTAAATTCTATTAATTGAACACAACGTTCGGAAAGCCATATAAACAACATTTAATAAAAGAATTTTGATAGAGGACAACGTGTCAGTTTGAAGATGAATTTCGAGTAAGATGGTACTCTGATCATTTACTCTGTGTTTTTAAATAACAATATACATTTCTTTCGCTTAATTAACAATTATTTTAATATTCTAATACATTCTAATTATATTTCAGATTGTTTCAACTCATATACATTGGTTTAAACATTACATACCTATAACCATACTTTGAACAATAAATAATTTTTATCTTCTATTTTATTAGATGAAAATTTATCCTCGAAGTCATCACTGAGTAGCAACGTTAAAATAATTATATAAAAATGAAAAAAATGCTACAATCAATACGTTAATGATATATCTTACTTTCCATATAATGTTTATCATATTTCATATGCTATAAATTTCATGGCAAGTCAAATTCAGCCAAAGACCGTATTACAATAAACGTTATACTTGTAATAGTTTCTTTCATCTTTCTAATTAATTACTTATTACTTCATATGAGTCTTTCATTTATTTCATTAAAAATGAATATAAATACAAATTCATAATTATAAAGTATTTTGTTTCCTCTTCTAATTTTTGAGATATTTTAAACGTACTATTAACTGTATTATTCTTTGATAATATTTGATTTATTTTTTAGTAACTCTAATCATAAATATTTTTTCAGCCGTTTTTGACGTACAGTATAGTAGCTAATCATGTCATGGTAAAAAACTTTCTTATAGAACATTTTATAGAATGTCCGGCTTATGGATCAGGAAATAAAGGTTAGCGATAGAAGTGAACAGTACACTTTATATATATATTTCACATTTATATTATAGTAATATTAATTTAAACAATGAGAGAAAATACATTTAAAAATACAACAAAGTTTAATATAGCAGTATGCGAACCTACCATAAAAGTTGATGAAATTGTATACCAATAAAACATCATTTATATCATTAAAATATCTAAATAATTTACTTTACAATAAACTAGACATGTTATTAAGCCGTATTAAATATAATTTACTAGAATATGTATTTTGGAAACAATTATTTCCAATGTGAAAACGTATACGAAATAGTATAAATTGTTTTAATTATATATATTGAAAATAAATGAATTCACATTTTTGTAGGAACAAACTTCTCTTTAAATTTGACGATCATATACTTGCCATATTTAACTACTTTGTTAGCCTACTGACTTATCTTTGCTCATTCAAAAGCGTCACGTATACATTATTAGACAATTTTACAATTAATTGTCTTTTATAATAATAAATCATAATTTATTACACAAATTTGATATCATATTTACATCATTTTTGTTCTTCCTTCCATATTAAAGAAGAAAATATTATCACGATACTGAACAAATTAATATAATTTATAACTCATACTGTTAATTTATATTAATAACATACATCGATTAATTCTCATTAATTTTCAATGTTAAAATAAAAGTTACTGCTTGTGTATACGGTTGTGTAAGTTTGCAGTAATGAAAAATATGAATGCGTTGGATACTCTATTTAGAAGACAGCCATGTAAAAATATTACCTTCAATGATACGTTTTGTATAAAATTACACAATTCGATTGTATATATATGTACAATTATAAAGATAATTATTGATTATTAAAAAATATTATAAATAAATATTTGTATAGAATTCGTCTAAAAGAGCATCGTATAAATGCAGAGTTATATTTCCTTAATATTTCTTTTTTTTCTGATAATAGTTAAAAAATCTACACGGCCTTTTCTTCTTTCTAATATTATCTAATCTTTACAGAATTCAATAATTAGATTCATTTATAAATACTATCTTTAAAACGTTCCATTTAATGATTAGAAAATTTCAAATCATTTTCTGTTCAAATAGAATCATTTGATGAAATAATGTGTCCGCAGTGTTTGTTTTTCTTCTGTTTGTTTATACCTTAATATTAATATTAATTAGAATTTCGCGATAATGACGAGAGAAACGATTGATGAGTGCCTATTATATTATACTTCGTTGGTATAAATATTTTGATTAGAACATTAATCATCCTTAACCCCTTAGTCACGATAGCAGAATATTTTGAAAAAGCAACGCCTTGTCTTTGTGCGATATAAGATAATAGTATTTTGAATAATCCTATTAGTTATGAGCATTAAGATATATTATTAACACAGTCTTCCTATTTCCTTTTTACCGAACACTACCCAATGGAAACCATTCAATTATCTCACTCGTTAAATTCAACCGATCTAGTGGTAATTTAATACCACCAAGAAATTCATTTTCTTGTAGAGTATCGTGATTCCAAATCGTTGCTTCCAATGCTCTTTCTTTGATAACATCAAGTGGCATTCGATACTCGAGCTAATAACAAAATAAATAATTAAAAAAATATTTATCAAATTTAACAAACAATTATTGTTAAATTAACTCAATAATTGAAAATTACTGAATATATATATACTATTTAAATAATATTATTACATGTAAAATTTACCATTTCCATGAATGAAGGATGACAATTCTTTTTAACAACCTTGGTTTTACGTTTAGTGGCTTTTGTAGGATCAGGCTTGAGGTAAACTTTGACATATGTATTTGGTTCTTGATTATTAGCAACTTTAGGCAAACCTCTTGCATGATAAACCATTATCGATAAAGTGCCACGGGTATAATGAAGGGATAATTTGATTTGTCCACATTGTATGTTCTCTCTAATTTTTTTCTCAGCCCACCAATTGCCGACTAAAACAAAATATATTAATTTTGTATTATTAAACTTATCACAAATTTTAAATAACACATGCGTACATAAATCTTTAGATATTATAATACATAAGGTACTATATAAAGAAAAATTGTGTGAGGACTGATTTTGAATTGTCATCGGTTAATTAAATAAGCAAAGAATTAATTGTTGATGACTATTTAAAATCAGTCTCTAAATTATTCATAATCATAGATATACCTTTTACTTTACGTAAATGAATATCTGCATTTTGTTGATCTCGTAACAAAGGATGGAAAAATGTATAAACCAAATCACTTTGTGATATTTCTGGAGCCATCTGAAATAAACTTAAAAGAAACCTTTCTATATCTGCTCGTCTTTTATCCGCAACTTGTTTTATGTTTGATCGACCAACACTTCTACCGCTTGGTAAACTAGAAACAAAAATTAATAAAAATAATAATTAAATATGTTTAATATATTTTATAGAATATATTAGTAACAATGTAGACAAAAAATTATCTTTGTACATACATAGATGTAAAACTGTAATTAAGACCAGACACGTCAGACAGATTTTCGATTGATTAGATATAAAAGAATACAAGATAAGAATTTCTGAATAATACAGTCATTTCTGTCTTCAAAAGAAAAAGAAGTGTTTCTTGAATTGAATTACCAATTCTATTAATTGATTCTAATCGAAAGTAAGTCATATTTACTTTAATTTATTAAGTATAATAGAATTAAAAATTAAGAGAAAATATTATTAACAATAAATAGATTTGAGATAAGTTAAGCATTAATTAAATTAGAAAATTCAAATGACTTTTCAATGTCATAGGTTAAGAAGAAAAAAATTACTAAATGGGTTTGAAAAAGTTTCGTGCTCATTTGAAGATAGAAAAAATACTTTACAATACGTCTCATAGTGAAATTTATCGTCCAATATCTCAATCAAATTCAATCGAAAAGCATGAATCAAATAATTCAAACCAATCTACGACAAAGAATGAAACAAATAAAACTTAAATTGACTCAAGTTCTAACAAAACATCTATGGGAATGTAATCAAAATATCATATCGAGAGTATCATCTACAATATTTCTCATATAAACTAGAATAGAAATTAAAGAATGAAAATTATATTAAGAGTATAATATTAATACATTATTACCTGGTTACTTTAGCTAGTGGAAAGTGTATACATAATTTTTGATAAAATTCACAAAACTCTTTATAAGATCGAAAAAGATATGTAGGATCTGCTTGTCCCTTTCTTTGTATACGTAAAATATACATATAATATTTTTCTGGATCATATCGTTTCTGATATCCATGTACTTGTACGCTTTTCAATTGGCCTTCCTGCTGCATTCTATAAAAAAAATAACGGATATTAATATTTTTATTTTAAATTTATATTACATTTATTGTTAGATATTTTGTACAACAAAATTAATTCAAACTTACGTATATGTACGCGGAATAAAAGATAATAAAGCTCCATCATTATGATCGCCAGAAAATCTTAATTGTGCTAAATTATGTAAAAAGAAATTAAACTGCGTAAACCAATTCTTAAGTGAGCTTTCTATCATCCGTGCAAATGTTGCCGCTGCTTCAGGATTAGTTTGTCCTGGAAGTAATGCTTTTTGCACATAATTAACAGCTTCCATTGTAACACCAGAGATACCAGATGAAGTCATCTGTAGAGGAGTTGTATATTCATTCATTTTTGATTTATTCAATAATTCTTTGAGCTCGATATCGCTTAATTTTTGATGTATAATATTTTGTTTATAAAGTTGCATTATAAGCTCATTTTGTGATAATAGATTTTCCATCGTGAATTACTGATTTAAATTTTACTTAAAATTATCCACAATGAAATTCAAACTCATTACACATTTACGATAGAAATAAACACCATTCAACGACCACGAAATAAATTCAATGCTACTTATAATTGAATTATTCAAACTATTCTGACGGCAACATTGTAACGGTTCGAACGATAAACGTTAATTAAGCACAATGCGTATAATTTAGTATGATAGTGGGCTGCTTTCTGATAAAACATGCGGATAAGTCTTTCCGTTGCGGTTTAGTTGTTTTCATAACAACGTATATAACTCATAAAAAATGCGTGAAAGAGTATATTATTATCACAAATGGAACATATCATTTATTTTTAACGAATTCCAAATCAAAATTAAACAGTAATTCATGTACGTGTACTTAAAAAATCAAAAAAATTAATAATTTATATATAAACTAGTAACAATATAAAATTTAATTCTACTTACCAATCCAAAAAGATGAAGGATAAGATTGCCATGTTTGCGTACAATATTAAATGCTTGACAACATAGATCAACAAAATGATGAAATTTAGCAGATGGCTTATCTCCACCATTTATAACATAAGCCATATCAGAAGTTAGAACAAATGGTGTTCGATCTCTAATAAAATAACAAAATATATATACGTATATATTAATAGTTATTATTATTATTATTATTGTTATTACTATTATTAATCTATACCTTTTAAAATTTCCAAACATTTGAGCATCTCCAAGAAATTTTCCAAAATCTATATGAAATAGATGACCAGACGTTTTTAACATAATATTATCATTATGCCTATCACAAATTCCTAAAATGTAAGTAGCAACGCTATAACCAGCACACGAGGCGGTAAAATTTTCTACCGCTCTTTCGTATTCTAATTCAGAAGGATTATGCTTTGCTAGCCATTCCGCGATAGGTCGATCTTTAAAAGATCCAGTTAAACCAAATTCAACTTGAATTTTTCTAAGCGTTTCTGCATTTGTGACCATTTCAATCATTCCACGTTTGTGGCCAGTGGGTACGCAAGCAAAAGTAACCATTTTTAAATCAAGGCCTTCCTTTAACCACAATTTATCCATAATGCGCATCATTTGTAAGGTCAACATATCTTGCTGTAAATCATCACCAACCTGTGAGAATAACAAAAAAAAAAATAAATTATATTTTTGACAATTCAATAATATCAAAAGAAAAGTACTATTGTTATAAATAAAATACCTTAAAGATTGCAGGACTTAGTACATTATCACAGCTAATGAAGTTAATTTTCAATGGAAGTGTAAAAGATGGGAAATATGAGCAAATTTGTACATTTATACCATAAACTTGTTTACTAGGAGATAATGGTAAGCATGTACCATTATCTTCCATTAATTGACAATGTATATTCTGTAAACCAACTCTGAGTGTATCCATTCGTAACGACTCTTTAGTAGATTTAATATTTTCTGCAACCTCATTCAAATTCTGAAAAAAAAATGATACGTTCAAATGTATTTATAATGAATAACAATTGTTATTATAAATTAAAATATTTAACAAAAATACAAACCTTAACTAATAATTGTTGAGTAAGAAAACTATTTCTTAAGGCATCCCCTATAACTGCTAGCAAAGCTCGTAACATTAATTGCAATCTCCTATGATATCTTGCAGAACTGATACCTTTTTCATCTTCCGGTACAATTTCTGCAGAATTCTAAAAAAGAATATATTGTATTAATTAATATGTTAGTACATTTTTATTTTTGTAAGGAGCATAAGATTGATGGGACAAGGTTTAACTTTTTCGCTATTACATATGACTATAAAGGTAGAAACATATTAACTTCACAAGTGACATTAACCCTTTGATTGTTATAAACACATATATGCGTCTAATAATTTTTTTTATCTTATATACCCGACACACACAAGTTATGGGATTTTAAGACTTGAAACGTACCGAAAATTGATACTGCATAAATTGTACACTTCAATAGTGACGTTTTAGTGGCCAGCTCCACTACAGCGAAAAAGTTAAAAATAAATGATATATGATGATGACTTTCCAAACTGTACCTGAGGACTTTGTCCTGGTAATGCTTGCGTTAATAACCAATAAATATGATGAGCTACTCTCGGTGATATCAAAGCTCGTTCCAATAAAAATTTAGCTAAAGGAGAAGCTTCATACGTTTCATGTTTTAATGCTTGAAGCAATTGCGGTAAGTAATCAACTAGTTCATCGTTACTTAATTCTTTGATCCATCCAACAGCCATTTCTCGAACTTTCATATCTGGAAAACTGAAATTAATATTAAATTACAATTAATGAAAAATATTTTTTAATACAACAATTCAACTTACCATGGCAGAAGTAATTGTAAGGCTTGTACCGGTGGCAAAGAACTCCAAACTCTAAGTGATGCATGCAAATCTGGCAAACATGCCCAATCCCAACTATGCGCAGCTAATAATACTTTAGGTAAAGCTTCTGGTTTATCATGTAAATAATGTCTTTTTTCCCATAATATTTCTCTTTCATCTATAGGAGGCCTAAATTATAAAAATAGAATAATAATCAACTCGAATATCATTATATCATATAATTTATATATTCAAATTAGTACCTTGAAAATGTATCTTGCTGTGTAATATCCAATAACAATTCTTGAGTATTTTGATCCAACGAATTAAAATCTAATGATTTAACATCATGATCTCTTAATTCTGTTGGGAAAAATACTTTTCCGCCATAATCTGGTAATTCTATTCCTATGATAGGATGCGTATCACCATGAGGATGAGTTCCGGGTGCTGGTGCAGGACCTAATCTTTTATCAGCAATAGCAGGCCAAAGAGATAAAAAAAAACTTCCTTGGCTTATAATACTAAAACAATATAATTAAATTTATATAATTATAGAATAGAGCAGTAATATATAGAAGTAAATCTTGCAATATGTTTTATCTCGTTTAAGATTTGATAAATTTATTTACCCGTCATAATTAAAGAATTGTATAGCAGCCCAACCAAGTTCTTCTTTTCTCATAGCACCTTCTGATACTGAATTGGATGATTCGTGTTCAGTAGGTTGTAACGTACGCCCATAAAGAACTAATACTAGTCTGGCTTCTCTTGGAACTTGGCATACACTAATTCCACGGAATTCTAACCTATGTTAATATTGAATAATATAATATATAATAATTGTATAAATCATTTTCGTATATATTAGAATACATAATTGCATTACTTACCAAGAATTAAATAAAATTCTGGAATAAAAACTCAAGCTTATTGTTGTGGGTTCTGATAAAACGGGATTACCAACGGGTCTTGTACCGTGAAATATTTGAGCTGCAATAATGTAATCGTTATGCTTCCAATGTCCTGGTAATCTGTGTAATGACCCAACTCGTACAAGCACAGTGTCTATAACTTCTGAGGATACTATCCTACCTATTAAATTATAAATAAATAAATATAGTCACACGTATATAGAATTCGTGAACAAAATTGAACCATTAGACTCTGATTGGACCAGAATCCGAACATGGATTATTCGCTTTTTGAATGAATATCCATTGAGCAATCTAGAGTCTTCGGTCAACTTTCTCACGAATGCCTACTCTATTTAACATAGAGGTGCTCAATCTAACATACATAATCTGTATAAATTAGTTAAATAATTACAAAAAGTTGTATTTACTTGCAGAGTTTTCTCCTCTACTGTTCAACTGAAAATCGACTCTAAAAGCGTGACAATAAGTTTCTACGAGATCTTGAATCGCATCACGAATTTTATGACAATGGGAAGTGATAACATCAGGAAACTTTGTTCTTAACGTTACAACCGAATAATCTCCATCTTCATGCACTATTTCAGGTTTCTTGCACTCTATGTTCGTAGTATGAACTTGAGGCAAAAATTGGCAGCAAGCGTTTACAAAATTATCTACTGCTTCTGTGATTTCAAAAGTTTCAATATTTCCCATTAATGCACAGACTGCTTTTACAGCTTGAACGACACCTTGTGGTTTAAGCTGAGGTAAAAGTGCAGAACCGTGATTTGTTTTCACTAAATCCATTGCAGTATTTTCTACTCGTTCCATTTCCTTTTCTACTGTTTCTGTAATTTAAACATAACATATGTTATAACTATTATATTCAAATGTAAATTCAATTAATTTAAATAAATTTTAAATATTTTAAATGAGTTTACCTAACAGAATAAGCAATGAATCATAAGAAATTGGTTGCAATGGTTCGTTAGGAAGTATATCTTCTAATTTAAGACATTGATCCTGATTATCATCTTGAAGCTGAAAATTTATTAAAATTATATTTAATATAAGGCATGTGTGTGTGTGTGTTGAATAGTATAGAAATAATATTAAAGTCAAAATATTTACCGTGCGAGCTATAGATTTTTTTATTTGTGCTCTTGTCATGATAGCTAATTCAATATCTTTTTCCAACTTAATACACTGATGAATATATTCATATTGTGCTAATGTTGTATTGGGAGCTAAATATTCTGCTAAGCCCCAAACTCTTAAACAATATTTTTCTACGTTTACTGTATCTTCATTATCCAATGAACAAGCAACATTTAAAATAACATGTTCGACACTACAGTTTACTGCAAAACATATATGACAATTAAAATTTTATTAAAACTTTAAAAGAATTTTGACGTTTCATAAATAACACGAAAATAAACATACCATTACAAGTAAATGAAATGGACGGAATAGAATCTTTCTCGTTATCTATCAATTGTGGATGCACAACTAACTTAATACTTGTGCCTTCGGGATATAAGTTTTCCATCGTTGGACTTATTACATGACCGATATTTGTACTAGGATTGTTAAATGGAAATTCAGCTATAGAAATTAAAAAAATTAATTTATAATGAATATAAAGTACAAGATTAAAATTTTTCTTTACTAACCTCGCACCGATTTAACCATTTGATGAAAAGCGCTCAGATCGCCATCGTTACTAGATGGTCTAGTTTTTATCACAGTTACATTTTCATATAAACGTGACTTCTTTTTCTGCTGTAAATGATAATGCAACAATATAAAAATTAAAAATATAACAATTATATTACATGTGTATTTATATGTATGTAAACTTACACGACGATCCAAGGAAGTTTTTCTTCTTTCAATAGTATTCCATGCAGATGAATTTCTAGGTGGCAGTGGTGGAGGTGCAGCTGGAGAAATAGCTGGAGATTTACCTGACTTTTCTACCGCTACATACACTGGATCTGAATTTACGCTCTCATTTGTGCTATACATGTAATCGAAAGGATCAAAAGGATCATATACAGTTCCACTAATTTGTGGTTGCATATCTAAACAGAAAACAAAAATAATAAATTCATATAACATATTAATATAAAGAAATCAATTTAAATAGACATAAAATGAATTACATACCATTCTTAATGTCATTCGAACATTCACTGCTATCATCAGTCTTAACAAGTAAAGGGTCAAATGCTTCTAAAACACTGACTCTAACATTTGTTTTATCATCTACTTCTTCGCATGTATTCAAATCTATAAGATTACTATTTGGTTTCTTTTCTATCACTTTCAATACATTTAACTGTTCATCTGCACAAAATTTAGGTACTAACACATTACAGGTGGCTGGTGTTGCAATGCCAGATCTGTAATTTAAAGGCAAGGGAGGAATCTGAAATAAATAATATAATTCATTATTTATCTATACATGATAATAATATTCTAATTATCTCCATTTTCTATCTACTTTTAATCCTATATTTCAATATATTGCTAATTAGACACCTATGGTTTTAATATAAGTAATTATTAATATTCAATATTATAACTAATAATATATAATAAGCGATTTTCAATTTTGGAACATGCAAATAAATATACCTGTTGAAAGAAATAATTTCTAAAAGCAAGGAAATTCCATGCAGACTGTAATAAGAATAATGTATTAAACACTTACACAATTTAAGAAGCTACCAAAATACATAAAGATATCAAGTTCATTTAATACAAAGTGCCTTGAAGTTTATTAACCAAATTGCAGGTGCATATTCTATAAGTTGAAATGAGAAAAAAAGATTTATCGGTATGTGAATATAGTAAAACAAGATAATATTTTTCTCATTGAAGATATTATGAACAAGCGGTGTATGGATCCACAATAATCATATCCACTCAATAAAGAAACTTTCAGCAGGAATGCTATTATTTATTTCAATTGCATTTGCTTATAACTATGTAATAATGCGTTTCTAATCAAACTTCAAATAGCATTTCTTATTTCCACTTGTAAAATATGCTTCTGCAGATTGACTGGTACATCCAAAAATACCCTGTATATATATAAATATGTTTAAAAAAATATAACAACAAATATTACTTGCCTGTGGTGTAATATCAGGTACATTGCTATTGCTACTACTGGCCCTTGACAAGATAGGACTGATTCCTGGTGTTCCAGGTGTACAAGGCGCAGTAGAAGATCTAGGCCCAGGTGAAAGCGAATGATATCTAAAATCTCGAGATTGATAAGATCCTGCTGAACTATTACTTCTTGAAATCCTTGCCTGCTTTTTCAATAAAGCAGGATGAGTCTCCCATTTTGGTTCTACCAGCGTTTTTCTATTTATATCAAAAACATATTAAATAATCTTAGATGACTCCAACATTTGCAAATTTTCAAATAAACATGCTGCATCTTACGGAGGTGGAGGAGGTGGTGTACAATATTCTGATAAATTATCATGCTTGATTGGGCTTGTAAAATTAATTAAATCAGTGGACGTTTCTTGACTCGATGTAGCAGTTGTCGAATTTCTCCTACATGGGATTGGTGGCGGTGGAGCCAACAACGTAACATTTTTTGATTGATTTTTATTGAAAGATCCAGGACGTGGACGACTTCTAAATTGTAACCTATTAATAATCATAATTAATCAAATTTTAAGTATTACATATTCTATTTAGAAATAAAAAAGTTTTTACTCACATGCCACCTTGCAAAGCACCATCTGTCGTTGTTGATCCGCTACTTATGTCATGTGAATTATTTTGTGACCGATAAGATTGTTGTACATTACTATACTCCAATCGTTGCTTTTGTAACCTAAATTTTTCTAAAGCTAAACTTTCTAAGCTCAATGCTTGAGCACGTTCCAAATCTTCTTGAAATTGACGTTCATAATCTATCACCGAAGATCCCTGCGCATGTGTATTTCTATTGCAATTTGACATCTACAAATAAAATATGAAATAATTAAAAACAATGACAAATAACAGTAATATATAATATATATAAATAAAAACAAATCTTTAATGTAATAAAAATAAAATTACAATCAATAATATAAGAATTTCTACAAACATGAACATAACCTATATCTGAAAAGAATATTAAAAGTAAAATAAAATTTATAAACAATCTGACTAACACGATATAAAAACAAACGATTCAATATTCTATACTATGAAATAATATTGAATAATACAATAAATAAACAAACCTTATTTATTCACTAAAACTATATTTACAATTCACAAGTAAAAAAACTTAACCTTTAAAAATGAGAGACGATGACAATAATAAAGTTTACATCGGGAGTATTTAGAACGTAGTGTGCGATAAAGTTTAAAATAGATGTATACACGGATACACTTTTCAGAGTGTTTATCAGTATTAGTAGGTTTAAAGGTCCCTTATCGTGTGTCCAAAAGACTAGTGCTATACCGTAAAAATAAAAGTGACGGAGTGGTATGTAAAAGAAAATAAGGGAAATTATAAAGAATTAGAAAGAGAACGAGATATAGTTTAAAAGTACAACAAATGACTAGAACCTAAGTAAGAATATTTGGCAGATGCTCACCGTGGCATTATTTTAGTTGCAGGGTATCGTTGACAAATGTAAGTAACACACAGTGTAAATGGCCGTACGATTTAGTTTAAATACGGGCAAGAAAATACGGATTCGAAGGCGGAAACACCGTTATGATCGGGGACGTGACATCTCGTATATTTCTTTCTTCCTTTGCCCCACCGTTATACTCATGTAGTCCCCTCTCTCTCTCTCTCTCTCACTTACTCACTCACTCACTCATTCTTTCTCTCTCTCTTTCTCTCTATCTCTCCTATAGTTCACCCCACTTTGGTTCTTTCACAATGTTGTCGACAATGTGTTGTGTGCCGTGTTGTGTCAGCACGTTGCCTTTTACGATTCTCCTATAGCTTTTCTTTGAAATATTTTTCATTGGAGAGAGAATGGAAATGATTATATTTCTATATCTACTACTTGAAGTTAGTTGTAGAAGGTAAGGATAATGGAAATAAAGAAGAAGAAGAAAAAGGAGAAGAAGGTGGATATGGTGAAGGAACAGTGGTGGTGGTGGTGGTAGTGATGGTGGTGGAGGAATAGAAGGAGGAAGTCAATGACGACGGGAGAAACGCGGGTAAATGCCGTATGACCAATATTATCACGTTCCCGTACTTGTTGTAATACATGGTGCGTTGGCGGCGACTGGTAGCGGCCCGACGAGGAGGAGAACGCCACCGCCAACGCTTTTAATAAAACTCGATCGGATGTGTGTGCGGCTTTGTAATTGAAAGCGGCTCAAAGCGGCTTCATGACCACTCGCGTGTTAACGCTTAATACTTTCCGGACGCGTTCACTGATCACAGCTTCTTGATATCATTACTTTTATCACTGCCATATCATTCATAACTATTTATTTATTTATCTTTCTTTTTTTGGAAGCTTCATTTTTTTAATCGCATTACTTGTGTCAAGTCTTGAAACACTAATTTATTGTCATAATATAACTAGGGAATACATGCGAAAAACTGTAACCATGGAAACGTTTTGAAAAATGTAACTAAAAAATGTTACTATATGTGATATTAATTTTATATTATACATCATTGTTTATTAATAAAACGATGTATTATATTAACTATAAATCTTTATTTATTTTTTTATTTATTATTAGGTTTATTTTTCTCTTTTTTTTTTGAGTATATTGGAAATATTAAGTCTTGAAATTGAATTTTGGTTCTTGAGAAAACTAGGGAATAAATGCGAAAAACTGTAACTATGGAAATGTTTTGAAAAATGTAACTAAAATGTTTATGCGATATTAATTTTATATTATACATCGTCGTTTATTAATAAAACGATGTATTATATTAACTATAAATTTTCTTTTATTTTTTCTTTTACTTATTATTAGTTTTCTTTTTAACTATTGGAAATATTAAATCTTTAAATTGTATTTAGTTGTCAAGAAAATTGAGAAAATACATGCAAAACACTGTAACTGTGGAAACATTTTGCAAACTGTAGATAAAAGTTTCTCTAGCTATCATATTCATTATTTTATTTTTCCTTTTTCTTTTTATTACTTACCTTTCTTTTTGTACCGCTTATCGGCTGTTTTTCTGAAAGTTTAATTTCTTTAATGGCATTAGAGGTGTGGTACGTTTTGAAACACGATCTTGTTGTCACGAAAAATTGAGAACGACACGCGAAACACTATAATCGTGAAAATGTTCCAAAAAATGTAATTGAGAATTTTATGCGATATTAGTTTTATATTATATATCGTTGTTTTAGTAATAAAACAATGCAATATAATTTTTATCTCTTTCTCTATTTATATATCTATTTTTTTTTAAGTACAATTTCTTTAATCCGATTTGAAATAATTAAACTTAAAACTTGATTTTTACAATAACGTAACTGAAAATGATAAATGAAACATTAAAACTATGGAAACATTACGAAAAATTTAATGAAAATCTTCATGCTAGATCATACGAAACATGATGCTCTACATATTTGAACTTACAAATTAAAAATCAATGAATGACGTATATAAACAACACTCGTTAAAACATATAAGTCATCTTTTCTTCTTCTTTTTTTGATTATATTCTTTTTTGAAATAAAATTTGTTTAATCAGGTTGGGAAATGTTTTGTCTAATTTTAAGAGAAATGTAATCAAGAAATTGATACGAAGTAGTAAATATTGTACTTCGACATTTGTTAATAAAATGATTCGTCGCATAAATTATGATCTTTAAATATTCGAATCTTATCTTTCATGCTCTGTTTATCTTTGTTTATTTCTTCTTTTGAAATCAAATGTCTTTAGTCGCATTAAGAATAATTTTCTAAATTGTTTTGTCTCAAAACTTGATTATTTTTATTACTAAAATAAGAACAACATTTAAATTAATGTAACTATTGAAACATTACAAAAAATATAACCAAAAGTTGTTACAATACAGTAAGTATACTTAATCGTTTACGGATGAAACAATGCATAGTATGAATCATGTATTCCTCTCTCTCTCTCTCTAAATATTTAAATTTAAATTTAAACAATAGATAAAAAATTACTAGCTGTTTGGCAAACTATATTTTCTATCTTTATTAGCTTATTTTCAATAAGTGTTGTACTTCGTTGTTTATTAATAAAATGATTCATAATATGAATCATGATCTCTAAATATTTTAAGTTATATTTAAATAATCTATGAACGATGAAGTATACATGTATATAAGCATAACACTTGCTTATAAGAATATATATAAAGTATAACACTTGCTGTATCGCATTAACAAACTATGTTTTGTTTAAATGAATAATTTTTACGTATGCTTCTTTTATAATTTAATAAATTATAAAAGAATATTTATTAATTATTTATAATTTAATAAAATATAATTTATTTGTTTAATAACTTAATTAGCACTCTTTTTATCACGGTTTTGTGTATTCCTATTTCGACTAAAAAATATTTTTGGACATATTTGGTACAAATAGTATTAAACTTTATAATCTATCTTTGAAAGAGACATTTAGTAAATTTGATTAATCATTTTAAATATCGAAATCTAAATTCACTTGTTGTTTTTTTTTCTTTTATTAAATTTTGGAAATAAACTATTACTTTTAATGCACGTATTGTATTATTCATCCATTGTTAGTGTTTTTATTTCTTTTATGAGGTCATCTTTTTTTTTAGTTCGATACTAAAAGTTGTTACCTGAGTAGGAGTATCGATTGAACTTTGACAAACAAACTTCCACGAGGGAATTAAAATTTTTCTTTACTTTTCTAAAAATAACTTCTATGAATTATTTTTTGTTTTGTTTCTTCGTTCAAAGAAATTTAAATGTCATTGGTGTTTCTAATAGATTAATACAATTTACGATCATACGTTGTCTCTTGTTTTTATTCGTGCGTGACACGTGTCGATTTGTCGTTGTTTTCGTACGATTCTATTACATTAATATATATATATCTTCATTTAATATCAATTTACGAATAGGATTTTGTTCATTGGTTATTATAAAAATGAATTAGTTTAATAAATTTATTTTTGTTTTTCTCGTATTAATATTTTTGTTATGTTGGTCATCATGTTAATAAGATTTTGAGATAAATTACTTTCTATGACTATAACTTTTTTTATTACGAATATAAATCATTTATTAAATGTCCAAATAATTTTTATGTACAAATAAAGATTTAAATAACAATATTAAAATAATTAATTTTTATAATACTGAACAATAACTATACAACGAAATATGCGCGCGTATGCAATGTTCATATTATTTTGTAACAATATTTGTAATATTGTTACAAAACAGATAAAAATATTCTATTTATATTTTATATTTATATTTTATCTCAAACTATAGCCAAACGGTAGTGTTTCTTTCCTATTTGTATAAATACTTTTTATAAAATATACTTGATTTTTTTAAACTTTTCTTTCTATTTTTAATAATGATTATTACTACGATTTATTTTTTTTAAACAAATATTGAAAAAATATACTTATCATTAATATTGTTACATTCTAACTGACGAATATTGTTAAGTAATATAATTAAGCCTGTTGTGATAATTCTGCATTAATCGAGTTTTGCCGGGACCAGGTAGGTTCATTCTTCTAATAATTAAATAATGATAAAGAAATGGCAGGTTACACGAAACAATTATGTATGGATCAGATAAATAATAATGGAATGAGGAGATTTATCTGACTTATGTAAATTATGATTCTTCGCAGCTCTGATATATTTCCTTTGCCAAACCTAAATATTTTCGGAGGTTTTTGAGAACGAGTCCTATTATTCATTTCTTTGTTAACACTAGATTTACGGATTGAGCCAATTTGACTCATTTCAAATTTTTTTCTCACATACATATAAAACTTAAATATTATTTATTTTCCAAATATGTATATGTTGGTTTTTAGTTACGTAATGAAATATATGTAAATATTAATTCCTATCCTTTACCTAATCCTTCATTTAAACAATGTTTGTAAGTTTTTAAAAGATAATGAACAAAACATACGTAAATCTAATGTTAATAAATTAAATGGACTATGATTGGTTAATCTTTTATTTATTCCTTGCTTAGCTTGAATTTTACAATCGCCTTCCTTGTTTTTTTTTATATATATTTACCATTAAAAGACAGTTCCCATATTACTTTTATATAAATCACTGAAATATTATTGTTTTTAATTAAATTTATACTAATGTGAATAGAATATTACAGAAAAATGTGGCGAGACGTAACAATATATTCTATTTTTATTTCTTAATAAGTTTCTTTTTGAATTTCTTAGTTATTATTTTTTATTAATGTAAAAAACAAATTTTATTAATTTATTGACCAATTTAATATGCATAATTATTATAATAACTCGGTTCGTTAATTTTGATCAAATTTTTTGGGATTAACACAAAAATGGTTAATAGAGACATAGATAATTTAGTAATACAATTGTTACATCTTGTAATCTAATAAAAGATGTTTTCAGTTTTTGATTAGGTCGTGAGATCTTTACCAAGAATTGACCTTACAATAACGTAAATTTGTTATTGAGCAATGAGAAAGAAGATCGATAATATAATATAGAATTTGATTTGATTAGAAAATAAGTATAAGAGGGTTAGAATGATGTAATAGATTTAACCTTTTAATTAACAATTTGGATCGACGAATTAACTCGTTATTGTATTTTAAGGACAACGCAAATAAATTTAAACTAAATAAGTCATTGTGCGATTTACTTTTTATTAAAGAATATATTTATATTAGCATTCCTTATTCTTTAATAATTATTTAAATCACAAATTGCTATTTAACATTATTTATTGTTAATACATAAGGAATTCGCATTTCTAGCAACATTTGTTCTCCAATTAAAAGATGGAGGGATCAAATGGTCGTTTGTAAAGCACACGTGCTCATCACATGCACTTCATAGTTATTTCTTTGTTTGGAAACATTTTAAAAATATTTATCCTTGAAGAAACTTTAGACTTTCGCTAAGGGTATGCCATAGGATAAAAAAAGAACCACATTGCTTCTGTTTTTCCAATTTTAGATTTACTGACTAACAATAAGTACAAGAATTGTCTGACGTTTATTCTTAAAATAATTTTTTCTTTGTCATAGGAAATATAATCATCGTATGCAAAGGAACAATCATTTTTCATTGTTTATACAATCATTAAAAATATATATATATATATATATATATATATATTAAAGTTGATGTAAAGTATACGAGGAATTTGATAATACATTTTTATGAATAAAAGTTTTGGATTTTAAGATATATTTTAGAAATAATTCATTGTTTTATAAAATAATCAAAATTATGATTGCCCATGTATTAGGTGTGAAGATTATTTCTGTGTCTTTTTGAAAAATGATTACTTATGGTTAGTATCCTTTGTATACCATAATAAAAATGTTATGGACTTGTGAGAAACATAATTCATATTACAGTATACTTTTGGCATTTCAAATTTAAAAAATTGGCTTTTGAAGATACTGAAATGATTTGCCTAATAAAATATGCTTTGACTTGTAAAATAAAAACATATAAAATGACTTATAAAATGTGCAAAAAGTGGTACCAACGATTTATAATAAATAAAATAAAACTATGCTTTAAACATACGCCTAATAAAATATGCTTTGACTTATAAAATAAAAACAAAAGATGCTTTGACTTATAAAATGTGTAAAAAGTGGTATCAACGATTTAAAAGTACAAATTTCAACTTAAAAGATGACAAACGTTCAGGTACTCCCAAAAAATGTTTAATGCACAACATTAACGCAAGAAAACTAGGCAAACGATATCTTGACGTTTAAAATAATTGAATAAAATTCATAAGCTGAGGATGTTGCATCTTTGAATTGAGCTAAATGAATAAAACAAACATAGTCAAGATTACTGCAATTATTTAAGCAATTTCTTGTACAAAACTGTAATTAAGGATAACAAGTGGGTTTTATGTAACAACCCTAAGCGATAAAGATTATTGGTTGGCTTCGGGCAACCAATTTTTTTTTTCCAACCACTTTAACTTCAGTGGTAAAATCAAATATTCATTTGAAAAAAGATTTGTTCTCTGTATGGAAGAATTTCTGAGGTATTATCCATTACAAGTTGCTTTTGCCTGGTCAAAATAATAACTGCAGATTACTACCAATAACAGTTAATCAATTTATACGATGATTTTAAACGAAAACGATCGTTTGTCAGCCAAGAAACAAGGTATGTTATTTTCCATCGTAACCAATGTTCAATCATATGTTGCTCGAAAAACATGGGACAACATTTATGATTTGTTACGAGAAGCTTTTATTCATATGGTGTACTCTTCGAGAACGTGGCCCAATCCAATTACCATCTTTTTTAGGGCCTTACAATACTATTTGTAAGAGGAGCTTACTTACAGTCAGTTGAAAAAGTTCGTGAAAAGATTTTGTAACATGATTCTGTTTCTTGTGCTACCCATCAATTTGCACACCTAATAAATAAAAAATATTTAAAAGTATAACATATGTCGATAAAATTGTTTTTTATTTTCTTTGTAAAGTCTGTTCAAAAATCATCTTCAACGAAATATATCTTTTTTTTTTTTATTATAATAATAACAAATTTAATTGGAAGTATCAGTCTGTTACCATAAGGAGAGATTGAATAGTGCCCATAATTATGGAAGTGGTCTAGGTAAGTCATATAAATATGTTGTTTGAGATATTTCAAGGATTACATTTGAACTTTAAATGAATTCTATGTAATATTGAAATAACAAACACTATCTAATTGTTCATTTTTGAAAATATCATAAAAATTGCATTGAATTTATTTAGTTTAAAATAATGCTGCGTGAAATGACTGATTAATTCATTTCTATTTTTAAATTTTCACCTATAATTAGATCACTTTCATAATTATGGGTACATTTTAAAACTAAATAGAAAATATGTTATTATATAAATATGTTTATAAAAACAAAAATCAAAATAATAATAATAATAATAATAATAATAATAATAATAATAATAATAATAATGTTAAGTACATGCAACTTAATGGTTAGATAAATATAATTTAAGAATTTTCGGATTCTGATGTAATGTTAAGCCAAAAACCATTTTCGCTGGTTGTAACGAGACTACGTCTGCTAAATTTGATTGGATGAACCGTTTTATCGGAAACCTGAACTCCGTGGCTTCTTAAGAAAGAAATTATTCCAATTTTTATTTGCAATAGTGCAAACCGGATTCCTGAAAAAAATAAAAAATAAAATAACGATATAGTTAATACGTGTACGTCAAAGTACACATCGTAAATCCGTTATATTACGGAACGTAATAACACGTTATCGAGGCAAACATTATTTCGAGGATATATTACACGGTCATTTTATTTTCAGAAGAAGAAAATCATGATCAAATATAATATTTAAGATCGATAATAAAGCTGTTATAAATTATTGAGAAAGAAAACAATCCTATCGGACATCTCTAATAACTCTAATTGTAAACCACGTGTTTAAGTGATTATTCAAAGAAAGACAAAAATTCATGATAAGTTTTATCTTTCTTTGAAGCTTTGGTCAAAACATAATTGCCAATGACGTAACTTTCGATTAAGAATCTTTGATATGTCAAAATTTAACGACGTTATTTTCATTATCGAAAACAATAAAATAAACGATTATGATTTTATAAAATATAATTTATCATTAAAATTTACAAATTATTTAAAATTATTTTAATGATAAAATTATTAAAATTTTTGTAACAAAATGTAATTAATATCCTCGTAAATGCCAGGCTTTTTCAAAAGTCGCTTAATTTAACTTTAAATGAAAAATTAGAAATTATTTTTTACCAGATATTTGGAATAATGATTTTCCAATTATTTTTTTTTTATTGAAAAATAGAGATGTTTCTTTTCACATACAATTAGAGTATTTGAAAATAATCTTAATTTAAAGTATAAGATGTTAAATGTTACCTTCTGATTTGTTTGTATTCTAAATGTTTCGAAAACAAATAAAAACCTCGTTTTACATACAATCATATTTTTTAAAACACTGTAATTGCAGATTAATAAATTAATTAATGATATCAATCAATCATAATTCTATGAATGATCAAATTTATTATTTATGTTAATAATTTATTAATACTACAGTAATTATATTAATAAATATTTTTTTGTAAATTAAGCGACTTTAGGGAAAAACCTTCTATAATAAATCTAATTAAAACTTATGTATTAATTAATTAAATTATTGTTTGTAAAAAAAGGTTTTATTACCTATACAAGCACGTGGACCTTCACCAAATGGAAGATAAGTGTATGGGTGTCTCGTTCGTTTGTTTTCGTCAATGAATCTGTCAGGATTGAATACCTCAGGGTCTGGATAATGTTCTGGATCATGATGGAGACCGTAAATTGGTATGACTACTCTCATTCCAGCTGGAAGTTTTACTTCGCTACCAGGTATTTGATAGGTGTACTCACATCTTCGAGAAAGTAACGGAGCTGGTGGATACTTTCTAAGAGTTTCTGGAAGAATAATTAATAAATATATTATATAATGTCAATTGTTTATGTTTTTGTTGTTCAATTTTACTTTAAGTAATTAAATGATTGCCTATTTCATAAAAATAACAGATTTATCGATTACGTTAAACTGGCAAGTGTTATGCACAAATTCTAAATGTGCTATCAACTTTATAAATTTGAAACGTTCACAAATGTTAAGTTAAATTAAATTATAAATTATAATATATAATATTATTAATAAAATTAAATTGATTAAAAAATTTTAATTTAACGCGTTTGCTACAACAATTAATTATGAGTTTGAAATTACTTTAATTTGGATTATATTATTCTTTGTATACTCTTTAAGTAATATTTTATTGATATTCACTTGTACACATATAAAATATACTAAATAAATGTTAATGATGTAGATCAGGATTTCTCAGAATGTGGGGTTTGCATGGGGTCCCCATATGATATCACGTAATTTAATTTGGTAGGAAGCAAAAATGTTAACAAAACTAACGATTTCTGGATATAAAACTATCGAAAAATGAATTCTAAACGAGTTTGGTAAAACTACACGTATAGTATATCTGTGTGTGTAAGTTTATGGTAGTTAAAGAAAAGATAGTATAGAGTTTTATATATTTTCAGGATTAAGAAAATATTTATATAATAAATGAGGTCACCATGTGGAAAAATTTAAGAAACTCTGATTTAGATAAGGCGTATAAAATTTTTCAATTATGTTATAAATGAAATACACAAAAGATAAAAAAAAAGAATATAATTTACAGATGATGCACTAGCAGCTTTAAATTATTTTATACATCTGTTCATAAGCTTGATAAAGGCAAATGATTTAAAAATACAACATAAACAATACCGGAAATAAAGTGTTATTTTTGATTTCAATAAAAAATTTTTATAAAAAGTTCAACGATTTCTCGAGATAAAATATTATTTATAAGAAAATATAATAATCCTAAAAAATCTAAAAATAGTTCTACGAATCCACACGTGCAAAAAGTACAAACACGTGAGTCAATATCAGCAGAATATTTCTTTTATTTTTCTTTCTTTCGTTTGTTTTTTTAGATTTAAAAGAAATTTGTTTACTCACCTAGGATAACTAAGTCCAGATATTTCATATCCTGTACGGCATCGTAAGTTAATTTTCCGTCTCGTTTATTAATGGCATCGTTGATATCTCGCCTGGTTTTCTCCTGAATCTCTTCATTCAATGCCAATTCGTGCAAACAGAAGGCTATTGTGTTCGATGAAGTTTCATAACCAGCTACGAAGAAAACGAATGCCTGGGCAGCGATGGAATTTTCATCGAGTACTGAAAATGAATTACACATACTTGGTAATAAATTCGATTGATCGAAGTAGGTCGTTTCGATTGTTTGCGAAAAAATACTGTCGAATTTTTTATTTCTTGTTTTTTTTTTATTCTATCATACATCAAAGGAAAATACTCGACAGCAAGTTGTTGCAGTAAATGAGGTTGCTTCATTGTATGTATTTACTAACCAAATATGAGTCCAAGGTTTCTGTTATGTTTTTTTTTTATGTAGTGTCTGATCATTTATATGTCTTTAAAGTGTGACAAAGCAAATTACATTAAAAGATGATGAATTATTGTAGTGTCGCGACCATTAAATAACGGTTTCTTCGACGGAAATTGTAAAAGTGTCATAATTTGCATAATTTAAGGTTAACTTCTTATCAAACGTACGAATGAATAGAACGATGCGAAATTAGAAAACATCGTCTTATTTCTTACACACTTTATAATATTGGATTCATATTTTTATTATACAAATAGTCCAACTAACAGTTTTTACTGTAAATAATGAAATAATTGATATTTGCTTATAAATTTACACAGGAATATATTTTAGAATTATTTAATTTATAAATTAATGGCCAATTTTATTATTACAGAAATAATATTTTATTTAAATGATCAAAAATTGATCTGGCACACATACACACAACAGTATTTGTTATTATATAAGATATAATAAAAATATAATAATTGTTTTGATAAAGTAGTATTCGGTTAGGTCTTCTTTGTATCTTGTAATGCTTTTGAAACGATTGGATATATCTTATTTCCAATTTTCTTATAAGTTATGTTAAATTTTACTTATCTTATAATATAATGTTTTTTTTTTGTAATAAAATAATTCTAAAATAATCCTAAAATTATTCTAAAATATATTTTTGTGTAATATACTTTAACAATCCTAAAATATATTTCTATGTATAAGAATCGTGTAAATATTGTATGAGAAGAAAATTTGTACTTTAAATTGGCGTGAACTTTCCTGGCAATTTAATTACTTGTTTTGCTTTCACCCACCCCTACCTACCTTTCTCCCTCTTTAAAAAAAATCGTATTTTTCTAGTCATTTAGAATGCAAGTTGTTTCTATTTGTTTTTCTCCTTCTATCTTGAAAAGAACGCGTAATAGAAAAACAGCAAAACCAGTTTCAGTTTATTATTTTCTTTTATCAACGAACGTGTCTATATAAAAATAGCTTACTATTAGTCACATTTATAGTCATGATATATTACTTTAGTATATCTTCTTATTCAAAATTCACTCGACAATGTACGCTAATGTCCATGGAATTCGAGGAACGTGATAAATATTTACGAGTAAAGAACATTGGCTCGTGACTCGATTAAACTGATTAACGTTCAACCGAGAGAAGCATATTTAACACCTTGCTAAAAAGTATTTTAACGAACGAAGATATTTTCATCGATTTATTAGAATTATTTTTATATCCAAAATATTCTCACGTTTATAATTCTTTATTTATATTATTTATTTTCATATTGTTTGATTACTTCAATAGTTATAATTTAAATAATTATTTATTTTTGTTTTTATTTCTTTTTCTTTAAAGATAAATAATTTCACACTTTTCAATTTTGTATTTTTTTCTTTTTTCAACATGTACGCGTATAATGACATAATTTTGTAATTATGATGCAGCTGTGAGGTTTAAAGTTCTTTGTAAAGTACCGTTATAATTGCTTCTTACTATACTGATGCGAGTGTTTGCTTCTATTCAAGGTTAAATAGACAATTTTGCGCCGAGAAATCTTTATTTTTTTTTTTTTTTTACATTTGATTAAAGTTATATTGTATTTTATTAAAATATCAATGACATAATTTTATTACTTATACAGGTTTTCTCAAAAGAGCTAAAAAAGTTATATATTTGTTATTGTTGATATTTGATTTATATTTTTTTTTAACAATACTGTATTTTGCGAATCAAATCTTGAATGATAAATCAAATATTGTAATTCTTTTAATAATGTTCTGGATTTTTGTATTCCAATAAAACGATTTTGAATCATAATTTTATAGTAATTTTTAAGTTGTGAGATTTTTGAAGAATTACTATACCTGTCAAACAGAATTTTTAGAATAATTCTATTTAATAATTCAATATTAATATTATTACAATTTTTCTTTTCTCATTAAATCCTCTTTTAATATAATTCCTGTATATAATGTAATAATTGAATAATAATATCGCAATTATAAAACTAAAGAATTTAAACAAAAATGCACGATTCGTAAATTGGTATTTCTTTTTTGCAATTGTTATATTAATCTTTCAAATAATAATGTTATTTAACAATAAAATATTAAAACAATTATATAAATAAATATCTTACCTATTTCTTTAGCAGCTTGAACATCATCTTCGTTCAAGGATTGAGTTATCGATCCAGCGTCGTTTTCCAAGTTACCTTTGTTCTTCAGTTCAACCAAAAGATCCATAAAATCATGTCTCCTCTGGTCACTGATCTCACGTTGTCTGATCATCTGAGAGACAACGTTCTTGAAAAACATGGTGACCTCAGGATCAATAACCTGAACGTTTAGGAACTTGTAGAGCTTAGGCATGGCTGTACGTAGCATTCTCCATAAGGTTGCCTTGTAACTTGGCCTTGAAAGTTTTTTCGCAGCCCTGTGAAATTCTGAATCCTCATCGGTCAATGCATTTATTTGTATGCCGAATGCACAAGTACCGATGACGTCTATTGTAAATTTAGCTGCAAGCTCGCGAACTTCAACGGCCGTTTTGTTTTCACATGCTTTGTTTATAAGTATTCGAAATTCTTCGGAACATTCGGCCAATAAATAAAACATTCGTTTGAGTTTGCCCGAAGAAAAGGTAGGTGTCAATTTCGATCTCAATCCTTTCCATTGTCTTCCTTCCAAATTGAACAGATGACCGGATAATGGATCCTTTAAAAGGAATTATTTATTTTATATTATTTTATATATTATTTTATTTTATATTTGATTTATGGTAATTTTTTTTTAATAACGACATCATAACAATTTTTTTTTTTTATTATTGTCGCATATAGAATGCATATGACCAATGATCGTTAAAATAATACGAGTATGAGTTTGAACGTGTTTTATTGCGTTTCACGTTTTTAAAATGACCACAAAGCGTTTTATTACCTGAGAGTTATTGATTGGTATGCCACGATTAGCGAAACATACGAAATCCTTAACACAGATGCTCTTCACAAGATCCGGATCCCTCAGAATTAATATCGGTGATCTGACACGATATACACCGAAGAATTTTTCATTTTTAAACCATTCGTACATTTCCTTTATACCTTCCGGTTGTGATTTTCGAAATAATAACAAAGGTCCAAAATTGCCGAGCAAAATTGTCGGTTTTTTAAACGGGACGCATAAATTTTCCCAAAAATTAAACGTAGCAGTAAAATAAAAGTACAAAATGCCTAATAATAGTCCAATCAAAACGAAAGGATCTAAAAATCCTTTTAACAATTGCAACATCTTGAAATCCTTTTTGTGTTTTGTAATTGTTTATTCGATAACGATTGAATAAAATATTACTTTTTCGTTTGTTGTTGTTGACTCGGTTAAAACGAAAGATATTTCGCGCAAACTTTTTATTTTTTGATAGTCACGAAATTTGTTTTTTTTTTATCTACGTAAAAAAAATTCTAATCTAATCCGATAAGAAAAGAATGTTTCTACGGTCACGAACGTTTAACATTCCAAACGATAACAACTCGTGTTCTAGGAATAATATTGTTAAAAGATTTAACGATTTAATTGGTGATCATAGATAAAGTATCACGTTTGAAAAAATGAACAATTTTCAATCGATAAATCGAATCGCGTATTTTACGTTGACTTTTTTTAAACGAGTCAAGTGATGACGACGATGTAGTATCGATTTACTTGTCACTGAAACTCTTAGTAATCGATCTGCGATCGTAGCACGTGAGGTAGGTATTGCGGTTATAAATCAAAACTCGAGTATCGATGAACATGCACAACGTAAATATAACGCGTGTACATAAACATTGGACAATGAGACAAAAAAAGAAAAATTAATCAACATTCGATTCTCTTTCTTGTAATAAAGAAAGAAATGAATTTTCAATTATTTTGAAGTTTAAATCAACTAACGGTCAATGTTATCACCAATCAACTTATTATCGATTAAACTTCTTTGATCGATTCTTACGATTTTTAATTTACACTTCTTTTTGCACGTCAATAACTAATATTAAAAAATATATATATATAATAAAAATGAAAGAACAATTCTACAGTTCTCGTTTTCACGATATATTAATATTACGAAATTAATTTTACAAATGAATGATCGATGAAAATGTTCTTGTTAGATTTCTACGATCTACTTCTCCAATTTTTTTTCTCTTTTTTACAACAGTTCACTAACTTTTATTATAATATTTCTTGTATTAATAAAACTCAATACGATTCACACGATATAACAAACTTTCGTATATGACACTTTTCATTTATCAATCGATAAATTTGATATTTCCCAGTAGAATTGTCTTCTCTTCTCTTTCGATCAAACTGTTACCCGAGTAAAACACTGTTTTATACAATTTATCCTCGTTCATTGATATAATTTGATGATGCATCCTGCGTTACGATAAATCTTCGCGTCATTGTTAACTAAAACTGTGACACGAGTGACACGAGAAAGGAAGGAAGCAAAGAAGAAAGGAATGTATGTATATAAATACAAAGAGAACGTGTTAGGAATTGGATTTAAAAAAAAAAAAAAACAATGATATAAATAAAGCTAATGAAATATATATATTGTGTGTTGGTGTTTGGGTGCGATAGGTTGGCGCGTGCGTACCTTGCACCCACCCAACCAACCTCGACTGGTACGTCGTGAACGAACGCGGACGCATTTATAGGAAGACCACGTTGTGTGTACTGTCTGTACGAGTAGTATGATTCTGTCCGCCGCGTTAACACACACTCTTTCTGAACAACTTATGCGTGAGTTGGCCACGAGGCAAACACAACTATGAAATACGAACATATACTTTATAATCTCCTCCGTTCTCCGCTTATCTCACTCTCTCTGACGAAACATTCTGAATTTCCTCTCCCTTTCCCCCTCTCCTCCTTCTTCACCCTCTTTACTCTTTTTTTTTGTTCTATTTATTTTCTCTTATCCCCATTTCCTTCTTCTATCATCTTATTTTCTTACACTCTTTTCTATCTTCCTCATTTTATTTTCATTTTATTTTGTTTTGTTTTGTTTTGTTTTGTTTTGTTTTGTTTTGTTTACATTCTTTCTATCAATAGTAATCGCTCGACATACTTTAAAACAGATGTCACAAATTCTTCTTCTTTTCCGTCTTCTATTTCTCTGTTTTTAAATATGAATGAAAGAGAATTGAAAAATCTTTTGCGGATGTTTACCTTTTCTTAGTCTCTAAGATATGTGACGGTATTCTCGTTTAAATCTTTTAAATGACTGTAACAACTACTAAAAACTCGTTTTATTTTTTTTTTAAATTCTTTTTCTACTTCTTTTGGTAGTGGTAAGTATTTACGTTCACTCGTGACAAGAATTCTGGAGTAATACTAATCTTCTATCTTCTTTATAATGATTTTATTTATCGATGAAATTAATTGAATTTAATTTTATTGGATTATGTATACAGATAGTTAACGAAATTAAGTTATTAGTAATTGAAATATTTTTTATTTTTTTTTTTCAGATGTCATTTTTCGTTTTTGTATGTGAAATTTTTAAAGGAGACAAAAGTTGTTGGATAATTATAAAAAATATGATATTATTCTTTTTTCGATAATATTTATGTTTGTTGGTAAGTTTCTAGTTTTATGAGTTAAGTTTGCATTTATATAATATGAACAAAATTAGTTTAAAAAGTTTCAGAATAAAGTAGTCTCTTATTCTAAGAGTTTTGAAATTACTCAGAGACTTTTTGTTTATCTTAAATGTTAATTGTTATTAGTTGAATTAAACTAAAAGTTATTAGATAATTGTAAAGATCGATTACTATTTTTTGACAACACATTAAAGCTTGTATTTAAACTTTAAATTTTACAAGTAAGGTTTGCATATATATTTTCAATTAGTAAAAAAATTAAGTTACATAATTCGAAAAAAAATAGTTAATTAATTTTTAAAATTACTTAAATTTAAAAATATTCGAACATTTAAAGAAATTTTTTATTATTATATTATATATATAAAAAATAATTATTATTAAAAAATAAATTATGTTTTTAAAAATAATTATATATATATTTGGAAAAATGGTAATTAATTTCTAAAATTATTTAAAAGTATCCGAATATTCTAAGACATTTTGTAATATCCTATATAAAACAATAATAATATTTATTAAAGCTATATATGTATATATTTGATCGTTTTTTTTTAAATCTAAATCGTGTAGATGCTGTTGTTAAGTAGTTAATATCATTCCTTTTTGTATTATACAATAATATTGTTAGATTCGTAAAATAAAACAGGATGTTTTACAAAGTAATATCCCATTGACAGGAAATGTAAATAACATATAAAAGGTAAAGAAGAGAGTACCTTGAATGCAAGGTTGTCTCGTTAAACAGAGGAAACGTGTTCTTTCGTAAATGAAAATAGATCTGACTTTCTGTGATCCTTTACGACGTTGATACCTATGTATTTCTATATATGTATACTACTATAGCTTGATTCTCGATGAGAACAGATGGTTGAAGTCTGAGATGTTAGTCGTTGGTTCTGCATTTTCGTACCTTTCTCCGTTAACCTTCTTCTATTTTATTCGTTGCGCATAAACTGGATGTAAACAGGGGCATACGGTTGATTCAAAATAGTATTTTATAATTTCAATAAATAATTATTTGAAATTTTATTAGTTTTTGAATAAATTTTAAGTCAAATTATCTAATATTATTATTATTATTATTATTATTATTATCAAGGGTAAATTATATATTGAATGATATATTATAATATTTAATAAATATTGAATTATATAAAATATAAATATTAAGTAAATAAAATAAATTTAATTCAATATACAATTAATTATGTAATTATTTAATATAGCACGGGATTGTTTTAATTTTGGAATTAAAATTCTACGTTTGATGTAATAATTTTTCAGCATTTACTTTTGGAAAAATATTATAAATATTATTTTATTTATTATTTAAGTCATCATTAAACGTGTTACTATATTTATTTATTGTTTAAACATAAATTATATAATTCTTTTAAACTCTTCAGGATCGAATTATTGATTTCACTAATAGCATAAAAATATTTCTTTTGTATTTTAATTCTTTTCAGATAAATTAGATAAATACAATCTAAAAAAAGTAAAGAGAGAGAAAGAGTTAATCTTTAAAAATTTTCTTAAATAATTCAAAATAAAAAGAAATGTCTACAAAAATATTACAAGGTTATGAAGAGGTTAAGTATACCGACCATTTTATATACCGGTAACTGAATTAGTATATTTAAATTTTTATACTCAAGTATACTTGAGTACACTCAAATTACTATACTCAAACTTTTGGTAGATATATTTAATATTTAATCATTAATAAAATATAAATTTGTCGTACATTTGGTTTGTTTTATTTCTTTCATAATAAAAAATTTGTATACGCAAAGAAACATATATTTATCTAAATATAGGATCTGATTTTATATCAATTGATCGCTTGTTGTTCATCTTATCATTTTATCAGAAAATCGTGCACGTTGAACGTGACAGAATATAATATGAAGTTATATCTTATATTAGTTAAATATATCATAAATACCATGTGTGAGTGCATACGTACATATATGCGTCGATAAGTATATAGGATAATTTATAAGTTGTAATTGACAAAAAATTATTCAGGAAGCTACTAAATAATTTTTTTATAAATTCATTTAATAATAGTTTACAATATAATTTGGTATTGTCTTTAATAATATTTAAATTTAACATAAAATTGATATTCAAATATATTCGAATATATTTAAAAAAAAAAAAATAATACTTTAATCAAATTTTTAGATTAATAAATTGATAATTAAAATATTCGAACTATTGATGAAAATAAAATACAAATCAATTATTGTATGCATAATTTGTTATATATATACATGTGTAAGAAGTGTAATAAATCATAAAAAAAATATATTTCAGTATTTATAAAATAAATTTTGTACTTCAATGAAAAAAAAAAACAAAACATTTTTATTGCAAACTTCTTATTTTTACAGATTAACAATAAATACATTTAAAATGTAATTTTTTTATTTATTATTTTATTTCCAAATGTTTCTTTTTTCTCTCATATGATAGGATATAATAAAAAATATATATCTGTAGTAAAATATGTAGTGTTAAAAAGTTTGTAAAACAATGTTTGATAATTATTAATGAAACATCCTGTATTATATTGTTATCGTTTAGTGTGGGCGAGATACGGTCATGAGAATTCTACGTTCTTGTGTGGGCCGAAATACGTTGTTAATTTGAACGTGATACAGTAAATGCTGTCGTATTTCATTCTTTAATGTTTCTAAGCACGTCAAGTCAGCACAACAAACGTGAAATATTATATAAGAGATTTTGATTTGAGATAAAATCAAACGTGATTAAATTCTTCTCTTATTGCCTATAAATTATTAAACGTATATGATTCGTAAGAGATTATAATTAAATTACAAAGGAAACTCTATTATTATTATTACTATTATTATTATTTATTTGATGTATATACAATTTTCATTATTATTTTTAATATAACTAAATATATTTTTGTAAATGATGCATATCCTGTTTTTGAATTCGTTGACACATAACTTACTTAGATTTTTGTTTACACAATAAGAACATGATTAACCGAGATTTTTATTATCGGGTCTTTCGATTATTCATTATCTCATGTTTTTTAATAAAAAAAAGAAGAAAAAAAAATAGGAAACATATGAGTTAAGTCATGATGAATTTCATCTTTTTTCTAAATTGTTGTTCTCACTATATTATTTTATTTTCTCTTATCTTTGATAGTATTTAATGTTACTGAAATATTATTTAGAACGTAGAACATCACTTCTAAGAGGAAAATAATTGTAGTTTTGATATATAGAAGATTAAAAAATTATGGAGAATATGATTCAACAACTTTGTAACGACAGTTGCAGTTGATTTCATAATCAGTGTAGAAAAATCTATTGTAAAGGAATGAAAAAATAAATCATAAGGAAAGTTATGAGATTTTAATACTATTTTTATCAAAGATGTTGAAAAATTGAAATTTGAAAATATTATTTTATCATATAAATTTTCCCCCAGATTACTCTGGTTAATTAAAATGTTATTGCATTTAGAAATAATTAACTAATTGAAATGTAAATTTTTAATTATAACAAAGTATATTTCATTAATTCGATTCATAATTAGAAATGTTTAATATAACGAGCAATTAATAAAATATAAAAAAATTGTTTTAATCTTAATTGTTAATGTAGATAAAACTTAAAAATATTTCTTTAAAATTCTAGCATAAAATATAAATTAATTTCCGTAAATTTTACATCAACTAATGAAAAGTAATAACTAAATCAATGTATCATTAAATGATAAGATTCGATTATATCATCTGAAAATTTTAGTAGTTCAATTATTATTTGATCAACTGTTGGTAACTAACCAACAAGGAACCCAAGGATGCATTGCTTTCGGTTTCATCAAATAGACGATAGGCGGTAATTGTTTCAAAGAAAAAAAAAGATATAGAGAACTTGAAATATAATTTAAGAATTTAAACTAAACAATATATATATATATAATATTTATATGACTTTTTATTGCATTCGTTCTTTGTATTATTAAAAGTATTATAATGATATATTACTTACAATATTATTGTTTATAATAATTAAAATAAGTTTACACAGAGTCTTTTCAGAATGATTTTAATAAATAAAAAAATTAATCATAAAAAAAAATAAGAATAATAATTATATATATTGGATTTATTAATAAATTTTTAAGAAAATTTTTTGTGGAATATTCTAAAATAAGCAAAGTATGTGTACACTCTGAAATATTTATTTTTAAACTAAAAAATATATAATAATAAATAAGAGATAATAGAGTGCGAATTTTGAATAATACATTTTATCAATTTATATTATAATATGTATTAACTTAATCGTTAATTTAAAATTAGGATTTTGAAAACTTTAATAGATAGGAACATTGTATACACTTATAATTAAGTATATCCGATTTCTCATAATTTCATCCCCAACAGCATTAACTAATTTATTAATTATATAATTAAAAAAGAATAAAGCATTTCATGCTACAAGGGTCGAATACGATCCACTGAATCACTCATGAACTTTTCGTTAATAGTATTTATTATTTATACCTAGAGGTTCTGTAAGTATTCAATAGATGATGCTGTATTAAAATTAAATTATTTCAATTTTTTATGTCACACATTTTTCTTTAGATTTACATATGACGTAACTAACTTTGCTTTTTATATATTTTTGTTTATTATTATTATTTTATGTATTTCATTGTAATTTTGTATGTTATTATAATTTACTACAAAATTGGGTTGCTTCCGGCCACGCGTTACTGTGTGGCTTTTTTATAATACTTATGTTAATATATAAATAATAAATTAATAAAATAATTATTAATTAAATATACTTAATTATAAATATATATTATGATTATATATTATAAATATATCAATGATAATGTCGATAAAATATATATATAAAAAAAAAACATTTCGTAAACCTACAATTAAATTATATCAATTTACCAAAGTAGAGATTCGCATAATCGACTCTCCAAATCTTATACTTCAAACAAAAAGACGATCGAATGGGTTATATCCCATGGATCGATAGTTACGATCCTAGAAAATTTATATCGATTTATAGTAGACGATAAGAAAGTATAGGTGAAATAAAGAAAGAGAGTGATATGTAGGGAAAGGGAGGGGGGTTGGAAAGGGCGTGGAAAATGGAAGACACTGAGAGACTCGTCTAGTATCGGAGATGTCGGTTTGATCCCCTCTAACTGCGTCCCCCGAACGCGATTTATTACAAAGACCGAACTGCTTCCAGAGACGCATTATCGATAAAACGGGAAAGAGAGAGAAAACCGGCTTAAGGGTCTCGAAAAGCGTGGATATAATTCCACGAGCCCTGCCGTTCAAACTTCCTCTTTCTTTTCTTTCTTTTTTTTTTCTTTTTCAAACTACTACCTTCACATTCACTCGTTTGAGATTTTCCCGAACACTTTACCATCAGTACTTTGCAGTTTTACTCACTCGAAAAGTGATCGCGTTATTCACCCACATTCGTTCGCATGAAACTTGGGGGATGAGAGGTGGGTATAAAAAGGATTCATTAAAAAACGTCTTGTGCCTTCGTTTGATACTTTTTTTACTCGTAATAATTTTACGATTGGATAATTTGTTCTTCTTTTGTTTGTTTTTGTTTTTAAAATAAGCGATTTATTTGAAACAGGTTGTAAGGATAATTTGTAGGTTCTATAATTGTGTCCATAATTATGAAAGTGGTCTAAGTTATACATCTCTTGTTTCGAGATATTTAAAGATTTCTATTTGAACACTATATGAATTCTATGTAATATTGAAAAAATAAATCTAACGACTCATTTTTGACAATATCGTCAAAATTACATTGAATTTATTTAATTAAAAATAATGTGGTGCGTAATAACTAATAAACTCTTTTTTTTTTTTTTTAATTTTGACTTAGATCACTTTCATAATTATGGGCACAATTGAGCATTGATTTGTGTATATTTAGAATCTTGAAAAAAATACTTTTAATTTAAATTTAATATAATAATATCAGTTAATATTAGTTAATATTAGTTAATTAAATATTATAATATAATAATATTAGGTAATAAATTCGTGTTATTTATTTAAAATAAAAAACTCACGGATATTATTAATAAATTTAAATATATTTCATATATATACATATTTTAATAAATTTATAATTGTACCATATTAATTTAATAATCGAATTAAATAGAAAATATTTAATAGTCGCGTGTTTATTTAATAGTCGAATTAAATGGAAGAAGGTATTTCGTTTCTTTTTGTATTTTTTTTTTTCTAATCATCTTGAGCTGTTTTACTTATCAAGAAATTACATAAAAAAATTAATGCGCCGATGTATTACAGAAACCTGATTTACGTCGAAGTATGATAATATATGCTAATAAGTTTTTTGTCGTTTCTTGTCTCGATGAGCGACTCGGTTTGACCATTTTTCATGAATTAACAACTTTTAGAGCGTCAAATATTATACATTGACCAAACAATTAACCTTTGGTGAGCAATAATTTATATGAATGTCAAACTCGCGAGCAGTTTAACGATTCGTGTCTGAATTTATTCAAATAATTGAAGGTAAATAAGGATGTTTATTTTGTCTTTTTTAAATTTTAATGCATTAACAACATTCAAATTTTGATATTTTGAAAGTCACGTTGTTTTTCTAATGTTTCATGCATTATACATGTTTTTACAAAGTCCATTGTTTTCTTTACGAAAATAATCATTATAAAATAAATACAATTAAGATTTTAATTTCTATATTTTTAATGTTATGTAAATTTGAAGTTGTAAATATTCATTAATTTTAATTTTTTTTGTTTAACTTTTATCTCATTTTTCATATCTACAAACATCAATCGTGACTTTTAGTTATTATAATTGTTCGAAAATTAATTTCGTTTAACGTGTAGACATTTTTTTTAGTCGTTTTTATTCATACTTAATCTTATTCAAAATCGCAAAATTATTTTATATTGTAAAAATAGGCACTTTAAACGTGAACCTTATTATGTTTCGATTATTATTTTTTTGGCATCCTATCAGAAATGAAAAATCAAAGTCAAAATTTAATTGTTTTTCAAAACTTAATTCTTATTATTTTTTTTTCATTTGAAAGGTGCACCATCTTTAAATTTTCTAATTAAAAATAAAAAGAAAATAATTCTCATTGGTTGATGCTAATTATCACATAACAACGCGAGAAATAGCTGACCATGAGAAATCAAATTTATCAAATTTGACTATTTATGATCATTTCAAATGTCTTGAATTATAAGTATGAGAAAATCGTTCTTTTTTCTACCATTAATTACATTCTAAATTACATTCTGAACCATCTAATACTAGTTTATTAAATTTGAAATGTCAGATTTCGAATTGGAATTGGAAGTAATCGGAACGCTTCATATTAATTTAATATTTGTTTAATTTTCTTCTATATAATAAAAATAAATTAAATAATTTGTTTTTTTTTTTAGACAAGAAAAAAAAATTGGATTAAAAAAATAACAATAATATTTTAATTTAATCGTAAGATTATTGACAAGTGAATAATATTTTAATTTCATCGTATGAATATTGAAAAGTGAATAATTTGTTATTTCTGGGTGTTCCACTTTTGTAAGAATCGAAAACGAAGTAACCGAATTGATATGAGAAAACTGAGAAGAACAGAGAATAATAATAATAATAATAATAATAAGAATAAGAAGAAGCAAAAGATGGAAAGAGAAAGAGAAAGAGAGTGAAAGAGAGAAAGAGAAAGTAAGAAAACGTATAAGAGTGAGAAGATCCGCAATACCGCGGTGGCCGATAAATTTGCTGGAAGTTTAATTTCATTTTATAGGCGTGATACTTTAGCGAAAGCACCTACACTTTACACTAACGATGCCGTGCCGCTAGGGCAGCTCACAGGAAAAGACGAAGGGAGGGGGTTGGAGTGAACGAGAGGGTTGCTTTTCTCTCTTTCTCTTATGAGCGCGCTCGCGCGAACGCGACTTGGGGATGGTAAGGGAAGGGGAAAGCGCATATACGCGTTACACAGAGTCGCTCTCGTGCGCTCATGCTCGCGCTCTACCCTCGACGCAAGAATTATACATTATACCGTCCTAAATCATGGCTCAAGCGCAACCTCATGTAATTATATCGTCGTTTTTAGAGCCCACCTTAATGCACCTTTATGTGTCGCGTGATTCTTAGTAACCGTTCATTGCACCTTTACTTTACTTCTTTCTTATTATTTTCTTTTTCTTTTTATTCTTCTTCTTTTTATTCTTCTTCTTTTTCTTCTTAAGTGATGCTCATTGCTAGTTGCATGAAGTACTCGATATTTTTAAACATATTATTTTAATAGGATTGTTATTGTAGGAAAATAATTGATTACTAAGATTAACACACAGTGGTTTTATTTAAAAAAATATTAGGTTAAGTTATATCATGAGTTTTATATCAAATAAACATAACCTAAATTATTCGGTAAAATAATTTATTAAAATATTAATAAAACTTTCATAAAAGATTATATTGAATTATACATTACTTATTAAAAATAAAATATGCCTAATGTGTATTTTATTAATAACCAATCATTGATTTCAAGAGTTACGGTAGTTTCATGAAAGAAAATATGAGGTTAAGTTATATCATGAGTTACATAACATAACCTGAATTATTTAAGAAAATAATTCATTAAAATAGTAACAGCAATTTTATAAGAGAATATATTGAATTAATAGATTATTTATTAATAATAATTTAATTAAAGAAAAAAAATATCAAGTTAATATAAAGATAATAATTATTACGAATATATTATATATACTCATCATTATTTTCCTTAATAATTTTAACACTAGATATACCAGATCAGTCATTTTGACTGGCGGGCCATTTTAATTCAAAATTTCTACTTCATGTAACATTTGATTTCTGTAAATAATTAAGCGTTTTGTTATTTAAAAATGTCTATAAATTCATTTATCTGTTAAAATTATTATTGTTAAACATTTTTTGTTATTTTTTAAGAGTAAATAAAGACTGGAAGCCTTAAAAAGTATTTTTTTTATACACCAGTCATTTTGATTAGCGTGGTAGAAATAGGTATACTAAAAATGGTGGTATATCTAGTGTTTTATTGGATATAAAACTCATAAAAAAAAAAAAGAAAACTTATGATAAGTTAACTTATATATGATTAACGTTTTAATTAAAATTCATTGATAAACATTTATACATTATTGGGAGAAAAATGATCTTGTTGAAATCACTTTGCACATACACTAGAGAATATAATATTTATTGAAGTATCAGAGATTTTTCATACAAGTAACGTCCATACTTACAACCTAACCTCGAATGAAACGAGATTGGTGAGGAAGGAAGACAATGAAAAGGTAGGGTGAGTCGCTGATCAAACACTTGATTAAAGAAACTTTCCGATACCTACTTCAAGAGAAAACCAACGTTGGACGAGGTGGTTGGATAAGGTAAAGCACCAGGAATTTCCACGTCTCCCTTCCTCTATTCTTTTCCTTCTCTATCTTTCTCTCTTTCTGTTCCTTTTTCTCTCCTTACTTCCTTCACATCGGGCAAACTTGAAAGTTTTTAGTTTCTCGTTCGAGATCACTCGGCTATTTTTCCTTCTTACCGATCCTTTGGTTCCTCGTCAGAAAAAAATTTTTTCTCTAGCAACTACGACCGTTCTTTAATTAAATAATCTGGCTTTACGGTATCTTTCTTGGCTCATTCAATTCCACTTCTACTTTTTCTGTTTTTTTGTTTTTTTTTTTTTAACAACATCGGCTTAGTTTCACAATGAGTCTCAACATGATTTGAAATTTATTCTAGATAGGTTTTAAACAAGAAAAATAATCTTACTAAATTTTTTCGAGAAAAAAGGTAAATGATAATTATTAATTAATATTATCATAGTGTTGATAAATAATATTATAATATTTATTTTTAACGTTAGTAAAATATTATGTAAAAATCAATATATTAATATCTTGCTTATAATTATAGAAAAATAAAAAAATTATTATTTTATTAATTACAAACTTGTTTTCAATAGAAGAAAAATTTTAATTGAAATTATTGTTTGCATTGTGTCACTTGGTAGAGGGTTGCTTATGGAATTTTAGTATTTTGGATTTTTTCACTAATTTAAAACATTATTTTTTGCGGTTCGGTGCGGTTCGATGCGATGCGACGCGGTGCGGACTACGAGTCAAAGACCTGTAATAGGAAACACCGTATAGTTATATTCTGTCTCATTCTCTCGTAGGCTTAATCCTACATTTTTGTCTCTTTTTCTCTTCTTATTTAGTATCTTAGCCGTTTCATAGACGCCCGCAGCTCTGTTACACCTCTGCTTACTGCTCCGTTACATCGCCGCCTACCGCTCCGTTACATTTTTTTCAAATCACACCCATTCTAAAGAAGTTTTCACTTCAATAAAGTAATGCATACTATAGAGAGTAATAGTACCCACATAACTTTTCGTTGGTGTAGCTAGTGGGCAGTATTAGCACCCACCTAACTTTTAAAAGATGCCATCAGTTAGCGACAGTAGGACTCAGGGAATGTTTAGTGGATGTCGTCAATGGGCGGTGGTATTACTGAAATTGTTAAAATTTGATCCATAAATTAGATGTTAAAAATAACAGTAATGAAAAAAAAGGAATAAAATGTAATGGAATTAATTATATCTCCAATATTTTACAATCCCTCGGTCTTTAATAGCAGAAAAGCCTTAATTGAAATTTTATTTGTATCGTAGCACTTGACAGGATGGGTTTATGAAATTTTACGGTTATCACGCGAACCCGACCTTATTAATTTTCCATTTAATTAGTATCTAATTAGGACATTTAGATTTATGACGAAAGTCTACGTCAACGATGAAACTAAATACTTTATTACAAATTTCATAATTTTCCATCTTTTAAATGACTATTTTTCGATTAATATCTATCTATAAATTCTTTATACATGGCGAACGTTAAAATAAATATATCTTTCAACGATTATTATTAGGTAAATTTCTCTTTTTCCTGACGACGATGGAAAAACGGTTTCTTTGATGTACTACGTATAAAGAGTATACCACACAAGTAAGAAATTTTTTTTCAAGCGCTATGCACACACCTTACGACGGATGATATCACTTCTATAAATTGGAATATACATTGACTTTTTCTACTATCTTTTCTACACGCGAAATATTATCCGAACGGTAATCGTATTCGTGGCTAAAAGGAAGCAGATCTTTTAAGAGAAAAAAAAAAGAAATGAAAAGAAATAGAAAAAGATAAGTAAAAGTAGAAGTATAAGAAAAAAAAGAGGTGAAAGTATATATATGTTGTTGGAAAAAAAGGGTTTAAAAGAATTTTTCTCTTACAAAGAAGAAATATACAGAAGAAATGTACATGAAGAATAAAAAATATGAATAAAAAAAAAGATTAGAATAAGAATGAGGAGAGGGGTGGGTGGAGTTTGAAACTGAAGTGTACTCAGCGTACTTGACGTAGCCGATTTTCTAAAAGTTTGCGAAATACGAGAAAAGGACGATATACAATACGATTTTACCAACACATTTTCCACGTGAGGAACGTACTAACCAAAGCTACGTTATAGTCGAGTAAAGTGAAGAAGAGAAGATAGTAGAAGAGAAGATAGAAGAGAAGAGAAGAGAGGAGAAGAGCAGTGTCTTCCTCTATGCAAACGTCGAGGCAATATCGTAATTATTCTTCAGACTGTTAGCACAGAAGACGTCGTCGACTTCTTGTGCAAGGAAACGATTCGAGAGGAGTCTCGGAGTTTCGTCGTGCGTTTTATTAGCCGTGTCTTCTTGCGTTCTCTTTCTCTATCTCTCTCTCTCTCTCTCGTCTGTCTCTCTGTCTGTCTCTCTCTCTGTCTTTCTGTGTCTCTCTTTCTCTCTTTACACATTCATCCTTTCGTTTCATAATCGATTCTCTCCCCGTCTCTTTACTTTCATCCTTTCTATTACACATATAAAGTGAGAATAGATAGATAAGTATTTTACCAGTTAAAAGCTTGAATTTCAATGCTTAACCTCTTCAAGGATACTCACACATACATTGAAGAGTTACAGGAGTATTCTTATTTTCCTCTCAACTCACTCTTCAACTACTTTCAATCAATTCTTTGGTAATAGAATGTTTCGAAATTTTTTTTTTATATATTTTTCTGTAAAAAGTAATATATTTTAGAATTATTAAAGTTGAAATTGATATTAATTTTATTGTAGGATTATGTTAAATTGTATCAAAAAGACTATTATTAGACATAGTAAAAATATTTTTTGTTCATAATTTAATGCACAAATAAAATTAATTTTTCTTATATTTTCTTATCAATTATGTCTAGTTTTATTTTTATTTTTTTTTTTAAATAGAATGTTTTCTTTTTTTTTTGCATTAAGATTGATATTAACTGGACAGTTGTTGCAATGCAAGTTTTACATTATTTTGCTGTAGAAGGAAGATTTTTCACTTACAAAGAAAGAAACAAATTGACAGAATATCGATTTTACAAAAATTTTACACAGTTTTAAGGGTCCTTTAGGAGTTCAAATTGTTCAAGTAGTAAGATTCAATACTTAAACTTTGCAAAGAAAAGGTAGGGAAATTATTAAATACTAGTTTGTTTTAGGTTGAATAGAAAAATACATTTTGTACGATTTAATAATACGCAAAATAGTTAATAAAACCTAGCTTCGTGAGAATGAGAAGAATGCAGAGTATCAGAAGTAAGATAATTGTAGGACTTATATATTATAATATTGTTACCATATATACCAAAAGTCAACGATATGATCTTGGGGTGGAGGTATCTGACAAAAACTACCAGTTTCCAAATTTTAACAATTAAAATTGTATTCCGAATGCGATAGTCATAGATAAACACAAAAGTTGTTGGATGTTTGTTGACAAAAAGATAGCCCGTTCTAACCTAAATATGTAAAATATATCATTTTATGAACCTCATCTTCAAAAAAGCAAGTTTGGAGAGAATGTGACGATTGCACAATATCGGGAGTAGAATTATTTATTTTATAATATTAATATAATATTATTTTTACTTTTTTGTAATTATTTATTTAATAATTATAAAAATTCGAGCCTTTTTAGATGCAATCCTTTAGACTCTTTTGAAAATGTTGCTTGCGAACGCCATCTATTATTAGTACCGTAGTTGTTTAATCGTTTCGTTACCGTTACATGGATTTTCGTTAGCTTTTTCAAATCACTCTCATTCTACAGAAATTTTCACTTTAAAAAGAAACATAAGAAAAAGAAATTGTTGAAATAAAGAAATAAAGCGAATATTGCTATTATAAGTCAGATTCGATTAAAAAGCATTAGCACGATTTACATAAAGCCATTAATGCTGACTCTACCCACTATTCTTATACATTTTAAAAAGCCGTAGTAGCTATTGAAATTTCAAATCGTTCGGTGGCGTTGGAAAAGAAAATAAAAGAAAAGAAAAGAAAAGAAAAGAAAAGAAGAAAGAAGAAAAAAAAGAAGAAAATAAAAGAAAAGAAAAAGAAAGAACACACCAGAAACGAAATAAAGGCGGCTGTGATGGTGTGTGGTGGTGGTGGTTGTGGGTGGAGGGGGTTGTTAAAAGGAGTAGAAAAAAAGGAAAGACGAACGAAAAAGAAGACAACCGTCGCGCATTTTTTTTTACCTTCCCTCTGATTACATTTAACGTCAATGCATACTGCATCTGACTGTTTCTTTTTCCATCGTTCAACATAGAAATGGAAAAGGTTAACGATATGCAGATACGAAAGACCACAGTTTTTAAATAACCGAAAAAGAAGAACTATAACACGAAGGTTTTGTCGTCGGGTTGAGAAAGGAAAGAGAAAAAGGACTGGTTGGGTGGTAAAGGGTGGTAGGGAGGATTGGTAAGTCGCGACTGGGATTGAGGTGGGGGGATTGCAAAAAGGGGGTTGCAGTGTGGGGGGAGGAGATAATTTTGAATGAATGAAATGTAAATCGGGAAATAAAGGTAACGTTGCGGAAAATTAAATACTATTTGAATAAAGCAAATGGTAATAGAATTATCGGGCTGATCGATTAAAGCAATATAATACTGGACCCCCTCTCCCCGCCACCCTCCTATCTTCTTTCTGTCCTAGATCTGACATTTTTCTTCATCTTCATCTCGTTTGTTCTTGTGCTTTTTATTCTTTTCATTTTTTATATTTCTCGAAAGAAAATTACCCTGTTTTATTGGTTAACCGGTTAGTTTTGCATATCGTTGAAGGGGGTGGTAGATGGAGTAACTTGATGAAAAGGAGAAATATTTATTTTTGTTTTTGTTATTTTTATTTTGTTTTGTATTTATGTTTTTTTTTTTTTTTTAATATATTTAAGTCGAATATCAGAAATGATCTACACGGGGGATAATGCTTTAAATAATCCTTGAAGAACGTCTCGAGAGAGATTAGGGAAAAGGAAAATAGATAGAGAAAGAGAAAGAGAAAGAGAAGAGTATCTCTTTCTTCTTCTCCTTCTTCTTCTTCTTCTTCTTCTTCTTCTTCTTCTTCTTCTTCTTCTTCTTCTTCTCTTAACGAATGCCACGCAGGTACGATTGTTTAACGCAGCGAGCGTGAGGAGTGAAGCTTTTAGCCAAGACAAATGAGACGACTGGCTCAGTCTCGGCAGCAACAGCAGGAAATTGCGTTTCATTGTAGCGAAACGGTGTTTGCTTCCAAGCTACGATATCTATGCCTCTCTCTCTCTCTCTCTCTCGCCTTCTCATTCTACCAAACTATTTTCATCCTTGTCTTGACACCCCTCTCTGTCTCTCACTCATTTTCTCTCTCTCTCTCTCTCATTTTCTCTCTATCTCTATTTCTATCTGTTTTCCTATCTCTGTTTCTCTTACTATTCTCCTTCATCGTCCACCTTCGTGCCTCGTGGCAATACAGAATGAGATACGAATGACAATTACACCCGGTAGATATCAGCTTTCCTTCTCTCTTAAACCCAACCAACCCCCATCCTCCCTCTCATTCTACTCGTAGCACCTTTCCTCATTTACGGGATCTTAAAATTCTTAAGGTTGTCCTTCAGATATCTCTCGTTTCTATTGTACTATCCCCTTTTTCTCTATTTTTCTTTTACTCTTTCTCTCTCTCTTTTTCTTTTTTTTCTTTTTTTTTCTCTTTTTTTTCTTCTTTGTCTTAACAATTCAGATTGTTCTCAGAGAATGTAATTGAAGCCTTAAAGTGAAAATTCCCCACTTTATTTACCATTGTATATATATTTCCTTTTATTTTAGGATGATTTTGAAAAATGGTTTATTTTTAATTGAATATGTTTATTGGGGGATACAAAAATTTAAAGTTTAATGTCTGATAGGGTTAAAGATATATGTGTAATTAATTTTTAGAGATAATAAGTCAAAAAAATAAAACTATGAAAGAATTAAGTTTATAGTTTATTTTCTGATATAAATAATTGTAATATATTTTATGATTTTGTTAACAATTTTATTCATTTGTAAAATATTGCTCAATTGAATGAGAAAAACGTAATCTAATTATAAGTTGAACAATTGAATAATATTAATTATTTTTAAAGTTTTTTATTAATTGCAAAATCTTGTTTAATTGAACATAAAGTGCTAAACCTCGTAATTATAGTTTAAACGTTACATTGATTTGTGGTGACTTTTTATAATTGAAGCCGTATGGGCTGTATATGACCTACGTATAAATACAACAAATATAAAATTATTTGAACAGGAAGTTCCGAATTGGCCCTATACTGCTTATGTAATACATAACGTGTTAAAAGAAAGAAAAAAAGGAAAAGGACTTTAGGTTGCTAAAATCTTAACGATAATTTTCTTTAATAATGAAAAATGTGATTAATTCGTAAGATAATCGGTTGCTCGAATATTGACCTGTAATTGAGGAGTTCTAAGTGGAAGGATGAGCAAAAAAGGAGGAATACGATCCTATAAAGAAGATTTATTTTCTCTGTAGGTTCCTTATACCAGAAAAGCCGCTCACAGTTAAGTAAGAAAGAGAAGAAGATGGAGAGAATAAGATGAACAAGAAGAAGAAGAAGAAGAAGAAGGTAGGTACGTACGTAGATAGGTGGGTTGGTAGGTAGGTAGGTAGGTAGATGGGTAGGTAGGTTGGTTGGTTGGTTGGTTATAGGAGAGGACGATTCGGTAGGGGTGCGATAACGTGGTCCACGCATTCGACTACGAAGGAAAAGAAAAGGATCTCTATTACAGGGAAGAAGGTAGGGAAGGGAAGAAGGAAAGGAGGAGAGGGAAGGGGAGGGTAGGGCGGTATTGGTGTGCCTATAATCAGCTTACGTGGTGCGAAGTATGGGATATAAGGTATAAACCATATATAACGGTGAAAGGCAAAAAGGGACTGCTGGGCAAATTGGTAAGAGGATAGAAGGAGATAGGGGTGGTGGTTGTCCCCCCACATGGTCGAACCACGATTATTTATATTCATATCGATGCATGAGAAAAGTTGGCAACCTTCTTCTTGTTACCTACCACTACCATCACCACTGATAACAAACACGAATAAGAAAGACGATCAACCATGGGGCAGCCATTTTTCTTGAAGCTTTCGTCGTTCGAACCTTTTCCTATCGAACGTTCCTTCTTCTTCTTTTTCTTCTTCTTTATCTTCTTTTTATTTTTATTCTTCTTTTTCTTTCACGTTTTACACAACGATATTCCTTTTACTACCACTGCATCTACATCGGACATAAATACGAAAGGCACTCCTTTCCACCCATCCCCCCCAACTCCACTTCAACCCGGTTACCCTTCTCGAGATTTATTGCATATGAGTTCTCGGATTTGTCAATCGTACAATAGCTAGACACTTCTCCAAAACCGCACTTTTCGAACCCTCCACAACGCCACCTTGCCCTCGTCTCTTTTCTACCCCACCCCTAAAAAGGAAGGATGGATACTATGAGAGCCACTTATTTTCAAGAACAAATCCCGTGAATCATAGCTACGAAGACTGTTCTTGCGGTGGATTTTCAACTGGAGTGAGAAGACTTCATGTAAACGTATATATCTTTGTGTGAATCTATATATACATGTATCTATGGTTATATTCTGTTCAACGCTACACTTTCCCCCTTTTCTAATACTAACATCATTACTAATTGTAAAACCACATCGTATTTACTATTATTATTATACTCTTTGTTATATTATTATTGGGAGAGAAGGATAGAATATATAACTCATACGATTTTCATAATATTATAAAAATATTTAACCATTTTGTTGTAATTTACCAGTATACTTGTATAGTAAACAAGAGAGTTACCATTTATTATTTAAATTGAAATTTTAATGATAACTAAACTATATTCGTAAATTTCAAGATGTTTAAAATATTTAAGGATTATTAAATAAATAAATATCAATCATTTGATACAACAAAATCCAATCTTTTAATAGTTACACATACATTGTTTGACAAATATACTCGTCATCGTTTTAGGTACATACTTTTTAGAAAGGTTGCTACAATTGACAAGTATTTTAGTAGTGAGAGGTGTAAAAAATTGAATAAAACAAATCCTCTCTCTATAAAATTAGTATTGTCCATTTTATCATTTAAAATAATATATTACATGAGTATAATTAGAAAATAAATGTTTAACGAATTAGAGATAACAAAAACCAAAATAATTTTTTGCAACAAACTAATATAAAACTATAAAAGATGAGCACATTACCACTTATAAGAAACAAATGTTAAATTTGAAATATAAATTAATATAATACAAATATAAATACAAGAACTAAAACAAAAATCAAGGATATTATATCCTTTACATGTGATAATAAATGATACTCGATACAAAATAGAGTGATTATAAATATATTTCCAAATAAAACAAAATAGTTAGGAATAAAACAAAAAAGAATGACTAGATATGGGAAAATTATAGAAAAATTTGTGAAAAAATTGTTTACTCAGTATTAAAATAATCTATATATACATATTTAAAAATTTAATAAAAATCATAGAGATTAAATATTATCCATACGCTTCTAAGTAATATGTCTTATTGTTAGTATTAGAATGAATCAGAAGTTTTTACCTTTGTTGTTAAACATTATAAATTGCGTTATAAATGAATAATAGATTATTTTTGTAAAATTTATTATATAAAAATTAATTTAAAAAATGCGCAACTTTTGTGTTCACCCTAATATCAGCATTTATAAGAAATTGTCTTATTGTTGGTATCATTCTGGAAGTTTTCCTTCATTTTAGTGATACCACGTATTACGTGTATGCGTCCGGGGGTTACCCTGCTGGCCAATCGATTTATCAAGCGAGACAATTTACGAAGGAACTGGCTTGGAGCTCATCCCAAAGCACGGAGGTGGTAGATCGAACCTGCGGCCATCCAGAAAATAGACTGTCCTGGAACGGGCCGAGCGTGTCGGCCAATTTATGACACGTAATTAAAAAGTCAAACGCCCGCGGTAAGATCGGCTCTTCGAGTCGCATTTTATCAGCTGGAAACTCGATAAAGCACGAAAGCTCCGATATATATATAATATATACCATAGTAGACCATAGGTAACATGATCTTCTTCCTACCAAACGAATTAAATAAAATTCTAATGGCGTGTGGCAGAAAAAAATAATAACAATTAAAACCTTTATGGGAATCTAATTTATATTTCCTGATTATTTATAAAATATATATATATATATATTATTTAAACTGTAGCCAAAAATAATCACTATTCTATTACAGATTAATATTATATATAATATTAATATAAATAAGTAAAAACAATTTTTTATGCATTCCGAAACTACTCAACCAATTTTAATAAATTTTTCCTCATTTTGTGAAATTTTTTACAACTTAGAATATAGAATAGTTTATTTATCGCGATTATTTTTTATTTTTTATTGATAATTTAAGAATTTATTATTTAGAGGTTATTTAAGTCTCTAGGTTCTGTAAGTATTCAATAGATGGCGTTATATTACAATTCAATTATTTCAATTTATTCACACATTTTTTTCAGATTTACATATGACATAACTAACCTTGCTTTTTATATTCTTTTGTGTATTATTATATATTTTATGTATTTAATTATAATTTTGATATTATTTTATATGTTTTTATAATTTATTACAAAATCAGATAACTCCGGCCGATGTGTTACTTAAAATACTTTGATTTAATATAATACTAAACCATTCAATGTAGTCAAATTAAATATTCACTTATAATTTCAAAGAATTAAAATAAGCCACAAAACAATATAAAATTTGTAATTTTTCGTTTTATTTATTATATATTTGAGTATAGTTTATTAAAATTTAAATATTACAATAGAAAAAAAAAGTATATACGATATAGTCTATTCTAAAAATAAAATAATTCCATATATAAATGTATATTGATAGAAGATATGACGAAGGTTTGATTAGGTGGTAGAACGTGTAAAATAATGTGTTTTAAATTTACAAGATTTCCGACGAGTTCGACGATCCTCGAAAGCTAATTTTCACGTCGGATTTGATTGGACTCTCTGCACGGTAGGTACCTACCTCGTTTTCTATCGGTGTTCGAGAAACCAGATGAAAAGAGGAGAAAGAAAGAAAGAAAGAGGGAGCTAGAGAGAGAGAGAAACAGTAAGAGTGGATGAGGGGAATAGGGTAGAAGATAAAAAACGTTGCCTAAGTAGTAGGAAAGAAGAAAGAGAGAGAAAGAAAAAGAGAGAGAGAGAGAGAGAGGGAGAGAGAGAAGAACTGCCTTCTCTTCTCTCATTATACCCGGAACACGGTTAAACGCAAAAGCTCCTTCCACCGAACAAACTTCCTTGAAAATCCAGACTGCAGGAGGAAACTTTTTTTAATTTCATTTACTCTAATTTGTAAGGTAACTTTCCAATAGTGATTTTCCTCAGTCACCGGCCAAGAAAGTACTAGTAGAAAGGTAGAAACGAGTAAGAAAAGATAGACAGAGTAAGAGAGAGAGAGAGAGAGAGAGAGAGAGAGAGAAAGAGAAAGAGTGGGAGAAAGGAATAAGAAAGAAAATGAAGAACAAGGAAAGAAAATGTTGAAATGTATGAGAGAAAAAGAAAGATAGAATGGATAGATGGATAGTTAGATAGATAGATAGATAGGTAGATAAAGATAGATAAAGATAGATAAAGAAAGAGAAAGAGAAAGCAATGGTAGTTGTGTATCTACCGTTTCTTCCTTGCTTTGATTCATTGTAACTTTTTCGAAAAAAGGTCTTTCCCCAATATTCCCAAACCCCACTCATTGTCAGACTTTTTGGTTCGATTGTCTGCGTTTCTATGTTACTATACTTACTTGTATACATAGTTCGGTAGTTACAGTACCGTGAACGTCTAACGCGTTTGTCGTCGATCTGAATGCAAAGCGACATGCAAAAAAAAAGTTAGTAGAAATCTTCGTTGTAACTAGGCGAGTATTACTGTTGCATCTAAGTTTTTACGGAGTAGGATAAAAGCGATCTCACACACTAGGAGGGGTGGGTTCGGGAAAATGGAGAAAAATTGTACATGACATGGGGGAAATTCCTTCTTCTTGGAATTTTTTTATTTGACAAATTATTTAATATTATATCAATATATAAATAGTATAATTATTTATTGAAAAAGTGATTTTACAAAATATTTATATTGTGTAATTAAATTTGATTATGTGACAAGCTGTGAATGATGGAAATAAAGTTTTTAATAAACGATTATGTAATAATAAATATGTATAAAATTGTGTATAAAAAATTGTGCATGAATTGTGAAGGAAACGAAAAATTCCTCTTTCTCTTGGAAATTTTTTACTTAACAAATTATTGAATATTATATTAATGTTGATAATAACGTGTTCATTTATATTTATTTAAAAAGTTATTTTACAAATATGTATATTTTGTAATCAAATGTGATTATCTGCTAATGATGGAAATAAAGTTTTTAATAAACGCGATTGTATTGATATATTTTTAAATATGTCGGTATTTATCGATACGAATTTTTATTTAAGAAAATATGGTTTTTATTATAAAATATAATTATATATTATGTTGTGAATAATGAGAAAAAGTTTAAATAAATTACTACTGAATATTTGAAAAATTAATTATTACAAAATGTTTTATAATTGGTGGTACTAGCGAGGGGAAAAGGGGCATGATTTTATATGAAAAATTATAACTAGACAAAACATAGAGTAGAATTTATTCATATAAAGCTTTGTTTTTGATAAAAAAAATATGCTTGGCAATTTATCAAGTACGAGAACAAATTAAATATTAAGTATACATATTAATATTACTATAATATAAAAATGACTCACAAAGAAAAACATTTTATTTTGCATATATTCGTTGAATGCGTGTGTGTGACGAATTTTATCTGCTTCGTTTTTCTTTCCCGATTACAACGATCAATACAAAGTTTAATTGTTTCAAATAATTCTTATTTAAATATAAATAAAATACAAATATGAATTATTATATATATATATAAATATTTAATAAAATTTAACGATTTATGTTTAGAACGAGAAGAAAATTATGAAGTTTGAAACTAAAACAAAAAAAAAAGAAATAAAAGAAGAAGGAAAAGAAAAAGAAGAAGGGATGAAGAAGAAGGGGAAGAGAACAGGAAAGAGATTAATCCAGACTGGCAGGCCCCGGGCGCGATTACGGTGACAAACAATGGCAGCCGAATGCATCCTCATTGTTCCATATGCGATATAAAAAAAAGAAAAAGAAAAAGAATAACGATGTAAAAAATAATAAAAAAAAAAAAAGCAAACTACCGTGAGGCCCCGAAAATTATACGGCAGTGTTACTACTGTCTGAGTTAGTGGCAGAGATTCAAGAATAATTTAGAAAAAGTGAGAACAAAAGATAGTTGGTTCGTTCATTTAGCATCGAAATTACGCTATGTTGGGATGGAGTGGGGGCGGTGGAGGGGCGGGGGATATAAACTAGGTATTATACTATACTCGAAAGTCATTATCGGCTTATTCCATTCACGATTCGTCGAAATAATTCTGTTACCATAATGTTAACGAGATCGATTTATACCATTACGATCGTATTGCAAAAAGAAAATTACAAAATCAATGCAATAAGTGACTAAACAAAATAAAATGAAATAAAATGAAATGAAAATAAAAATAAAAACATTAGCGATAAATTCGAATTTGATCGTTCGTCGTTAATTATTAAATTTCTTCAATCCTCGTTAAAACAACTAATTAGTCTGTCCTTTCCATAGATAACTTGCAACGAAAGAGTGAGAAAGAGAAAGAGAATAAGAGAAAGAGAGAGATCGGGAATCGTGTTTTAAACGAATCCCTTCTATCTACTGGTATTTAATTAATTGAAAGTAATCCGAATTCGTCTCATTCAAGCTGCACTGTTCACCGTCCTAACTTTCTATCTTTCTTCACCCTTTTTCCTTTTTCCCTTTCTGTCTTTCAACTTCCTTGCCTTGTACTTTTGCGATCATTGTTCTTCTAAAAGCATAGCTCATATTAAAGAATAAAGGTATTTCATAATTGCGTGACATCTACTACTAAAGCTTTTTATATTTCGTCTATTCGTACACCATTAGTGTTTATTATATTTTCAAATAGAAAAATGTATATATGTTTATATTTAAAATAACAAAATGGAATGATTTTTAAATATATTTTTATTAATGTAATATTAATTAACTAGTTTTTTGTGCTATTGACATTGAGAAATGATAATATTCTGTGTTATGACGAATATACTTGTCATGAGAAAAATATAATTAACACTGTTTGTTATTTAAATTGCAATTATAAGTGAAAAATAAAACACGTAAATATCAATATTTAGTGGAAAAGATGAAATAAATTAACAAATGTCATTATAATAAAATTATTAATTTAAAATAAAAAGAAAAAGGAAACAATTATTTAATTATAACTAAATTAAATATTATAAAAGTTGTACACATATTTTATGATTGATTCATCACTGTTTCATTTTGACAATAAAATGTAAGATGTTCAATACTTTTCTAAGAGGCCATTACAGTTAATTGTTTAAGACAATATTTACAATTACGATTAAAAATATTTCGTTTGAAATAAAATAAAAATATGACAAAAAAGAAAAAAATATTAAAAAAAAATAATAAATATGAAAAATATTCGAATAATTACAGAAAACAAAAGATAAATAGAAAAGTAAAAAAAAAAAGAATAAGAAGATATTTAGGACAATAAAGGAAAGAAAGAGAGGTGTTCGTCAAAGTATTGCTGAATGTCGGTTTGAAAGTACTCGAGCGAAACGGGGTCTGCTGTTATTCCAAGTAATGGCGTGTGTTTATGCACGCGAAGTAACTAAACTTACTTACACTTCCCCTACCTTACCTAACCTACTCTTCAAACCGAACGAACTCAACCTTCTTCTCTCTCTTAGCCCAAACAGCATCTCTTCTCTTCTTCTTCTTCTTCTTCTTCTTCTTCTTCTTCTTCTTCCAGTAGTACCACTACCACAATCAGCACTAGTACCAGTAGCAGTACCAGTACCAGCACTAACAGCAGCAGTAGCAGCAGAAGTAGAAGCAGCAATACCACCTTCGAAGAAGAAGAAGAAGAAGACGTTGGTACCTCGTATTCCATTCGCTCGTTCTACTCTGAATGATAATAAGATTTGACTCGTTAGAAGTTTCATTAGAGCTTTGTTTACCGCATCTAAGAATGAGAGAAAGTGCAAGATAGTGAAAGAGGAGAGATAGTAGGGTAGTAGAAGGGGTGGTAGAAAGGGGAGGGGGAGAGTTTGAGGAAACGGAAGGAGACGAAGGAGACTGCAAGGATTCGAGAAGGATGCTTCTCGTGAGACATTCTCAACTACTACGAGAAGTACCTTCCTTGGTCGTGCGTGCCACGACAGTCTGTATCCTTATGCTAATTTCCTTTCTTCTTATCCTTCTCCGTCTTTCGTTGTTCGCGATAAGATTGTGAAATTTCTTTGGTTACGTTAGAGAATCGAACCGCCTTTTCCCTAAAATCCGATTCAAAATTCGTTACTTTATTTATCTATTTATTTWTTTTTTTCTTTCTTTATTCTATTTCTCTCTTTATCTTTGTGTTTCTTCTCTTCAAATTTATTTCAATACAAACAAAACCGCAAAAAATAGAAGAATTCCAATCGATTAGTTGAATAAAATCGAACTAGGTGGTAGTATATCGACGAAGTTCTTTTTATTTTTAAATGGCGGCTATGAAAAAGAAATGGGATGTACCGTAGATAGTTGAATGAAGGGAATAAAAAAAGAAAACACACACAGAGATAGAAAAAGAGAGAGAGAGAGAGAGAGAGAGAGAGAAAACTATTGTAGGATTTGTGCTTGGCAACACGAATATCTTTTCATCCGTTGACGGACCGTACTCGAAGTCTGGGCTTACCGTAAGTGCCCATTCATTCGGCCATTCAAAAATACGCTGGGGAAAACCATTATTTTTTATGGTGAATGCGAAGGTGGGTTTGTAGTAAGAGTGAGAGAAAGAATAAAAGAATGAGAATGAGTGAGACAGAGATAGAACGGAGCAAGCGCGTTTCCACTTTGCGAACTAATTACATCCTGCGTTAATCACGGTGATTATTTTTCCATGGTATAGAATACTTTCTTTCTCTCTCTCTCTCTCTCTCTCTCTCTTTATTTTTCCCTTTTATTTTTCCCATTTTTTTGCCCTCTCTTTCTTTTCCCGTACACCTTCGTATTACGTCCCGTCATTGTTTCTTTCCGTCGTAGTCCTTTCTTGTCATTTATCTGGCGTGTCTAGTCGACTATCGAACAAGCACCATAAACCATTTTATAATACCTTTGTCAAAAATGAGTCTGCGTAATCACGAGTATGATGACAAAAAACTGTGTGTTTCCAGCAGGAACGTAATTATAATACTGTAAGACTCTGGACTGTGAAATGGGGAGAGGGAAAAGAATTAAAAGTTGGAAGGGTCTCAACACTTTTGTATTTATTATTTTTTAATTTTATACTTAAAAATTAAAGGTACGCTGTGACGTACAAAAACATAATATACATTTTGCATTTAGTGTACATTGTTAGAATTTTAAAAATATTAAATTTTTTTTTAATTTTTTTTTTTTATAATATAATATAACACGTAAATTGTCTTTTTTTTTCTCTTGAGGATCTCAAATTATATTTTGCGAGAAGGTGGGGACGGGTTTGAACATTCGTAGTTCCGTCACTGTATTTCAAACTTGTAAATAGTTTCATTCGGTTATAATGAATTCTTTTGCAAAAATCTATGAAGTAACGATCGCATAGCTTTAAAATATCGATGACACCGGTTCGCAAAAATGAACGTCCCAATGATTCGAGCTTTAGGCGTTTGAAAGTTTTTCATAATGGTCCCTACCGGAAAATTAAATCTAAACACCTTGCCGATATCCGTCGATATTTCAAATACGCGTTTTATGCTCCGTTTTTTTTTCTCTCTTTCTTCCGTTTTTCTCTAGTTCTTTCTTTTTTTTTTCTTGTCAACAGTGACGACTTCGGTCATTTGAGTTGTCCAAAAGATTATTGGACGTTATTTTTCGTTGTTTCGATTATTCGAAAAGTTTCAAGTTTTCATTTCAATACCGTTATCAATATTTTAAAATAAAGACGTTTAAAGAATAAAATAATTGGATTATTTTGTTACAAATACATTTTTTATCTTTTTAATATGCTATAAAAGATTCGAGATAAAAAGAGAACTGTAATAATTGGAATAAAGTAAAAAGTATTTGTATTGGGTAGAAGAAACAATATTTTTTCGTCTTTTTAAACAAAAGTGAAATACATTTTTCTTTTTAATATCTTTTTGTAACTTTTGATCAAATTTAACAATATTGCAATTTTGTTGTTAATTACTTAACAGTATATCTTCTTTCAATTGAATGACAGTAGCGTTCAATTCTATTAACATTATAAAAATAATGTAAATCTTTAAGTTATTTAAATGGAAAAATACGATGAAAATTTTTCCCCAATTAAATATATAGTTACATAAAAAAAAAGTTATTATAAATATGATAATTAATGAAAAGTACGAATGAATAAGATAGCTTTATAATCGCATTAAATTGGCCAATAAATCGATTCTGTATTATTTCGAATAAATAATATGACAAAATCGTACGGATTTATTAGTCAATTGAATGATTGATAAATTTTAAAACCAAATCCAATTAGGAATTATGAAACTCAATAAAGAAATTATTATCAATATAAAAAAAAAAAAAAAAAATAACAAAAACAGTTAGATTGATAAAAGAACAAAATTAAATAATTATTAGAAAAAAGAAAAATTTAACTATATGAAGGTGTGATTATTGACAAATTAGTAGGAATTGAGGATTCATAGATGTAGTGGTGGTAACTTTCGATTGGTATGAACGCACAACTGGGAAGGAACTATCGTTTTGCGATTGTACATAGATCGTAATTACGCGTACGAGAATTCAGGTTCAGAAGGTATTATTCCTGACCCTTTTGGGTAGGAGATGCCCGTTGGACGTGTCAGTGTGGTAATAAATCAATTATAGGCTTTACCACCTGCGTTCGCCGCGGGTAAATTGCAGGTAGTGGTGCCCGAAGAACGATGAGAGAGAACATCCACTGAGAGAGAGAGAGAGAGAGAGAGAGAGAGAGAGAGAGAGAGAAAGAGAGAGAGGGAATGTGTGAGAGAAAATGAGAGAGACAAGCAGACAGATAGAGTGGAAGAGAAAGAGAGAGAGACAAACAGACAAATAGAATACCATCAAATGTGAGTGTGAGTGAATGTGTGTGTGAGAGAGAGATAAATAAAGAGAAAGAGAAAGAGAAAGAGAGAGAGAAAGAGAGAGAGAGAGAGAGAGAGAGAGAGCTGACTTATTATTGCGACGAATGGGTAGATTTGGCGGTATGAATGATAAATCTCGACTAGGCAAATACAGTAATTTAACATTCGCTAACGAGTCATCTATATGGTAAACAGAGAAGGGTTGGCTGACAACTGGTTGGCCGTCTATACCGCAGTCACATCCACAGTCACAATATCAAACATCATCCAAGCACCCAACAACCAAACCCCCTTCTCCTCCACCCTTTTTCGACTCACTTATCCCCCTTCCACCCCCGTTGCTGCCTGTATATGGATTTAACCGATGAGCTAACATTTGGACGAGTTCCCAAATTCACTTTTACACGCAGCTGTAAATTGAAAAAGTCTCGCGATATATTTGTAGAGGAGTTGTTCACAGTGTTGAAACCCGAGTGATACCATTGACGACAACGAAAACGACGACTACGACTACTATGGTGGTGGATGATAGTGCGTCGGTGCAATTGCAATTCACCAATGGGAATGGCTTTTGACGGTAAGGTGACATAGTGAATGAAAATCGAACAGAGTACGAGAGAGAGAATGTAATACCGGTTGGGTATGAACGTACAAATTGAAGCCGTCGTGATTACTGCGCCGAAGCGATCAAACAAGATCACACGTTCGAATGTCCATGCTAGCTGAATGTCTGGATTTAACGAAATAGCTCAAAGCTAGTTGAAAATTTCGAAAAGGTTTTTTTTTCAACGCTCTTTTTTTTATTTTTCTTTTTTTATTTTTATTTTCACTCCATTTTCCAACTCTTCCTCCTCCCCCTATCTACCCTTTTTTTTTTCTTTTTTTGTTTTTTTTTCTCTCCTTTTTTATTCTTTTTATATTAATTTAATTTATTTGGACGTTAAAAGTACGATTTTCGTAGCTTTATGATTTTGTTTAGATTTTTATATGTATACTAGGATGTTGCGGCCACGCGTTGCTATGGCTTTGTTATAAAATGTTAGTTTAGTATAATTCTAAACTAATTAGTAAAATATAACAACACACAAAATAATACCACAATTAGAATGGAATATATAAAATAATAATAGAGACGAAAAAATATAAAAAGCAAAGTTAGCTATGTCATATGTAAATCTGAAGAAAACGTACCAAGTGAATATATCTAATTAATTGAATTGTAATACAGAGCTATCTATTGAAAACTTACTGTACTTAAAGACCTAGATAACCTTTAAATAATAAATTCTTAAATTAGTAATAAAAAAATAAAAGTAATTATATAGCATAATAAAAACTGCCCTAATAGCACAAAATATTGAAAAATATTGAATACATATGTATTTAATATTAAGAAGAGATTCTTAAGATCTCTTAAGAAGTGATGTCTTTTGGTAAACAAAGAATCTTTTAAATATTAAATACACATGTATTCAATATTTTTAAATATTTTAAGCTACTAGGGTATTGTATAGCAATTCAAATAGAGATTGTAAGGTTTGTTGTTAAATTATATATATAATATAATGATATATACTATAGTATATATACTATATACTATAATTGATCCTTCAGATCTGTAAAAAATATAGTTATAAAAACAATTATTAAATTTATTTGAATAATTTTTACTTCTATTCATAAACAAAATTACGTCGAGTTTCTATTAGTGTTTGTTTAACGAAAAAGAAGATTTCAAAGAGCCATGTTTTCAATTTTACAGCACGTAATATTGATTTTTGAAGTCTTTAACGTGCTTCCATTGTTTTCGAGAAAATATTTCAGAAAATTGTGTTTTATCGATCTTTCAAAAAAAAAAAAAAGAAAAACGAGAAGATAAGAGAGAAAGAGAGAGAGAGAGAGAATAAAAGAGAGACAGGTTGGTATGCCAGGACCATTTTTCCATAGGTTGATCTATGGTATCAATTTAGCCACGGCGAATTCTTGGTTGACGTTTGAAATCGTTATTTATTACTCGCGAGTCCATAGAACATGGACACTCAAATTGAATCTGGATCGAGAATGCACCTAGAAACTTATCGTTATCCTTTTCATTTCAATGTCGTCCTTATACGAGAATGTCGAAAGATATTATTATAAAAGAAAATGTAAAGAAAAGAAATCAGTTTAACGATTTAGATAAGATCTCATATTTTGTGTCCTTTCAAATAAAAAAAAAAAAAAGAAAATAATAAGAAGAAGAACAAGATTTACAGGGTGTATTCGAATGAGTGATTTGGATGATTTTACACGTATAAAACTCGTTTAAAAGATCTTGTTTTTATTTTTCGGAGAATATCGCATTTTGAAAAATATTCTTAATTTATAAATACATTAATTGTTCTTATTTTTTCAGTAAATTGTTCTTAAGTATGTTTAACAGTACAAATTTGAATCTTATAATGTTATCAATGTAATACTAAGTTTCCAATTTCATATGATGTAAAGCAATCTTAGAACATTGAATTGATTTATTTGAATTTTATCTTGAAACTATATCTATTAATTTTTCTTGAATTATTTTAATAATTTTTATTATGCCATAAGTATTGAAATATTTCAAATTAATTACCTTAATCTAGATTAAAACTATTAAAAAAACAATCGAAATACAAAGCTATTCAAAATTACAAAACTTATGTCAAAATATTTCAAACGCAATTTTATTTTTCTGAAACAAAATATAAAATAAAATAAAAAAATTGATAAAATAACTACTTATGACTTTTCATTTAGGCATATTTTAAAAAGTAGCGGGAACTTTTATTTTCTTTTAATTGGTATCAAGCCAGTCCAGATCTGAAAACAATATAAATTGAAAATAAAACGATGAAAAATTTAACGAGAAATTTTGCCGTGATAAAGATGGAAAAGGTTAACCGAGTATACACCGCAAAACCCTATATAATTGGCTGAGAATTTAGTAACCAGTAAGCAAAGTGAGATCACCGGACCATGAAGCCGCATCGTACTTCCGCTTCGCGTGTTAGACTCTGAAGAGGCGTTCGACTTACCCAAGAGGTCGTCCACTACTATTTTCGAGCGTGGAAATCGAAATTTGTGGTTTTCCTCTATGTCCTATACTCTAAACGTCGATATACATATATATATATACATATATTATGAATGAAAAATAATACAATACTATTACATTATATTCTTTCGTAATGTTTAACGAATGAAAATCAATAAAATAATTCTAAGCTTTTAATATTTATTAGAAATAAATTTTATTTAAATTTTTATTTTAATCATTAATTTTTTTGGAATAATAACGTCTAAAAATGGTAATTGTTTCAAATAATTTGTGAAACTTATTGATTTATTGGAAAGTGTTTGATTAAAATTTTTATTTAATGAAAAAAGAAATATTAGAAAATAAATATTTAAAATATTAACCTACATTTGACGATAATGTTTTAATCAATGAACAACACATAAAATAATATTCTTTTCAAAGAATATTTTATAATTTTCAACAAAATAATTAAAAAATTATTATAAATAAACCTTGTAAAAGTAACACGTGTTACAAAATTGTAGAAAAGTACTATCCCTTTAAAAAAGAATCCCAGATATATACATCAATCCCTTGTTCTCTATTTGGATCTTATCCAAACCTTTCCAAAAAAAAAGCATAAAAAACACTATTTCTCGTGTCATTTCAAATCTAATGAAAAAAAGGGAAACAACATATTTTACTAACCAATATTAACAATTTAAAATAAAATAGATCGATTAGAGAAAGAGAGAGATATATATGATCGAAATGAAACCTGTTTAAAAGAGTGAAATTTGTTCTCTGCAAAATCTTGCTGAAAAATGACACGAATGATTACCTATCAACGATATAGAGAGAGAAAACGGGAGTTTTGGGAGGATTGGAGGTAGAGGAGTAAGGGAAGGGAGAGGGTAGAAGAGACGAATATCTGGGGGTATGGCGTACTTTCTTCTCGTAGAAAACCCTGAAGGATTTTGGGGGTTGGGGTAAGAGCAAACCGCTGTACCATGCAATGGATCGGATTAAATATTATTATGAGGAAGAACGAGACGTGTCGTGCAGCACACAGCAACGTCTTAGTCGATCCTGTTCTTCTACCTTCTCATCTTAGGATCTTTCTTTCCATCCTTAGCCCCCTCCTTCCCTTACCCCTACCCCACTTATCTTTTTTTTTTCTTCTTTTACTTTTACTTCTTATCTGTTTCGTTTGTCCTTTACTCTTCTTTAGTCAGACTCACTCGTTCAATCCAATATCCATAGCACGAGGAGGCTTCTTCAATTCCTACAGTCAAACCAGCTACAGTTCTGAAATCGAAGTCTCGAAAGTTTGGCTCGTACCCAGCAGAATTGCCATCAAGTATAACGCAAGGAATGCATTTTTCATATCCTCGTGATATTATCGCTTGCGCTGCTTGTATTAATCGATCTCAGATCATGATGTGATAGATAAATATTATAGATAGAAAAAAGGAGTAAGAAGAAAAGAAAAAAATAGGTATATTTATTCTGTACGAGAAAATGATATGACATCTTTACATATAAAAATTCAATGTCATATTATTGGTTTCCAATAAACTTCGAGACTACTAAATCAATCTTAATGAAATGTTTTTTATTTTGTGTGATTTTTTTCAACTTAGTATATAAGATAGTTTCTATTGCGATTATTTTTATTTTTAATTGCTAATTTAAAGATTTATTATTTAAAGGTTATCTAGGTCTTTAGGTACAGTAAGTTTTCAATAGATAGCGCTGTATTACAATTCAATTAATTAGATATATTCACGTGGTACGTTTCTTTCAGATATAACTAACCTTACTTTTTATATTTTTTCGTGTATTACTATTTTATTTATTCCATTCTAATTGTGGTATCTTTGTGGATTTACTTTTAAAACTTGCTGTTTTACTTCTAAAAATGAAAGGATTTTTGTGAAAATGGTGTTGGATTACAAAGGAGTAAATCTAAAGAATTAATAATGAGAATGGTAATGAATGTTATGGTGTATTGTCTTTTTAATATTAAATACATATGTATTCAATATTCTTCAATATTTTGTGCTACTAGGGCTCTTACAATTAAAGAAAGACCAAAAACTGAATCACTGTGATATTAATAAAGTTTCTACTTTAGATATGTTGTCAAAATTTGACACAATATAATGGAGATTAAATTTGTAAGGATGGAATTTTTCAGATTGTTTTTTTTTGAATCGTCAATGATTGATTTATAACCTTGAAGTTTTTACAATATATAGTTTTACCCAATACAACTGATAAAAAGATTGTATGCATTTAAGTCGCGTAAAATGAATTAAACAAAATAAAGTTTGATAACAGTTTTGTAATATTGCAAATGTGTGTATGCAATCAATTATGTTAGTTGTAATATAAAAATCTTATAAAATTTCTTATATTAATGAAAAGAAACTTTATTCTAAGGAACGGTTACCATCAAAATTAACATTTTTCCAAAAAGTCTTTTTGTTAGATAAAATTAGGTTCTACCTCGATTACAATTACTTTGCATAATATTGAAAATTTTCTAAAAATTGCAATTATTTGCCAATGCATATTATAAATTGGAACAAAAATAATTTAATAATAATAATTTTCTTCGTTGCAGTGAAAATACTTGAAAAGTTGAAGAAGTAACGTTAGAAATATTTTGATCAAAAGAATTTCTTTTAGCAGTCATATCAAAATTAGGGAAGCTTTGGTTAATTTTATGTAATTGGCTTTGATGATTATGAGAAGGGGAAAGATGAAGGATGTAGAGCAGGTATTGGATTGGTTGAGTATCTATATATATATATACGTCATCGTAATTACCCTGAAATCTTGGTAGATCTTTTTTCGAGTGTTGCAAAGGGAAAAAACGGTTCGGAAGGAAAGTATTTTTTTTTTCAGTGCCGTCAAAAGAAAATAGGTAGGTACGTTAGGTCGAAAATCTTTTAGAATAAGATCGATACAGATAAGTAACGAGAATCCGTCCGACTTTCCACCATTCTTATCGTCGACATAGGAATTGAAGAGAATAGAGAAGAGAAGTAGGTGGAGGAGGAGGAGTAGAAAGAGTAGAAAGAGAAAGAAAAGAGTACCTTTCGAAAAGAAAGAAGTCCGAGGAATAAGAAAAGCCACGGCCAAGTAATTAAAGCTACAAGGAGAGGTAAGAGGAACGTTGAAGAAATCGGAAAGACGTTTCCACGTCTCTTTGAGGTTGTCGATTTTTCCTTCGTTTCGTTCGCTATCGAACGAACTGCAACGACGACATCACGGAAAATACATTTCCTCTATCTGCCAATAGGGAAAGAAGAGAGGAAGAAAAATAAAAAGAATGAAATAAAAAAAAAAAAGAAACTGAAGAAGTAGAAGAAGAAGAAGAAGAAGCAGAAGAAGAAGAAGAGGAGAAAGGAAAATCTTTGTTCCGACAACGATAGTAGTCCGATAATCTCTTGCCGAGAATTCCGATAATTTTGATATGTAAATGTAAAATGTCTCGTGGTATTGGCCTGATTAAAATATTCCAAGTCTTTGGGATTACCCAAGTAAGATTCGTAACGGCTGTCTTTGCCAGACTTCTTATCCCTGCTTAGGATCTCTTTTGCTTCGATTGCATCCTCTTCTCTCTCTCTCTCTCTCTTTTTCTCTTTCACTCTTTTTTACTTTATTTTTCTATCTTTAGTCTGTTTCATCGAATCATTGAGTGTATAAGTATAAGTAAATTCGACGAGACGTTTTATCAAAGATCAATGAATACAAAATAAAAATGAATACAACGAACAACAAGTTGTAAATACAACCTTGTCTTAATAATTAAATTTGACAAATTTGTTGGATAAATTTCATCGTTATATTATAATGATTCAAAATATATAGGACGATCATCCTACCGGTAGCGAAAAGTGGTCACTTACGTTACGGGACGAAAAGAAATTTAGGGTTTTCGAAAATAAAGATCTTCGTAAAATCTTCGGTGCAAAACGCGATGAGGAAATGGTCGAATGAAAAAAACTTCATAAAGTAGAAATACACAGATTAGTACAACAAACCGGGCATCATTAACGTCGTAAAATCACGCCGATTAGGATGGGCAGGTCACGTGACGCGTATAGGGGAGGATCGAACGGAAAAAGACCACTGAGTAGACCGAGACGTAGATAGGAGGACAATATTAGGAGAGATCTTAAAGAAATAGGCTACGAAGACCCTGAATGGAGGGGTCGTGCTCAGGGATGGGAACCTTGGCAAGATTTAGTATTTGCGGCAATGAACTTTCGAGTTCCTAATGCCAATTAATAATAATAATAATAATAAAAATATTATAATGATTATTTACCGATTATTACCGATTTACCGATCGGTCTTATTATTATTCTAATCGTTTAAACGATAAAATTGACGAAGTTAATAACGAGTTATAATACGTCCCGTGTAGTTCGTCGAAATATTTGAGCAGAAGGTACGAAACGAATAAACGTAACGATCGATGAAGAACGTTTGTTTGTCCCAACGTAATTTCTACGATATCGGCAAGTAAACGAGAAGAAACTCGTTTCTCCGTAAAATCGACTCGTTACACGCTATCTTGAAGTTTCATCTCTTTCTCTCTCTCACTCTCTCTCTCTCTTTTTCTTGGATTTCGTTTCGCCGTTGGGTTGCTACCACCATTTCGCGCCCGTGACTATTCTTTATCTCATAATTCTTATAATACCGAGTTTACCACTCGTTCGATGGAGTTTAAAAAGGAAGTAGGCGACGACAGAATTAAAAAAAAGAAAAGAAAAGAAAAGAGATGCTAGCGAATAAGAGAACGTGAGAAAGAAAGAAAGAAAGAGAGGTAGATAAAGAAGAAGAAAATAGAGAAAGAGAAAGAGAAAAAGAATGGAAAAGGTCGCTCGTGCAATTTTGACGAGGGTGAATGAACAATTAACGGGAAGAAGGAAAAGAGGCTGGTTGAAGAAAGAAAGAAAGAGTAAAAGAGAGAGAGAGAGAAAGAAGAGAAAAAAAAGAAGAAAAAAAAGAGATAGTAGGACCGAAGGCTTGTGCTCGGGTTATAATGACGAGGTACTAAATAACAGCGACGACCGTTAAGGGATGACGAGATAAAAACCTTCGTGGATCGTTAGCAGGCGTCTCGGCCATTTCTTATACTCTCTTCGACTTCTTCCTCCTCCATTAAATAGACTCCTTCGCTCCTTGTCGAATACCTCTTTCCCTCTCACCCTTTTTGTCTCCTCTGACCTAGCTCTATCCTACTTTATCCCGAAAAGGGCTACCACCACCAACACCACCACTACCACGTTTCTTCTTCTTTATCTTTCTTCTCTTTCGGGCCGATTCCCGCGCCCCCTTTAAAGAAACTTTTAATGTAATTGCCGGAGGACGTGAAAACCACTGATACCGTTACCGTTACCCTTGCCACGAAGAAATCCGATCCTTGGAAATAAGTGGAGATAGCGTTCCTTCGAAAAGATTTTCACTACTACTACTATTACTATTACCTATAATACCAATGGGAGTATCAGGATCTTTCAAAACCTTTATGAGTCAAGCTTGCTTATTTTTCTTTAAGATTTTTATACTTTATTTTCATAGTACAAAAATTGTTTCTATTCGTTTAATATAAAAGTTTGATTTTTAATTTATATTTTATTTGATTAGTTCATTTAGGTAATGATCGAAGTTATTTGAAACAGAGGTTCTTCGAAGGTACTGTTTTACGAGTGTATATTCAGTCAGATCTTGATAATGAAAATCATTTTCTTACGATAATTAAGCACCAATTTGTGTGTAATAACATGTATTGTAATTACCATTTAAGAAAAAACTCTTCAACCATAATAACAAGCTAGAAATGCAACATATCTAAGACTTGTTAAGCTCCATCTGCAATTCATTCCGGACGATATCACTGGTGGAATCGTTACGATAGCAAAGACGGTATTATAAACGATACATTGGAGTCGTCATTTATTAACTCAAATGACCGAACTACCTAACGCACATCAAATAACCAAGTATATACAACTAACATATATATAGAAATTTCCGATAGGTACCTTTAACAGTGGCACTATCAACGGTAGAAGCAGCAGAAGCTGTTGGAAGAGGCCTCCTCGGTGAACGGAACTACCGAAATGCTTCTAACGATATTATTACGCGGTTCATTTAAGTTAGATAACAACAACTCCATAACGTGAAGCAGCAGCAACAGCAACAGCCAGCCAGCAAGCCAACCTACCAACCAACCAACCAACCACCCAGTTAGCCAACCCAGCCCAGTCAAGGCAGCGTCCTACAATATCCGTTACATCTCTAGCCTCCAGCCTAATTACTTCTTGGTCTCCAGCACCGATATCACCACATACACACTCATACGTGAATCTCAATCTCTTGAGGGTTCACAACCAGTAGGAATATTTCTCGAGGTAAGGTCAACCAACATTGCTAAACATCTCTTATTTCGAACGATCTAACGATCTACAACAGACGACAACGACTTTAAATAATTTTAAGAGAAAATCTATGGTTTATTTTTCCTATAGGAAAAGTCTTCCCTTGGTACATTATAGTAGAAAAAGTATCAAAGAAAAACGGCGGGGAGGGGGGAAAGGGATGAGAAAAAAGTCCGATGTTCCGGAAAACGATAGTCCTCTTTTCTTCCACCACCACTACTACCATTACCACCACCACCACTATCATCACCATTACTACCCTTCTTCCTTCACCTTCTTATTCCACTTTACCTTACTTTTTTCTTTATTTTCTTTTTTATTTCTTATACTCCAGTTTAATTAGTTTCCCAATAATACCCGCTATCTCTTCTGGCTAGTGAAAAATAATAAAAGACTGCTAGTTAACCTCTTCCTCTTACAGATTTCTATCACTCTACTACTAGTACGATTCGGTTCTTGGATTCTCCGATCCGTTCTGTATGATTGCTTTCTACCACCTCTCCTCCCCCCATTCTCAACCCTCTCTCTCTGTTTCTATCTTTTTCTCTCTTCTTTTCATCCTTCAATTTGGAAAGGATAGGAAGTATCAGTAAAAAGATCGATGGCCCGATATCGTTCCAAGCAAAGCAAACCTCGAACAAAGATGAAAGATTGGTTGGTGGTGGTTGTAATGTTGATGATGTGTTAGAAAGAAAATCGACGTTATCGTTAGAATGGTATTTTTGTAAAACGACTGAACGAAAGAAGAACAATGTCCGGTTATGTCATCGATTCGTATGAATATTGGCTACAAACGTAAGCCGCGTCTAGTTGACCCCTTCTGCCCCTTTCCCCATCCCGTCCCACCCCCTATGTTGTTTCTCGTGATGATCAACGCGTCGATTTCCAGGCAGATTTCCAAGCAGGAAACGATTCAAGCTCCCGGTACCAAAGTCGTATGTTTGTTTTGGAACGGCCGCAATGTCGCTTCGCACCACGAACCCCCTCCCAATTCCAAATCCCCAACCCCCGGGACCCTTTTCGGCGCTATCTCGCACCGCACCTACTCCTACCCTTACCCCTACCTCTACCCTTACCAACCAACCAACCAACCAACCCTTTTCGATGGTGGCCCGGGTGAAAGAGCACCCTTTCGGAGTTTGTGATGCGTGCAGATGGTCGTGCAGAGGGAAATCACGCGTGGTTGCGCTCAACTGCACGGCCGCTGCGTCGAATGCATGTCGACCGCCAAATGCAACCCCCCTCTCTCGTTTCTAGTCCCGTTCTCTTCCCTTCTCCTTCCCTCGTCGCAGTATGGACCTATCCCACCTCCACCCCCACTCCCCCTCTGACAAAATGTTCACCCGACCGACACCAATTAGGCCAATGATGCTCTCTCCTACACCGATGATAATGGTAACGTTTTCTCGTCGATGCAACGACCTGCAGGTTCCCAACAACACGCTAAACGGTTAAGAGAGAGATAGAGAGATAAAAATAGAGTGAGGAAGGAAAGAAGGGTGTATGTGCGTGTGTGTATTTCTGTTCGTGTGTCTTTGTGAGTGGGGGACGAAAAATAGAGAAGAGTGATAGTTGTTACGGGCCATGTGAAATGCGTCGAACGTGGTCACCTGAAATTTTCATGGGAATCTGTAGTAGGTGGAAATGAAAAAAGGGAGAGAAACGGGCAAAGAGAGAAAGATCGAAAAAGGGAAATAGTTCCTCTTTTTTTTTCATGCTACCGTAAACCTCGCTACTTTGATTCGCTTAATATTGTTTTATTCTTTAGTAATTACTCGAATTTGTAACTTAATTAAATATTGGACAATTTAAAGACATAAATATTGTATACTCTATCATTATGTTTAAATTTTTATCGATGAGTTAGATATTTAAGGGGTTTTTTTTTATTTCTAAATTTTAATTTATGATTTAATATTGAATAAACATAGAAGTTATTAGGTGTCATATTTACAGTGTCGTTAATTTTGTAAAATTTAATTTCTGTTATTTGAATTTTCGATGCAATGATGATGAGGAAGTTTTAAATTCATCGTGTATCTATAAATATGTTTTTTAATTTTAATTTATTTTGTATTTTTGTACGAATCACATAACTGTTATTTTAATATTTTATTTACAATTGAACCGAATTAGGGATATCAGGGTAAGTTAATACGTTTTTAAATGTTTAATTTTTGAAATATTCGAAATTTTGGAAACGTTTGCCTTACTTAATTATTATAATTTATAAAAATTTGGTTAAAATATTTTTAAGCGCTTTTAATTTTTGGTATTTTAAACGAAAATTTATTCAGAATACTCTGACACATCACTCTAATAATTTCTTAAATTTTCTTTTACAAACGAAAATCAGAGTGATTTTTATTACGAACGATGCTATAAGTTGCATTAGCGAATTATGCTTATAAAAATAGAAAGCACACGTATCACCTGTTGCGTCAGATCGAGCCTTTATCGCTCCTTGTCATTTGCCGTGTGTTTTCCTTTTAGCATAAACCCGAGAATATAATACATTCGACTGTGAGTTTTTAACGTTTGCACGGAAAATTTTACTCGGGTAAATGTGAATATTCAAGACACCCTTATAATAATATCACCCTAGTGATTCATTTAGTCTATTCATTTGTGAGTATAATTCATAAATATTTTTTCTTCGTGATTCTGTTTAAATATTTCATTTAAAAAATAACCGAAAAAATTCGGAAATTTCATTTAAAAATTAGGCTTTTTTTTTATTTATCAAGATGATGTTAAAAATACAAGCAAAAATTATTTATAAATAGGTGCCAATGTTTTAATTCAATAGTTTTTGAAAAGATTGGTAACACAATGAAACTCGAATGTTCAACAAAAGCAAAGTAATCTAACGTTTAGTCTTTTAATAAAAAGAATTGAAGAGTATTATTATCAAAGTTTTCATCAATTCGAGGTAAAACTTATTGTTCGAAACGACTTTGTTCAAAAACATCCCATTTTCTAATTGAACTTTTTACTCATCCTACAGTAAACTAGAAAATTCTACAAGATGTGCTCTTTGATCAAGATAAAAGTGTCAGTAAGTAATCATCCGTATTGTTCTTTTCCTTTGTCGTTTGAAAAGACAACAAATAGCATTGAAAAGAGAATTGGCTAACACGATCTATTTTACGATTTATTAAAAATTGTTTTAACGCTGGACAGATTATGCGTCCATTGCTAGACTGTAAAATGATTTCAGGATTTAAAGTTAGGTTAGGAATCAGTAAACGAGATAAACGAAATTTTTGTATAAATAATAAAATTACATTCTTAACAACCTAATCATTTATGATTTATTAAAAATTGTTTTAACGATGAACAGATTATGCGTCCATTGCTAGACTGTAAAATGATTTCAGGATTTAAAGTGAGGTTATGTATCGGTAAACGTGATAAACGAAATTTCTCTACAAAATACGAAATAACTTTCCGAATAGCTTAATCATTTCCATATATTCGTATGGTAATCAAATAATTGCATAAGTGACATCTTGCAATTCGAAACTATTAAAAATATAAAAGAATAAATTTTGTTATATAAATAAAATAAGAGAGTAAATTACCTTGCATTTGTCTCTGAAACAAGTAAATAGTTTTAAACATACACACGCATATATATAAATACATACACACGCATATACTAAGAAAGAATCATAATTATTTTCGAATATCCATGAGGTGATGGTCGACATGGTAGAGTCCGTACCTTTCGATATCAACGAGCCGCGAAATTGCTTTACGCGATCGGCTATTATTCGGGTGAAAATTTTGTCGAGTATCCGAGATCGAGTCGGCGTTTGATATGATACGAATATTATTAATGTTCACTGGCAGTCGAGCACCGTTTGATCTCGCGGATCCTGCAATAATTGATCCTAAAACGGAGGCCCTTTACAACGTTGGATAACAATACGTGATCGTTCATTCGACGGAACATACCACTAACACGTACCCAAATGCCAGGGAACAAACGCGATAAATTTCTCTTGTGCGTTTCGATGCGTTTTCATATATATATATATATATGTTCCTATCATTCCGCTCGATGATTTTTCAGCTTTAAACCGCACGACCTGTAAATATGTATATTCGAATAACGTGTGTGTCACGTTAGAGAATCCAATGTACGTTTTAAATATCATCTGAAAATAAAACAAAAAAAAAAAAGAAAGAAGAAAGAAAGAATTTCATTTAGAATTATCGACAGTTATTCAATTTGAAATAATACAATACCTGTCATCTTTTGTTAATAAAATTACAATATAAAATGTAGTTTGATATATATGTTAACGTGATAGATCGAAATTGGAGAATGTCAGGATTCACATGATCACATGGTATGTGTTTGAAATATTAATGTATAAGAATAAACTCAAATTTCAGTCTTTCACAGATGTATTCAGTATGTGAATCTCAACATTCTACAATTTCAGTATTTCACAATAGTTCAAATTTTAACAAAAACGAAACAAATGAGACTTTTTCATACATTACAATTGTAAGGTTGCAAAATGTAAGAATAAAGTACAAATAAAGTACATAATAGCAATATCACCTGTTGATATAATTGTTGAACAAAAAACAATATTTTGATTTATCCAAGAGTTGAATTAATCTTAGAAAAAAACAAGATTAACGAAAAACTTCTACATACGTTATAGTTGTAAAGTTGTACGTGTTAAGAAGGAAGTACGGATAAAACAGAATAGTAAAGGAAAGTGTCTTTGTCTGGTGGTAGAAAGTTTGAAGTCGAAGACAAGAGAAAAGTTGGAGTGAGATGACAAAAAGATAGATAGATGAAAGAGAAAGATAGAGAAAGAGAGAGAAATATATAGTGAATGAGTGAATGAGTAAGAGAGAGAAAGAGAGAGAGAGTTTGTAAGGGAACAGTGTGCCTGAAAGGGGCGAGTACCTTTTAGGAGCTTAGAGATTACACTTGGGACGAGCTAGTAGTAATGTAGAGGTGAGTCTCGCAGGCGCAAGCCGCCCATTCCCACGAAGGATTCGACTGAACTTATAATACCTACGATGTGGGATCGGTTGCGGCACGCTCGAACCCACCCCCCTTTTCGTTCCACCCTCTTGACACCTTCACCTTTAACGCCATTTTCCCTTTCCACTTTTCGCCATCACACACATTCATAATTCAATGTCAGATATCGGCATTTATAACAATTTTCCTCAAAGCTCGATCGTTTCCCACCGAGATAAACTTTATCGATTACGTGAGATCTGAAAAACGCGTAAAATGGTGGCCTTCCTAACCTTAAATCTTGTATTTTAGACTTATATGGTGGAAGGAAAAGGAATGAAAAATATTTTAATCAAGCGACATATACTTAAATGTCAAATCTATCACTCGTGATGTGGTAATATTGTTTTTAATTAAATTAAAATGTTACAAATTAAATATCATTAAGTTAATATATAAAAATGGATTATTTTTAAGATTTATTGACTTCCGCGTCCATCATTTCTCATATATACGTATTAATTGTCGAGATTTTAAACGAGTTTATCTCAAAACTATATTTGTCAAATTGGCAAGCAATATAATTAATATAATTTTGGATTAATTAATAATATTATTAATAATATTAATTAAATAATATTTTAGTTATTTAATATTGGAAGAAAATACTTAGGATCTTTTTAGTTAAAACTGATTTTATTCGAATTCACTTTGTATCACAATTTTTTTGGTAAAATTTTATGACTTTATCCTCTCTACTTAGGTTTAAAAAATTTAATTTGCTATACCGTAATATATAGAAATTTGAGAATTTCAAGATTCACATGGTCGTTTGTCAACATATACTCAATTACGTCGGTGAAACACCATATATTTGGTTTTATTCTTATACCTTAATATTTTAGACATATACCAAGGAACCATAAATATTTTTTATATTCTATTATTTATATGTAATTATTAATCAATTTAAAAATTTAAATATATACGAGTAATAAAATTAACGACAAAATTTTATGAAAAAAATGGAGTAAAATAAAAAACAAAAATAAAACAAATTTCTAACAATTTCATTTGATCTTACGTAATACGTTTAGCGTTAATGCAGATGAACATTTTGAATAGCAATTCTCGTATTCTATCGAGGAGTTACACACGAACGGACACCTTTGATTGATCGGATCAAGTCTCCAATGAATGTGAATGGAAAATAAGAGATAGAAATAAATGAAAGAAGAAGAGTACCCCCTTCACCCTCTTACCCATCCTAGTATAAAGCGTGGATGCATCAATTCAACTCTAGTTGAAGTAAGTACTTAGTTCTATCGCTTTAATCTTCGTAGAAAATATCGTGTAAATAATCGAAGTAATTATTCGGCTCGTTGAAACTGTGTTGGATGGATGGATGAGGGGAATAAGGGAAAATACGTCGTAGTAGGAGCAAAAAGGGGAATCTCGGTTCCTTCTTGGCTAAAGTTAAAAGGAAACTCGAAAAAAAAAGAAAATAAAAATAGAAAGAATCTTATTTCATTTGAGAAGAAGAAGTACATCGAATCGATAACGCGACATTGCTTGGTATAATCAAGTTCCAAACGCGTTCGTCCTTTCGTCAACTGCATCTCGTTTAAAAGAAGAAAATTGTCCTGACGGAAGTCGAGAATCCTCTTTTAAACGTTTTGAAACGTTTTCTCTCTCTCTCTGTTTCAGAATAAATTATTTGACTGCTATTATACGACGTCTCGGATATCATTTACGATGACTCTTTCATTCTCAATCAATTAGTTACTTTATTTGTTGTTCGTCAATAATAAAATCGTTCAACGAATCAAATGGATAAGCTTTGCAATTAAATCGTTTGTTCATTTTTTTTTATTCTCTTTATTTTTATTTTAAACGACGAGTGGTCTACCAACTTGTATATTCATCTGTCTCAGATAACAGATATTGAAAATAGTCTGGATAATTGGATATTGTTTTTGTATTGAGTAAAAGAATTGTATATATGTTGTAGTTGTTTGAAATATAATGATTTTTGCACGTATATACTGGTATTAAGTTCGGTTTTGATAACTGATATTATATGAATTTTATGTTTTATAATTGTTATTTTTTGGTTCTGTATCGATTACGGTTAAAGTTTAGTTTCATGTAGAAATCTAACCAAAATTGAAAAATAACGGTTATGGAAACCATAAAGATAATAGTCCTAGAACCGAGAAGTAGTAAATATATAAAAACAATACAGAACCGAAAAAAATATAAATTATTAAACCGACAAATAAAAATTATGGAATAGAAAATTAAAATAAATAGAATAGATGGATGATCGAAAAATAAGTTAATAATAAAATACGTTATATACTAATAAGAAAAAAAAAATAATAATTGTAGAATCAGCATAGAATCGAAACATAACATTTGTAGAATCAAAAAATTTAATGTAAAATCGATATAGAATCAAAAAATTACTGTAATAAATCGAATAGTAATATTTATCAAATTTATTATTGTTCCAGTACCATATATTTTCAAAAACGTAAATACTCGTAACAATTTCAATCAGAAAGGATAGTATAATAGTTACCAAGAGTATTTTTGGAAACATTTGAACCCCAAAGTATCTAGTATAGGCTGGTTCTTTAGATTCTAAGACTATCGTCGTCTCTCTCAACGAATCGCAACAATCCCGGATGGTGTAATGCGCAGAGGAAAGCTTTCTCCACATGAATACACAAATATGCAAATAGCGCCGTTAGACGTTTCTCACCTTCGAGCATTACTCGAGGGTCCTTGCCGAGGGGTCTCCTTCATCTCTCATACAGTTCTCTTCTCTTCTTTGTGTAATTCAACCTGTTCTTTTATATGGAATATAAAATTAAGGACGTTAATTAAAAACATATGAAATTACGGTAAAAGAATAAATAAATATTATAATCCTGTCGAATAAATGTTTTGTTTTTTAATTCATATAATTTCTTTCGTTTTAAAATAAATAATAGTTTTCTACATTCTAAATCGTAAATTTCAGATCAATACAGTATTACGATTTAAAGTTCATAAAATAAAATATAATAAAAAATTTTTATAGAGAATATAAAATTAAGAATGTTAATTAAAATATGTAAAATAACGGTAAAAGAATAAACAAAAATTTTAATCGTCTCGAATAGATATTTTGTTTTCTACTTCATACAATTTATTTTGTTTTTTAAAACGAATGTTTCCACATTCTTAATAGTAAAAATCTTTATTATAGTTTAGAAAAAATACACCAAAACAATTATTCTGTAAAATAATTATATAATAAAGAATATTTAAATTACATTCGCGATATATCATAAAAATGATAACAATGTGTAAATAAATCATGCGATAAATATTTTTATCAATTGTTAATTTTATTCTCTGTGACTATTTGTTATTGTCCAAGTAAAACTTTACTTCAATAATTCTAATCAAAAAATTATTATGCTTTAAATAGTTTGCAACTGTCTCGTATTCTCCTCCCCTTCTTGTCCAGTATTTACCCACAAATTTGTCCCAAACTATATTTACTCGTTTCTCCCCCACAACTCAAAACCTTTAACCATTTTGTTTGACTTGAAAATTTTCTATACTCTTTTTGAAAAAAAAGTTTCACTTCAAAAAAAAAATATCTTAGAGTATATAAAAGAGAAGTATAAAAATACGAGTCTCGAAATCGCATCGACGATTTGGAGTATGCGTAAATTGCGGGAAAGAACTTTTCGATTCCTAACGTTGTTGCCGTTGTAAGAAGAAGAAGAAGAAGAATCAGAAGAAGAAGAAGAAGAAGAAGCAGAAGAAGGAAGAAAAAAAAGAGAGAGAGAAGTAGGGGGGAGAATAGGAGAATACAATAGAAAATATTCGTCGCTAGGTACAGAACCTGTTATTGCGGCTCACGTAGAAGACGCAGTGTACGTGTCGGTACGTTCCTATTTACTTTATCGGGTAGGAGAATCGCCGCCATCTTCGTACTACTACCACTACTACTAAGATTTTCTACACCCTTCCACAATTTCACTCTTTCCTTTAGCTTTCTTTCTATCTTTAAAACTTCTTTTTCTATTTCTAAGCGGCCCACTGGACGTGATCTCTCCTACCTCGTCTCGTTAGCAGCTTGCTTATCTGCTTTCCTCGTCCACGAGCAACGTGAATACAGCACCCCACCATCTTCTTCTTTTCTTTCTTCTTCTTCTCTTTCTTTCTTGGTCCTCCTGATTTCGTCCTGGACCACGCGTGCACATCGTACACGCGTCAGATTCCCTCTCCCATGTTTCTTTCGTCCTTTGAGACGTGCCTGGATTACGGAAATCGTCGATTTCCACGATGCATTTCTTTCCTTCTTTTTACTTTATTTTTTTGTCTATTTTCTTTCTCTATCTTACTCATTGCTATCCTTCGAATTCAACTTCTCTATCTTTTTTCTTCTTCTTCTTCTTCTTTCTTTCTTCTTTCTTTCTTTTTTTTTCCAAAATAAATATCTTTCTTTCTCTTTCTATCTTGTTTTAACGCTGGCTGAACACACGGTCTCACTTCGTCTTTTCTATCGTCGACTTTCTCGTACCAGGTGCCACCGTCCTTATCCTTTTTTTTTTCTTTTTGGCCACTCATGCTGTTTGCACTTTTATCTCCTCCCTAACCTTTGGATGCACCAAAGCCGTTGTTGGTTTGTTCGCCTCTGTGCGAGAACTTCCGTCTTTGCCGATCGTTTCGTGGTTGGAATTTATTTTGATTTTTAAAAACAACTATCTCTTTGTACTTTTTTAGTTTATTTCTATTTATTCTATCAGTTTTTTTTTTAATAATAAATTTCTATTACTTACAATCGATGTTATTATATTTAATTTTTTATAAACTTTAAATCGTATACGTGAATTGATCTAAAATTTATTTTATGCTAGGATGCTCTGGCCACGCGTTGCTGTGGCTTTGTTATCAAATGTTGATTTAATATAATTCTAAACTATTTAGTTAAATATAACAACACACAAAATAATATCATAATTAGAATGGAATACATAAAATAATGATACATGAAAAAATATAAAAAGTAAGGTTCTGAGTTTAGAAGCATTAAGAAAAAAAAAGAAACTGATGTTATCGAAGAAAAATATAAAGCTCCGTTTTTTTTTGTCAAATTTGTCAAAAAATATCAAAACTTGACAACTTCTGGATGGAAACGGGTTATTTGGTCAGACGAGACCAAAAATAATAGAATTTGTTCAGATGGCATGTCATGGTTCTGGATTCGTAAAAATGAAAAGCTTAAACCACGACATGTAAAGCAAACGGTAAAACATGTAGGCGAATACCTAATGTTTTGGGGCTGCCCAACTGCTCCTTTGAGGGTTCTTTGTGCTGTCCACTTGCTTATTTGTATATCCGTATCTATTTTTAATAATTTTTCGGCCATGATGGCACTTAAAGCTTCATCAGATATGACAAACCGTATAATTTTTCGTTCATCCTGCGGTAATAATTTTTTAGGTCTTCCTCCAACATTTAATAACTTACTTTTACAGTATTTTTTTCTTATTCTTTGCACTGTCGACTAACTTACACTACAATTTTTCGCTGTCTGACGTGTTAATAAGCCGTCATTCAAAAAAGAAATTACTTTTTTAAAACAATTTGAAGCAATTGCCTTCATATTTGCTTTAATTTACTTGCGTACTTTTCTGTTCGACTGATTGCAAGAAATTAAATTCTGAGACGTAAATGTAACAAAAAAAAAATATATATTTTGTAAACATATCAAACTGCTAAATGTAAAAATACTGCTGAAACATTCCACATAAACATTCCTTTTACGAACCAGTGAAAAACCGAGTCAATCCATTTTGTTTGTCAGTGCTAAATGAGGAGACATTAATTATTGAAAAAATTTGTGATGAAATAAAACTTCTAACTGAAATAAAACTTACTATAATGTTCATTTTTTAATATTCATTTACATTCTTAGCAATAAATAAAGATTTATACAAAACTAGTGGTTATTGGTTCAGTTATATGTTCAGTTGTTTAGTTTACTGTATATAAATATACTTATTAATCATCTAAATATTAAGAAATATAAATAAAAGTTTATGTTTAGAAATACAGGACATAAGTCGCATTAAAAAAAATCGTTTTAAATACATTTACTTTATGTATTATATTTCTGAAAGCTTATCTTATAACATGCGTTATTTATTACTTATTTTTACTCATTTTTACGCACTTGCAGTGATAATATATACAATTAAATATATATAAAGAGATAAAAGTAGATAAAGGAAGGTGAAGGTCAAATTGATATGAGAAAAACATCGTCTACATTTATATCATTTAAAGTGAATGCCTGGAAATTTATTTTTTTCTAAAAAATAAACAGATAAAGATTCTCGAACGACTGACTACGGTGTTTGGGAAGAAGAGATTACTCATGTATACAACGTATTATCTTATTTTAGTTTTGAATGACTTCGAGATAAGACATTAAATTGCACACTCTTCGTGTGTAAGGATTTATTTTTGTAGAATATTATAAAATAATATTTTATAAAAGAATTTTATACATCTAATTAAATTTCATTTTATTTATAAGTTTATACAGTCATTATTAATGATGTGAGTGTCTGGAAATTAGCTAAGTAAATCTTTAATTAGAATTATATTATATTTATCTACTGTTTCAGAAAGATTTTTACCATATCATTATTTCTATGACTCACCATCATTCTATTAAAATCATACTAATCTATGATAGAATATATAACTATACGTGAAAATATTTCTTTCCATTCTATTAATTTAGAAGTTGATTCATTTCTAAATTGATCCCCAACTCAATAATTTCCCCATGATATTGTTTACGGTGTTTATGAAATTTGTATGGTAGAACGTAAGTACTGTCGGATGAATATACAGAAAATAATAATTATTAATCAAATAATTCAATAAAGTTACCAACGTAAAAAACATTAAGAAATTACACTTCAATCATTTTTCATTTTTTCTTTCTAATCTTTTTCTTATTTTTACTCGTCTTATATTTTTTTTTTTATTTTGAAAAATATGCGAATGTACAATGAAACTTTGGAAAGGATGAGTTTAGGTTGGTCACTGAAGATCAGAAATCTGGAACACGAAATTACTAGAGACGGTACATTCTTGGTTTATGAAGAGCCAAGGTGGTTCAAACTCCTGAGTCCTTAGAATCTCAAGGGTCCCGTTCCAAGCCTTCGCTTATGACCACGATCTCGCGAAGCATCGTACTCGAAATTGGTCCGAAGTGATCCACGGAAGGTCGTACCGTTCGCGCTTCGACCGTTTCAAATTCCTCGGACGTTCGTGATTCACGTTGGCTATGCAATTTTGCGGCGTCATACCTGAGAAAGCGTATAACCAAATAACCCCGCCACTCGTCGGGGTTCCTCTTACTTCTCCTTCATCTTCTCCTTCTCCTTCTCCTAACGTTTCTATATTTCCCGTGAGAATTCTATTGTATAATTTCGTGTGTCGAGTTACCTCACGAAACGCACCTTTGAAAGAATCACAAAACAGAAATAAATAGAAGGATAATGAGAAAAACGAAACGACAACCAACGAGATCCACCTGTTTATTACCTGATTTATAACATTTTTCATCATGAATATACAACTATTTTTTTTATCCTCTAGGTAAAACAGTTCTAAAGGTTTTCTAAAAGACAATTTGGTATCAATGTGTTTTATGTAAACTTGGAAAAGGTATATTTTATTTATCGATAACCGATTAATTCTGATTTTTAATTTTCATTTTTTTTGTGAACAAAATCAAATATTTTTATAAAATATTTATTTTCTTTCTTTAATTTTAGAAATTTATTACACTTCCACATAGATCTCTAAACCAGCAATTTTCCCGTTAACAAATTAAATATTAAATTAAATATAATTTTATCTAAGAATTCGTCGAACTTTTATTAAGAAAATTTTGTAAAATAAAACTAGAAAAATTGATTACAACATAAAATACATTCTAAAATTTATTAAAAATCTTTGTTTTGTTTACAATCAGATCACTTTAAAATATTTTCCTGCACAATTATGAAAAATACAAATGGATTAAAATCTGAACATGAAATTAGATAATGTAACAAAAGTTTGTTTGTCAAATCGTGAAAATAATTATCAAAAATTTCTTCTCAAAGGAAAATTTTCCTTCTTGCAAACCAGTCATGATAGAATCATGGTAAATCTACCGGACGAGATTTTAAGGGTACGACGTTAATTGAACGTTGTACGTAAGGTAATTGTACGAGAACGTAGGTTAGACGTGTACGTTGTTGTTAATACGTCACCGTTTATACAATTTGTCAAAATGTTTGTGCGCATGCACGAGCGCACATGACAATGAACCGGACATAAACGGCGGTAATTAGTTTCAATGTAGCTGTCTACGTAAACAGGATAACCATGGGGGTAGAACGGTTAAATATGAATTATGACCTAAGAGCCAATCTTTTCGTTTAAATTTATGATTTGCGACGTATTAAAATCGTCAATAAACTTGCTCATATAGTATTTATACAGAATGAAAAATAAAAAATAAAAATAATTAAATAAAATTAAATAAAAATTAATTAAAAAACTGTCAATAGAAAAACACGTTGGTATTGAATAATTTATATATGCATAATACATTTTTTCTATTAATTACGTAATTTAATTGAGATTTTTATAGAATTATTTTAGAAATAAATTGAAAATATACTGTAAATGGGTTAACTTTTCTATATCAATATTACAATAGATGTTTCAGGTATTGAAAAATTTTTACAAATTTTATAAAATCTTATAATTTTTGACACTATATACTAGTTGTATATATAATTTATTTTAAATATAATTATATTATAAAAAGATGATCTTTTACCACGTAATAATAATCCAAAGAAATCTGAAAAAACATAACTTAACATGAATAAAAATATTATATATATATAAATATATTTAATTCCTGATTAGTATTTTCTTCAATGAATGAAAAATTTTGAATGAAGTAGAGAAGCACATAACGAATCTTCATTGAAGAAACTCATTTCTCTTGAAAATCTCGTTAAACTTAGGGCAAACGTTAAAGAAAGACTGTAACTAGAAGGGCCTATCTTGAAAAGGTTAATTCGCAAAGAATATTCCGAATCGTAATGTGGAGATTTGTGGTAATTAGCGCTAACGAGGGGCATTTGACCATAGGATTTCGAACATAACGACGCAAACTTATCGACTGAATTTTAATGACGTACTCTAAGCTAGCTTGCCAACCTCGATCTCTAGTCACTTCCTGTCGTTCGTAATGAGATCGACGAGCTTTCTTTTGCTTTTTATTCTTAACGATCACTTGATGCATATCGTTCATTGTTCGTCTTAGTTTATGTAATTCTTAATTAGTTAAGGATAATTTTACTTTTCGTCGTATTAAAATACTTCGCACGAAAAATGATACTTTTTTAATGTTAGGAATTATCATTGATTTTCGATTGATTTAAATATTTTTTTTTTCTTGCCACCAAAAAATAAGAAAATTATTATTCTCGATTTATAGGTTATGTTGAGTAATAGCATTCATATTTCATGTTAGAATATTCGAACGTGTATTTGAGCAAATGTTTTTGTTACGTTTTATTATATCTGACAAAATGTGAAATATTAAGAAATTTGTAGAAAATTTCAATCAATTGGGGTTTTTTTCAATTGAACAATTCTAGTGACGAGTATTTGGACATTGGGTCAAATGAGACACCTACGAATATACGTGATTAGTATTGTCTCAGTGAAGTTACCGTAAAGGTGCCTGAGGATTATTTAAAAAGGCACACGATCCTGTCTGGTAGAACTTTAGACTTGTTGAGGATAGGTCGAAAGAGTCGATAAGTGAACTTTACTGGGGTATTTGCGTCCCTGCTGTTTGCACGCCGCAGGACCTCGAGGATGTCGTCAGTAGAGTGCTTGCGGTGGCTTTCACTGAATCTCGATTAAAACTTACACCAAGGATTCCGAAAGGATTTTCCGAAAGGATAAAATTGTATCTTCTGTTAAAACTGTTAACGTCTTATATTATATGTGTACAATAACGTTAAAAAAATTTGCTGATTAGGCTTAATTTTTGAGAGATTTGTTATTTTATTTATATCTACTTTTTCAGGGAAATATTTTTATTTTATTTTATTTCTATTTAAATGTATATTACTCCCTGCGATTGCTATAGCAATAAGTGACATTACATTGAGTAAGATTTATTTAACAAATTATAGAACGAATTATTTAATATTTGATTGTAATATGTTCTATGCCAAATAGATTTGGCAAATAAAACTAAACATTTCGTGTATTCTGTTCACTCCTGAAATGGATCCCATATATTAAAACACACCGTGTATGTGTTACTGTGAAAGACTGAAATTGGAGAATCTCAAGGTTCACATGATCGCTTGGTATATGTCCGAAATACAAGTTGGATTTTAAATTATTTTAAGAAATTTATAAATAAAATATCAAATTATTTAAAATATTGGATTCTTCTAATACATGCTACAAATAATTCAGAGGTTTTGTTTTTTAATTAATTAAAATTCTATAAAAGGTTATTATCTAAATTACCATAATTTTTTCTCAAAACAATCGGAAGTATTTTGGAATGACGATTATAGTATTTACTTTGTAGGCTATCATATACTGCATAGTAAATATTTCCGTCAAATCATACTAATTGTGAACTATATTGTTAATTTAAATACTAAGATTAAAAATTTCAAAAGAATATTATTTTATAAGTATACTTTCGAAAAACAAAATATTTTATTCGTAATTAAGTATAATACTGTCACATTGGATGCCTATTTGTATCAGAGTACTTTTATCGTCGACAATGTTTAAATCTTTTATTATGGCACTCAAATAAATCTTCTTATAATTTAGCGAATAAAACTCATCCGACACTCTTTATGAAGCAAAAAATAATTGTAATGAAAATATTAAATTCATTTTTAAAATAAGCAAATTACGAATAAGGATGGTATGCAGGAAACAATTGTTTCAAGAATGAGAAATGTGCAAAAGCTATAGGTTATGTGTAAGGAGATATTATCGTGTTGTTTTCTTTTATAATGGTCCATTTGTAATTTATTAATTATATAATATAACGATTGATATATAAACTTAGCTATTTGTTTATTTATATGTGCATATACGATCACCAATAAATTGACATTTTTTTCCCCCAGAAATGCGTTAGCAGTTCACTCTGAACGCGTTAAAAACTTTTCTGATCATTCTTGAAGATTACTTAATCATCCTTGCACAAAATTCTGCGATTATCTTATCGTCAAGTTTCTTCCTCTTCCCAATCCAAATTAGTTTCCATTGATTTTCTTCTTGGTCCCGTCTTGTACGTCTCAAATTGTTCGTCCTCGGTTGGCCAGACGAATTGAGTAGTATCTGAATTGTTTTCTGAAATAGAACAGGGTCCACTATCATCGACATCAGTGTTGGGTGATTGTCTAACTGAAATCGAATCGATATCAGATCCTATTTCAGATTTAGAACTCTGTGGATTATCTTCAGTATCAGTGCTTCTGTCTTGCCAGGTTGATAATGTTTCAGTTTCTTCTGAAACCGAGTCTTCCAAACTTTCAGACTTTTCCCCACTTGTATCTTTCATGCTCGTCGATGATTCATCATCTTTAGTTGTTTCAGATTGGTTTAATTTTTTATCTTTAACTATATAAGCTAAAGCATCTTCTTCCGATCGTGACTTTTGCATCTGCCATGCCTTTTTGAATGGATGTTCCTGTTCTTGCTGGACAAGTTTCGGTCTCTCCGGAAGATAATATTCTGGATCTTCTTCACTTGCCTGACTCTTGATAATAGATTCTCGTTTATATAATCCCAATGAAGATTTTGGCAACGTTTCTACACCTTCTTCTTTAACAAGACTCCATCCAGATTCCGTTAAATCAGAATCATCCTGAGACAACGTAGAAAGATCTTGAACAGATTTTCTCTTACTGTCCTTCGTAAGAACAAAATTGAAATGGGTAACATCTTTGTTGTCATCGACCGAGGATTCTTTTACTTCGGGATGCGGAGTTTCTCTAAACGGTGGTGCTTTTTCACGATATTCACGACGCTGATGATAAAACGAATCATCTTCTGGTTCGCTACGTTCCTGAGATGATCCAAGTTGAGAAATACGAGGACCAACACTTACAGTCCAAGCATCCATATTTTCGTTACCCGAAGGATCCTTCAACAAAGCTATTCTTCCTTCGGCTGAGGATCTTCGTCTTAATGAAGTTACGTCTCCTTCGTTTTCAATCGAATCACTTTTCTGGTTAGCGAGTTTTTCCATAAATTGTCGCCTTCGTATCCTCAATTCTTCTTCCCATTCTTCTTCGTCGCTTATTTTTGGTTCAACCGAAGGATATCTTCGTTCGTGTTTCGATCTACGTTGAATCGGTGGTTCATCTTCACTTTCCGATGAAAATGTTCTTCTAGAATCGACAGATCTCGGTAAAGAACGTCGTGAAATTCTCGAAACGTATTCATCTGGTTCGTTTAAATATCTCTTCGAATCTGGACCGGTTGATGCTGAACGTTCTTTATTAATAAATTCCCATGAACGATAATCATCAATTTCTCTAGCAGAAATTCTTTCTTTCGATTTTGATCTCCTATAATGATTCACATAATCTTCCTCGTTTCTTCGTCGAATATAATCATCATCGCTTTCGATTGGCATCGATCTTTTCATTTCTTTCGTTCTTGATACCGAACGTCTGTTTCTTATAGTTTCTTCTTCTTTTCTAAAATATTCCATAGCTTCTTCTTCGGAATCAAACGTGTACGGTGTTCTTTGATTACTTCTATTTATTCTATTACGTATCTCATTGTCGTCATATCCCGTGGATGATCTTCTTCTTGTACGCTGTATATTAACAATATCTTTGTCTTCTATATTTTGGTTATTTAATTTCTTATCTATATCAATTTTTTCCTTTTGCCAATCATCGTCCTTGAATACTTTTGATCCGTTTCCTATTTTCTTAATGGATTCTTTTGCATTTGTTTCTTTCGTTTCATCTGTCTGTTTTTCTTTTGGTACATTTACGTTTAAACTATCCGTACTTTCCATTATGACGTTCTTTACTTCTTGCATTGGAAAATCGAACAATAATGTTATTACAATAGACACGAGTATCACTACAAGTACTTCAATCAGATCGACCTAAAATACGATTTAAATTAAAATTATTATTTCAGTTTGATACTTTTAAGTGATTGTTAATTTTAAGAAATTGCTTAATGTTTTCTTAGTGAACTTACGGGTTTATATAGTGAAAATTCTGACGTATATCTCGTGCTACCAATGTTGTAGAAAAATACTGCGAATTGTGCCAAATAAACCGCATATGATATTCTACTAAATACTACTAACCAATAATTCGATAAAAATTTGTTTAAAATTCCTAGAAATAAATGTAAAGTATGATTAACTTTTAAAATTTATTAGAAGTAAAGAAAGAGTGGAATTATGGGACCTCTTGTTTATAAATATTATATATTTAATAGTTTTTTATGTTTCCTTAATGATAAGCGTAAGTAACATAACCTCAAAAACAAAAGTTTTTCCAAACAATTAGTTAAATTCAATCAAATAATTTTTATTTTGCTTTCATCTTTTATCATAGATACCCATATTAGTTTATTAATGTTTAAAGAAGAATTTTAAAATAAAAAAGTTTATATCATGAGCTAGATCTTAGGAAATAATATAAAACAAGAGATCGACATATTATCACTTATTTTCTTGACCCTTTGCACTCGGGAATTATTTTTATATTTTTTTCTACCAACATGATAATTAGAGGTATGATTTATCGCGAAAAATTTTGTATTAACTTCTTCAAAACTAAAATAGTAAAATATAAATGTTTATATCAGCCATTTCGGGATTCCAAGTAGGTGAAATAAATCATCATGTCAAAGATGTGTTGACATTTCGACTGCAAAGGGTTTATAATATAATAGAATACCTCCGTGATTAGTAAAACAGGCAAAAATAGTCCAGCACAATGATAAAGCCCACAAGACTGGACATATCACAGCGTAATAAGTGGATTCTTCAACGTCATACACGTAGTCCCTTCTGGCTGAACGCCAAGAAGAAAATATCGACCATGTTCCAAAGGTCATCGTGATCAACCATCCCAAGATCACGAACACCTAAAAATAATTCATAAAAAAACTTATCGCTAATATCTTAATTTTCTATTATTTCCTTGGTGTTTCAAATTACTTTGTGAATTTTCACGTTTTTTCCCGTGTAATGTAATAACACACCAAGCCCTACACCAAGAGCATAGGGTGTTGCTCTGTGTAATGGTAAAGCATAACTTAAATTAGCAGCTTTGTAAAGGTTTTTTATTCTGAAAGAAAAAACAAATAGAAAAAATATAACAAATACAATTGTTATAATATAATTATTGATGTAAAATTAATTTTATACTTACGTAACTCCGTGATAAATGACCATACTTAAATAATTGTTAACTGTGGCTATGTAACGAAGCGTAGCTGAAACTTGTATCAGGAAAAATAATAAAATAATACCGATAATCGGTTTACATTGTAGAAAGAATACTAAAATTGGTGCTAATAACGATAATTGCATATCTAATGCTAATTGATGAGTATGAGTTGCGCACTGTAAAAAAATATAACATTATTTAGACAATATTAATATATAATCAAGCACCTTCAATTCAAATAAAATAGGTATACGTGAAAAAATTGATCGGTAGGCCCTTGCATAACTCAAAAATTAGAACAATCATCTGGAAAACAGAAAATCTGAGTTCGTGTCAAGGTGTTTCAATTAATCCCAACGATTGAAATTGTTTCACGAATCCTATTATTAATAATTATTATTTTGACCGATACTCACCATTTCTTCGAACGGAAAGAAATTCTGAATGTAAAGTAAATTGGTCCATGCATTTTTTTTACAGAGTTCTGCATTATCTACAATAATACTGTTCCATTGTGGTCCGGAACCGATATGCTCCATCACAAAAGCATACCAAAATATCATCACGATTAAGGCAGGTGTCAGTCTAAATTATAACACGAACTCGCTCGGTAATTACAAACTAAGCAACATGCTCGAGACTATAACGAACTATAGAGCAGGCTCACCTGATGAATCTAACTATAAGACGACAAAACCAACGTATTTCTCCCCTGAACGTTAATTCCCTCGCCATGTTGTATGACGTTAACAATCCGCTCAAAAGTAAAAAGGCATCCGTGAAATTTGAAGATGTTCTCAGAATTGAAGTAAATGGATGATTAGTTACCTGAAATTATTTACATAATTATTTAAAAATAATATTAATTATCTTATTGAAATAAATTATTATTTTTTTTACCTCTGTTACAGTAGTCCGATTAACGTATGGTGTTAGAGCCAATGGTATTATTTGATGACCGAAATAAAGAAAAATCATAAAAATTGATTTTAATCCATGAACGCATGTAATATCTGTGCCATTGGGTTTGTTTTCTTTAAACAATGATTTAATGGTTCTTCGTAAAGAAAATGACATTATTATTCTTTCAGAATAATTGCCTAGAAAAGTATTATAATAAATATGTTAAAAAGAATAAAATATTTGTCTTCGTGCAAATTGTTGATTCCAAAGTCAGATGATTAAACTCATTGATCAAATTTGGAATTTCAAATTTATCAGTACAGTAACAAATAGAATAAAAATTGAAAAAATAATAATAAAAATTTTTTTAGGTTTCTTAAATATTACATTTTCATATATGTCTCTGAAAATTTTTCCTCGTAATGAATAAACGATCATTTTATTAAATGAATTGGATTCATAAAGCTGACAGATGATTAACAATAAGTAAGAACTATAGCCACGTGTGATTTAACTTTAATAATCATCAATGATTAATCAACAATACGCACGAGATCTTATGATAGATATAAAGGATTATCAGACTTAGCACCTTTTCCTTCTGAGGTTATCCAATAATCTCTGATAGTAGCAATAATAGCCAAACAAACAACGGCTGCATAAAAGTATCTATAAATTTTAAAGTTAAAATAAATATTATCGTTTACACATGTATTTGTATTTGTTTTATCGATAATACACGTTATCAAAATGTGTGTCTTGATAAATGGAATATCTTTTGGGACGTGATGTTTATTGGCACGCGATAATAGTAAAGAAAAAAAACAAAAACAACAAATCTTTCATATGTCTGAATTGTTTGATATTTTATTTCATCATCTTCGTTTCAAAATTTATGATAAAATGTAAGTAACTTTAAAAATTTTTCCTCGTTAGTCTGCCCGTTCGAAACTACACGTTTCAAGTATCAATTCCAGAGTTTTATGTTGTAATCCAATGTGATTAACATATATTTAAGTACGTTTGATAATAAGGAAGTGTTTAGATAAATAAAAAAATAAGTATTTATAAATACGTACAAAACACCGATCGTTTCTTTCGAATAATTTTGCGACTTTTGCTTCGTGTAACACATGTTAGGATTGACTCCCACCATGAATTTAATTCCAGTCGTTGAATTGTAATAACTCAATGCGTTGATCAAAGTCATTTCAGCATCTTTAGCTGTACACGCTGCTGGAAGGCATAATGCCCATCTAATCGTCGTAAATTTAGGTGCAAAATGTCCTGGCTGAAAGATAGAAATCAATGTCTTATTTAGAAATTTTGAATTTGGTATTAATCAATGACACTTACATCACGCATATTTGATTTCATTAATGTACGTGCTTGCATCAAATTAACCGGTAATTTCATTTCCGCTTGTGTCGCATGTATGTCTATACTTGCAAGACAATATTTTCCTTGAATTTTGATGGTTCTATTACCCATCTTGACATGTGACATGATACCTAAACATTGATCGAAATCACCTAGCTGATTGACGTTTCCGCGTAAAACACTGGATGATATTTTAGCGCTGGAATCCAACACTAGAAATAAATCAATTATTTTCGATTGATTCGACTAACATTATTTAATCTAAATAATATCATTAAAAGTCTCTTTATAATGATTACGGTAAGAGATTTTATATCAATGAATCTTTCAGCTTACTTTGAAAAGCCCACAGTTTGTAACCCCTAAGTTGACGTAAGAATATCTTGCCATGTTGTTGACAGTTTATGTTCTCAATGGCTGTGAAATTGGGCACGAAGGTTGGTACGCTTAAGATCTTATCATTTAAATCTGCTAAACTTTCGGTCGCGTCTCTAAGTTTCTTCGTTTTCGATTTCGTCTCGTTTCCTACAAATACATAAATACGTCAAGATTGTTTAATTATTATCTTCCTCTCTATTCTTTTTTCGCTTAAATCTTTTTGGAAAATTCACAAATAAGCACCAGGATTATAGTTCACAGATGATACCAACTTCATGTTTAAACACGACGCATACAGTAAGCTTTTAAAAGACAATGGGTCTCTTTTCAACACATAAAATACTCACTCGCCGTTTGTGGAACTTCTATTTTAACTTTTGCTTTAATAGATTTGTCTACTTCGTTTTTAGTTTTTGTAGGTTGTTTATTAGTAGCTTTTGGGGTTTCCGTTTTTGCAATAGGTTTTCGTTTTTCTTCTGATTTCAATGAAGATTTCGATGATTCTGGTTCAGTTTTCGTAGCTTTTACAGCTTCCGTTTTCTTTGTTTTCTTATCTTCGTTTGATTTATCTTTGATTGGTTCAATATTTTCACTCTTCTTTACTTTTTTCTCATCTACTTTGATTTTTGTTACTTTGGCAGATTTCGTATCCTTTACCTCCTTCTCAGAATCGGTTGGTTCAGTTTTTGTAGTTGGTTTAGGTGTTTCTATTTTTTTAGATTCCTCTGCAATCTGTTGCACTTCTTTTTTCACTTTATCTATCGGTGTTTTTGTTTCTATCTTCATTTTATCTATAGTCTGTTGCTTATCTTTTTTGACTTTTTCTGTCGGAGTTTTCGTTTCTAATTTAATTTTATCTATCGATTTACTAACAGGACGTTCTATAGATCTAATAATGTCTTTATCAGCGTGTCTAATTTTTTCTAATTTTCTAATTATAGGAGTTGTTGTTTCTTTCGATTGATCTTCACTTTTACTGTCGCTATCTTTCTTATCATCATTTTTATTTTTATCATCGTCCGTCTTATCGGACTCTTCAACTTCTACCAAATCTTTTCTTTGTAATTTTTTCTGTTGCCTTCTTACGATGGAACTCTCTTCTTCAATTTTAACACTATCTTTAAAAATATCTTTCTTATCATCTTTATCTTTTAAAATGCTACTCATTTTCGTTTCCTTATCTTTATCCTCAAAAATACCCTTTCCATATTTCATTTCTTTAGTGTCTTTAGTAGTTTCACTTTTAGAAGCACTACCTGCATTATATTTAAAATTCCAACCAAGAACGGTCATGGTATCGTAATCTTCTGTTTCTTTGTCTTTTATTTCCGCTTTTCCTTTCGTTTCTTTTAATACGATACTTTTGGATTGTTTATCGTCTTCGTCATCTCCATCATCATCATCATCCATGTCTTCACTTTGATCATCTTTACTGAGTTCTTCGCTTTCATCATCTTTATCTTCAGCTTGTATCTCCTCTTCCTCCTCATCTTCTACTATAACATCATCATAATCATCATCATCATCATCATTGTTACTAGTATCCTCAATATTATTCTTTTCCTCACCTTCGCTTTCACCATTCTCATCATCATCATCATCATCATCCTTCTTATCATCTACAACATTTTCTTTTCTTCGGACCGAAAAACCATATAATGATTTATCCGAATGCTGAGTACTAATCAACCTCGACCCAATTTTCTGAACATTGGTGCTCTCCTCAAGGTTAGAGGAGATCGTTTCGACAGGTGGTTTTTTACTAATCGGAGAAACCTGCGAAGTAGACATGGACGTGTGCCATCTTCTTGAGGAAGACGTCACTGTTGCACTGCTCGTCGTCACCGTTTTCTCTGGGCACTTACCGAACTTGGATCCAATACAGGTGGCACGTTGGGAGTGTTCACCGATCGTAGATGAGAATGGATGAACGACACTACCATCACGTATTTTGAATGCGTATATGTAACAAGTATAAATGAGTAATATTAGCGCCAATCGTGTGACGCATTTGCCCAAAAGGGCGAGAGCCATGATATGGTCAACTTTCACATGTGAGATTAAAATCAGATTTATTTCAGGATTAATAATCACTATAATTCTCGACGAGATCGAATTCCGTTGTTATACTTTGGATTTTTATTAAGATTCTTTTTCTTCTTTGTTTTCCTTAATTTCTATTTAATTTTCCTTTCCCTCTCTCCTCCCCTGTTGATGATCAAATGAACAGCACAATAATGATCTTGAGATGCTCGAAGAACTATCGACGAGTACACTTTCTTGGACGTGGCAGATCCCGGGCTACCACGTCCACAGCCGGCCGTGCTTTTGCGCAAATTAGAGCGCGTGGCAGTTTCCCAAGCAGCTAGGAGTTTTATTTAGCATCAACATTTTCGACCGCCGATCACCGCGCGACCTCACCAGTTAGTTCGGTAGACATGTATGTCTCCCTTCTTCTTCTTCTTCTTTTTCTTCTTCCTCTTCTTCTTCTAATTCTTCTTCTCCTCTACTTCTTCTTCTTATTCTTATTTTTTTTCCTTCCTTCCTTCTCTCTTATGTTAATCGTCACTCACTCGTTCTTTCGTTCGTTCGCTCGTACTTGTTCGTTCGTTAAATTGCTTGCTTGTTCACTCACTAACTCTTTAAATTTTCTTAGAATGTTACGTAATATTGAAGAGTGATTAAAAAGTTATTAAATTTATAACTTTAACATTTAAACTAGTTAACATAAAGTTATAAAAAAAAGTATTAAGTTACGTCATTAGAAAAAGTAACAACAACAACAACAACAACAACAACAACAACAACAAAAATATATATATATATATATATATATATATATATATATATATATATATATCNTATATATATATCCTTGAAGTTAACTTATATAAGGTGATACGTTGAGATAAATTATATATTAGTTATGTTTATACTTATGATAATTTATGTGTCATAAATCGAAATTATGACTGCTTTGAATGCTGCAGTCGACGAATCGTTCTCGGCGGTTCAGATCGGACCATTGACCGGTTCCAGAATCGGACGAATTCATTAATATCAGCGGTTCCCAAAGTGGGCAATATCGCCCCCTTGCGGGCGATAAAGTCGTCCCAGGGGGACGATGACGGCCATAGGTGAATAGGTGAACTTTGGCAATGAATAATTGTAAATATACGCTGCGTGCACTGCTATACACTATTCACTATTTCAGTGCAATAAAAGTCTTTTTTGAGTTACTAAAAAACCAAAAACAATTCTTTTAAGGGGGGAGGGCGATAGGTAATATTTTTTCTAGAAAGGGGGTGATAGGACAAAAAAGTTTGGAAATCACTGATTAATATGTACGGCGCGTTTTTTGCATGTCAGTCGCCTGCCTGCTGACCAAACCAGTATCAGGAAATTTGATATCATTCTTAGAGTTAAAAAAATAATAATAGCAAATGAAAGCAAGTGACAATCGATATTGATACAATTGCCGATATTTAGTTGCTATGTTACATAGCACAATAAATTCGATGTTAAATTAATCGGTAAAACAGTAATATTAAGGTGTTATAGTAAAAAAATACAGAGGGCGTATATTTACACCTTTCATATATATTGATGGATTTGCGAAAGTGTATATATACGCCTCATTAACAGTCAAAAAGGTTAACAAAAAAAAAATGAGTTCATCAATTATTTCACAACACATTATTTAAAACTAAAGAAATTCCATATCATTTTCACGATATTGTGAATAATAAACCTTTAGATAGTGTTTGTTATTTAAATATTATATAGAATTCATTTAATATTCAAATGTAATTTTTGTAAATACTCGAAACAAGATATATATATATATATATATATATAGACCACTTTCATAATTATGAGCGCAGTTAGATTAGAAATAAATAATTATATTTTTTTTAATGGTGCTACATTGCACACCTGATATTTTGATGATAATAATTACCGTATATAGATGGTTATATTTGTACCCGTTTCAAATAGTTAATTTATAAATTAATTGACATTTACTAGTAATGTACATATATGTAAGATTTATTGAATTTAAATAGAAATATTGATTATAATAGAACAAATATTTAATTATTTGTGGGGGTGGTGGTGTGGTGGTTGGCGTGGTTTCAGACAGACAGACAAAAATATCTATAAGATTTTATTGAATCGAAATAAAAGAAATGTTTATTATAATATAACAAAGACTTAAGTATTGAGGTTTAAGATAAAGACCGAAAGAAAAAAGTAAGTAACCAGAGTTAGAAACCGTAACCACACTCGTATAACACTCACTCGTCACACCGAATCAAGAAGGGCCGAGGACCGCCCTCTTGACCGCGCTTATATATGCATTCACCCCACCAATGGTCCCAATCACTTCCGTCAATCATTCTCGAAATCTCTGGACTATTCCCGACCGATTAAACAAAAGACCTCTTCCCGATTTCCGGTTCGGGAATATTCGAGAGACTTCAGGGTGCACGCTCGCTTTTCTTTCTTGCTAGACACACTCATATTCATACCGCTGCATGCACTCACATTTATACCCATATCGCTGCGTGCACTCACACTTATACCCATATCGCTGCATACTCTTACACATCTTTCACATTCATCAATTGTTTTCATGCACACCATACACTCGCACTCTTCGTCTTTCTCTCACTCTTACATATATATTTTAAATTACTATAAACATTAACCTATTTTGGGATTATTAAAATTTCAAATTGATATTTATTTTATTGTAAAAAAAAACTATTTTATTCTTAGAGAAATATAATTTTACATAAATTTTAACAAAAAATTGTGTTTTACTAGAATATGTTGAATGCTATGGGAGTTACAGGTGACTAGTGCAATCAGGATAATTTATAATTCGAGTAAATTTCAATGTTCTAATTTGTCGATACATATCATTACTACAATTTTGTGTAATAAATAGTTTTAATATTTATATAATATTATTTATATATTAGACCTGATATGTTTAAATAAATATTGTTCAAGAATAAAAATTTATATGTTGGAGTAGAATCATATGTCAATTCATGGAATAACTAGACGTTTAAAGAAAAGTACATTAAAAGAATTTTATTATACATTTTTCTTAATTGTTTTATGAAAGTAAACTCTAAGTTATTTAGTAATTGTGTCCACCATTTTAATATACGTCAAAGTTTTGATCTTGTCAATAAAAAATCATATATTGCAACACGTTTGACTGCCGTGACATTTTGAATTGCACAATATTCCATTTTTTAAACAAAAGCTATATTTTGTATTACATTTTTGGGTACAGTGACAGCGAATAAGCCCTGTCTATTACCCAGGGCTTGTTCTGACGTAACAGTTAGAAGGGAAGTGAGTTCGTTAGGGACGGCTTTCAGATAAAAATGAATTTTTCAACTCCTTGGACTAAAATTACATCATAGTACTTCAGCAATCAAAAATCCATCAGTTCCTTTGATCAGAAAACATGATTCATTCAGAATTTATAGTATTTATCAAGAAGGGTATAAAAAAGGGTCTAATTAACATGGATCATAAAATCAATTCTTTCGATGCAAATAAACTTTTATTATTTATAAACATTCGATTTAATGAGCGAGTTTTGTTTTGTTATAATAACAATAAAATAAACAATACAAATAATTAATTACCATAATAATCAATATGTTTAAGAATTTTCTAATAATTTAATATACTTTGATATCTAACATAAATCATATAAAATATTATTCGATAATATTAAAATAAGTCAATAAAATTCAAAAAATAATAATTCGTAGATATTTTTTATTATACATTTCAATTTTATTATATATATTTTTTATCTTTGCACGAGATACGAACGAAATATGAAACAAATTTACATGATCGTTAATAGAAATAAAAATGGTAATTTTAAAAGGAATAATATTAAAACCATAGTGGGTGTTTTCGAAAAGATCTCACGTTAAGTACGAAGACGAGTAAGTGTCATAAATTTAACCATAGTAAGAGATAGGAGAACACTTTAAATTCCTTACGCAAAACGCATAATATTTCGCAAGCGTCAAGTTACGTCCACTCATGTCACATCGTAATCCCCCTTTTTACCTTTTTGCAGAGCCAACGTGTTTCTTCGTCCGGTATCACTTATGTGTTCTCCGCAGACAGATAGAGAGAGAAAGAAAAAGAGGCCACAAAAAGAGAAAGAGAAAGAGAAAGAGCACGTCGTAATGAAATTTTGAAAACGCGCTGTGCGTTCTGCCGTATGCCGTACAGAACGTGGCTAACTTTGGGTGCTTTTCATGCCGCACTGACACACTAATTCGATTTTCTCGAATTATCACTCATTTTACAAAAAGGATAAATGCGAACGTGAGCCGAATTCAACACGTTACATGCCTATACTATCGTGGTACAATTCTACGAGAAATAGAAATGGCCGATCATGGCGCGAATACACGTTTTCAAAGCTCTTCAATTTTATTGGAGGAAGAAGCGCTAATATATCCTTCCACTCCCTCCATCACCCTTCACTCCACCAATCCCAGACCGTTACGTTCTATATTTCTTGCCAATGTTCGATTATTAATTTAAATTACATTACATTTATATTTGAGAAACGTATGAATAATTTAAATAAATTTATCTATGGCTGATAGAGAAGCGTTTAAATATAGTAATTTATTTTATTTTTTATTTGAGCAAAGAAAGGCTAATAAGACAGTTCATTTCCCTTACTAATGTAAATATTATATTTTTTGTTTTATTTGATTTATGATTTAAATTGTTTTAAAGTTTTTACCCGAAACGTGGACAATTTAATATCATCAACAACAGGTATTTAACCTATATTATCATTTCTAACAATAACGAAGTTACGAAAATTACGTTTAAAAAATTTTATCTTTTACATTTTTAAGTTTTATTTTTCTAAATTGAATGTATTTTATCTAATTTTTGTACAACTGAAATTTTATAGCTAAAAATACAAAAAGATGTTGTTCTTATTTTCAATGTTTTTTTAATTAATCTTTGGAACCAAATGTACAAATTTGTATGGATCTCGAGTTTCGAATTGCAAAGTTTTAAATAGTATTGAACGTTATCTCCAAAATTGTATGAATTATTAGTATTGAATAACACGATTTCGAATAACACGGAATCAATTAGCCGTGTTATTTGAAGGATGTCTGCATTTAAAAAAAAAAGAAAAGAAAAACATAACCTTTAAAAACTCATGCATTTAACGAAAGGTATAAAAAAAACATCAGAAGAACAATCGAATTCAGTGTTAGTTCTTGATAAAGAAATTGAAAAGGAACACAAGAGAGTACGATATAGAGAAAAAAAAAAGAGAAAGAGAGTGAGTGAGAGAGAAACTAGCAGGTATCTCGTAATCAATCTCAGTACAACCGTTGTTCTCGACGCCTCGTACGTTACGAACGGGACAGCCTGCTAGATTCATATTAAACGATATAAAGAAACGGGACGGTGATTTATGCGCACAAATTGTTCTGTCACCATCCTGCTCCTCCAGGATTTCCGCACTTCCCTGGCGTACACCGAAGAAGAAGCCCATTTTCTCCTTTTGCCGACATCTTATTGTCCCTCACCCCCACCCTCCCTCTCGGTCTCTCTTCAATATCCGCTGCATTAAATCCCGCTTTTTCGCGATGTGCTCCGCAATATGGCGTGTGTGTTCTCCTTTTTTTCTTTTCTTTTTCTTTTTAATTTTTTTTTTTTTTCGTGTTTTTCTTTTGCTTTTCATTTTTCCTTTTCGTTCTACTCTTTTATATTTTGTTTTCTATCCAACTCACGTGAACAATCACTTTTGCCAACAGTTAAAATGCATATATTCTTAGAATTTTTACAAATAAAAACTTTTGTTTGCTTTTTATATTTTTACCTTATTTTTTCTTCTCTTTACGAAAGATGAAAACATTTCAAGGAGAGAAAGATAAAGAAATTATGTTTCTTCTAGGTCGACAATTATCTGCTTTAATTATGCGAATAGTTGATAGAATTACATGCTAGTAGCAGATCGCAGAATAATGAAACGAAATATTTTCTAGAAATAAGGAAACTTCGAGTAAAACTTTGTTACTTGGTATACCTTGTTTTAATGAGCACACGAAGATAATGCAAGCTTCCGTTGTCTGGTCTCGTCTGGAGATAAGCACTTATCGTAAAATCGTATTTTATACGTTAATGCATCGAGCTTTTTAAAAACTCGCTGTAAAACACGGTACCTGTTATATGAATTTTTTAAAGTGCATCTTATATTATTAGATTATATACATAGATATACGGGTTGGTAAAAAAATAATAAAGGTCCTATATTTTAAGATCTTATAGTATTTTTCAAAATTTCTAATTGACATAGGTCCTAAGATCAATCATTTCGATGTAAATTATAACTTTTATTATTTATTATTATATTTTAACATTCTATATCTTATACGAGTCTTTCGATAATATATTGAATGAATACACAAAAAATTTGTTTAGAAAAATTAAATATTAATTTACTCGTAATAAAAGTCAATTAACATCTAAAGGATTAATTTTACGATACATGTTAATGTAGGATATTATAATATAACATATTATGTTAGGCATAATTTACTAATCTTAATAGATACTATAAATTCTTAAAATTTTGGACACGTTTTTTCACCACCCTGTATACAACAGGTTCTGGAAGAATATTTTAAAAAGGGGTTTGAATTTGTTTATTAAAATACGAAGAAACTTTCTCCCCAATCTAATATATTTTATATCTCATATTGTACAATATTATAATAAATATTATAATAATATAATAAGAATGATTATAGTATATATATATATATATGCATTTCTTTCTGTTTCTCTCTTTGTATTTTAGTCACATTTTTCGTTTATCAATTTCTTTTGCCGTCTTCGAATCGTTTCTAATGTTTGAAAGAAAGACTAAAGGCCACTCGGTATTCGCTTCATTTTAAGAGCACACGACTTTCTTTTTGATTCATTCCTAAGGTCTTCTGAAGTCCGTTAAACTTTCACAAAGGGTAAGATAGGTTGAATTTCTTTTTGGGAAGTGGCTCTCGTGCTCGTTGTCCTTCAAATTTTCTTTACATCTTTTTGTTCCTCAGAAAGAAGAACGTAAAGAATTCCTAATCTTTGTCTATCACAAAGGAAACTAATTTACTTGCGGAATGTTTACCATTTTTCTTCATACGAAGAATGTAATTTTGTAATATAAATCAAATTGTGATATCCTAAACTACTATTACAACAAAATAAATTCAAAAATTATCTATAAGTCGTGTTATAGTATTATTTTTGTTTCATCAAAATGTTTAACCAAATTGTTCGTTGAAATATGTGAAGCTTTTGGGGATGGGGTTGGTGATATCGATCGTGAAAGTATCGAGCAATTTGAACAAGATTCTACGGAATCATGATTTCCCGGAGTGACATCGGGACAAGGCACCTATAAAGTGTACGAGCTACATGCTACGAGATATCGAATATAGGGAGAACTTGGCAACATCTGCAGAAACACAGGGACTGACAGGTCTTGGCCATTTAAAATGAAATTTAATACCTACGAGGTTATCTCTCCATTCTATTCTTACCCCTACTTCCCCTTCTCACACTCCTTTCTCTTTCTCTCTTTCTCTTTCTCCTCCGTATTCTCTTTTTCTGCTGCACACCATCTTATAGAGAAGACTACTATTTGCCGAATGTTTTATGCATTTTTATCGGTTAAGAATTTATTTATGATAGACGGGAGAGGGAGGAAATTTAGGGAAGAGCAGTAGGGGTTGAAGTCCTCAAGAATTAGGGGGCTTTCATATAATTGGGGATAGTCTACAAATTTTTTTATACTATTGCGAACATTTTTTACAAATCGTTATAAAAATATAACATTTTATAATAAAGTAATTATGCGGAATTTTGAAATTATTAATAATGAAATCATGCTTTGTCCAACTTTTATATAATAATTAATTCACAATAATCATCATTTAAAATTATATCAATAATTTAAGAGGGAAACCATTCCTTTATTACCTTAGGGCCTTCACACTTTTAAGTTCAGCCCTGATAGTAAAAGTTTTTAAGTTAATTATATCGAAATATAATTCATTGTTTATTAAATAAAAATTAATTTTAAATAATATAAACAATTAAATAAATAATCCAATTTTGTCGTTGATTATATTCTTCATTATTCGTATGTTAAAATGAGATTTTATTGGTTATAGTATTGATTAAAGTATTCCAAATTACTGTATATCATGTTGATTTTGACAATTTAAACAAAAGAATTTAATTTTATGTATATATATATATATGTATAAATGTTAGGTAAAGGCGAGAGAAAGGGAGTCTCGAGACGTTGAGTAATAGAACTTAATAATTTACGTTAGAATCACGAGAGTTATCTCGTCGTTAGCGAGAAAGTGTGAACGTAATTCATAGTAGTTGTAAAACCTGAGCTTAAACGAGCCACCAACTACTCTGCCATTGTCGTCGCTCGTTAAATTCACCACCATAATGACGTGTTTAGTATTCGGTAAAACACCTGACGCATTAGAAACCGTTTCACGATCTTTCTTCCTAAATCTCTTTCCACACACAACCACTTTCAATTCTACTTTTCATCCCCATTAACCTATTTCTCGATTATGATTGAAATTACGACCAATCGTTACTGTCCATGATATTTTTCTACCCTTACGAATATCCAAATTCTTATCTAATTTTAACAAATCTAACAATGTAATTTTGATTATTTAACAAAAGAAATTTATTATTTTAAATTATTGTTCAATTACTATGAATTAATTGTTTAAAAGGTGTGACGCTTTTATTTTGTTTTTAAGATAAAAATAATAACAACGTTGTGATTTACATAAATGAAATTGTGGAAGCCATATTCTTTTTGTACGATGAATATTAGATGGAATAAAATTTTTGTAGAAAAGTAGAAGTAGTTCAAGATTAATTTCATATTGAAAATTATATTTTTGTAGCTAACGCATTATTTTTAATTCATGTGTTTACAAAGTAATTCCATGATAATGTGAACAACATAACCTAAAAAAAACTGACATTAATTATTACTAAATATTATACATAATTTCTCTTACTCTGTCAATATACTGAAACCTCCAAAATTTTATAATATTTTTATTTCATAAATCTCTCGTCAAATATTCACGAGAATGTTGGTAATTAGTAGATTTTAGGTAAAATTCAAAAATCTTTGGGAAAGATTAGAATTTGGACGAGTTGGCAGTATACTCATAGAGGAGACTGTCAAAGTGTAAAGAGTAGAGTTAGAGAAGGAAGGTTGCAGAAGGGAATKGAAGGAAGGAAGAAAGGAAGGAAGAAAAAGAAGGGAGAGAAGTGAAGGGAATCAGGCAAGGGCCAAGCATTAGCCACGAAACGTTGAGAATGAGATAGGAGTACGAGAGGATTGGAGATGGTACCGAGGAAGAATGAACAACGAACGAACGGCGTTATAACAAGGGCTAGTTAGCGACAGTGCCGTATTACCCTCGTACAGTTCTACGTTTGCACAATGGCGACAAATTTCACGCGCTATATCACCCGTTTCCGTGGCTTCTATTTCTCTCTCTCTCTCTCTCTTCATCTATCTATCTATCGTTCTCATTTTCCCCATCAGATTTCTCTATCACCCTCTTCGACCGCAGGGAAAGACGAGAGGTACTAAGAGAAAAGGAAGGAAGATGTTGCAAAAGGATGGATAGGTGGTGGTGGTGGTGGTGGTGGGTGGCTTTTCCTGCCTTCGGGTGCCCATAAAGCCGTAATAACTGCTAATTCGTGGGGTTTGTTTTGCCCGTCCTTGAATTTTCCTTCTCCTCCTCTTCCTCCTTGTTCCTCTCCCTTTCCTCCTTCTTCTTTATTTCTTTTGAATGAAATCTCGATTCACCAGTTGAATCATTTTAATGTCACTCGAAACAACAATAATAAAATCGTTTTTCATTTCATCGTGTTACATTGCCTCGATCGAATATGTTTCAAATTTCGATCAATATATGACAAATTTGTCTAAATTATTTTCTCTATAATACTAAGGGCGACAATTACGCGATACTTGCATGTTGAAAATTTCGTATTTATAGAAATACGATTGATCGAACTAGACGAGCTCGATAACTCTATGTAAATCCTTTTGCTGAAAATACATAAATAYATATATAAATTCATACATACATAAATGCATACATAGAGAGAGACGTGTGTAGCAACAAACTGAATTTGCGACTTCGATCGTAATCCCGTCGTCTAACGTCGATTGCTTTGAGCCCGAAGTTTCTATTCCCTCGTCCGATATAATGCTGTTTTGCACGTTAACTCCTGTATAACATTCGATTCGAGGAAATTACATCGTCCTTACCCTTTAGTAGACCTTACAAGTATTTTACGTTTCTTGCCAAAAGTTGCATTTTGATTGCATGGAAGGAGAAATAAGGGGACGTTGAGAAAAAAGAAAAAAAAACATACATTTAAAACGTTCGATATAGATAGATGAAGGGAGAACGAAAGAAAATAAAAAGAAAGAGGAAGTGAAATGTGACGATAGGGGGGTTCAAAGAGGGTGAGAAAGAGAGAGTCATGGAAAGCAAATTCACCCAGTTTGAGGGTGAACGCTGGAGAGTGTAGAATGTATGAGAGTGAGAAAAAGGGGAAAGGAGGAAGAGGGTGGATGGGTGGTCTGCTTAGAGTAGGCGCCGTTGCATTTTGCCCCGATCGTCTCTCCCACCAGCAACCACCCACCCACAAGSGACCACCCCTACCGGATTCTCGAGCAGGTGGGTAATGCATTTTGTATTCAATGAGGCGAGAGGTGCCCTTCGTGCCAGTGGCAGTGCCTTCAACCTCCGGAGAGTCCAACGGAGCCGTCTCTCTCGTCTCTCATCTCTCATCTACATCTACGACTACGTACTTATACTATTCGCAGATATATACACACACACATATATATATATGTTCACATATATATAGAAAGTTATATACATATAGAAGTATGACATGTATATAGAAAACATAGATGTACATCACAGCTATGGAAGTGAGTTTGTTGCCGATTCGCATCGACGCCTAGTAATAACGTTTATTGAAGTGTAAATGCGCCTCTCTGAATTTCCAATGCGTCTACTACGAGAAATCTTCTCCCTCATCCAACATATTCTCTCTCCCTCGCTCTCTCTCTTTCATTCTCTTTCTATTTCTATCTCTCTTTCTACTTTACAATCGCAAGACCCTTCTTCCCTTTAGCTGGCTCCTATATAAGCTGCGTGTACGCGTCGAACTATTTTCTTCTTCTTCTTCTTCTACTATTCATCTTCCTCTTTTGCTTCATCTTCTTTTTCTTCTCCTTACACTATACTGTATCTGGTTATGCATACAGATAAGAATTTTTGAGAAGAATGCAACAGGCCGATACTGTATTCACTATACATTCGTATACCACTGATTGTAAAACAACACTCTTCCTCTTCCTCTTATTTTATTCTATTTCTGTTAGTTTTTTTTTCTTCTTATTTTCCTTTTTACACATACATCTTATCACTCCTTTTTTCTTTGTTTTGTAGATCTTACTTTGTTTTGTTTTCTACATCTACCGTCTATACTTATTTACTTTTCTTCTTTTCTTCGATGGGTTTTATTTTACGTTATCGTCCTACCTTAGAAACGAAATCTCGAAAAGTACTAGCGGATATATGTGATATGTCGAAAGATATAGGTATCTAAAGAAAAAAACAAGTTTCCTTTTGTTTTCTATCGGATGAATAAGAAAGTGTATTTCTTGTTATTTTATTTCTCTTAAACATTGTAAAATGTCGTACAATAATATTTCTTTATATAATTTTATATTAATTTTATATATATATATATAATCAAATATTTGTATTCGTTAGAAGACTTCTGTGGATCGTAATTTTTTTACAAACGATTTTTATGGATATACCATGTTGTACCTCAAAGGGGAATCACTCTTTTCGTACTTAATTAATCACTAGATATTCCTAGATAAATGCGCCATCTGCATTGCATTGATACATTGATTAGCGCCAAATTTAACAGTGCTGTTGCTACAAATAGTTGAAAATAATCTATTAATGTTTTATATTATTTGTGTCTTTTTAATAAATATTGTTTATGCGAAATAATTCATCTTTTTTTTTCAATAATCTTAAATAAATATTGTTAATGCGATATTTAATAAATAATAAAATACATTTGTCATTTATAGATTCTCTCTTTATTTTTAAATGCATTTGTTTTCGAATTTTATAATTATAATTATTCACAAAATTTTTATAATTTTTTTTCTCAAATTTTATCAAACTATGTCAAAAAGTGACTCAATATGTTTCGCTTGTAATTAAATAAAACTTTATCGACTTGCATTTAAAGGGTTAATTTCTATTGATACTCATCTTTCGCATAAATTTTCGAATCGTAACAGTGTCAAATAATGTGTTCTTTTTTCTTAGATTCTTTTTTCCTCTTCTCAAATTAACTAAACAAACAAATACAAAAACTACACGCATGCTTCCCAATTGTCCACCTGTTTAGTAGATAATATCACGAGAGGTGGCAACCTTTGCAGTAGTATTCAAAGCATCCATAGCACTTCCTATCACGTATACTATTAACCTCGTGTGTTTGTAGTATTATTAGATAGATACTATACAAGAAGGAATTACATGGAAACATTTGGAATTCCGTGTGTACATAAACCTAGAAATTTTCCCTGTACTGTGTAAGCAAGTGAACCTCATTATCGGTCGTTTCTTATCCCCCCCCTTCCACTATTACGAAAGCCCTTTCCCGAAAACTGGCTGGCAGAGTATAAGGCGACATTTGGTATTCGAGCAGAAACAAGAAGTTTTAATACCTTATCTAGCTCTGGGGTTAATAACGCCGTTGTCGAGCGATAAATCAAGAGACGATGCGAAGACGGTGAGAGGAACAGAAACAGTACGCGTTAAAGGGTGGGAAACAGAAATAAACGGGTGAGGGAGAAAGAGAAAGAGAGAGAGAGAGAGAGAAAGAGACAACCTGTACTTTACGCAGATATGTATCTTGTTGAGGGGGTTGGAAAGAGAGAAGAAGGGCGAGAGAAAGGGAAGTGTATATGAGTAAGAGAGAGAGAGAAAGCGGAAGGTAGAGTTTGTAATCTACGTTCTCGTGAGTCCAAAGGGCGAGGTCCACGGCATCCCGACAATTATCACCCTCTTCGACCTTCCTTCGTTACTTAGCTTGGCCCTTTAGACCCGTTGCACCCTTTCGAGAATCTTTGTGATCGTGCCCTCGTAACTGACGTATCCTTACGACACTGCGTGCCGGAACATTCCCTGATACTGTGTTACCTAGACAATAGCTATTGTGCACATTTTGTACTGTAAATTATGCGACCGTATCTGTTCTGTGTAGGTGAGAATACATGTTTGTGTTAAAACACCAAAAAGAGTAAGGGGCTTACGTTCCTACCATTAAAGGGTTCTTCTTATTGATGTTCAAGTTGTTTGACTATACGCTTTCAGAACGATGTATTCAATTGTTCATATATAACCATTTAGATCTTATTATTAATTTATAAATGTAAACGTTGTATGTAAAAACCAAAAAGCAGAGAAAAGGAAAGATTGAAATAAAAGTTAGTAGTTTTTTTTCTCTCTTGAGTGATTTACGATCGTAGAAATGACCATGAAAATGTTACACGCGTTTAACCACGTTGCAGTGAACGTTCGGGTAGAAACGGTGGTGCGTGAAGGATCGTAGGAAGGTTGAGGCTTACCTTCGAAACAACACCAAGGATATCTCGAAAGTCCCACTAGTGCATTTAGAATAACTTACGGCATCATGAGATTACACGTCTGTAGCATAAACCCTCCTCCGTTTCTATACTGCAGAACCTTCTTCGGCGTTCCCGTGCCATTAATTAAGAGCTTCTAAGGGCTGGAAAGGGTGCAATCTTCTGTACCGAGACAGTACCCCCACAACGTGAGTATTTTGTACCGTCCCTGAAAAAAGTACAATTCGATTGAAACGAAAATTTTTCCCTTTCTATCTAATTTTCAAATCGTTCAATGGTGCGAATTTTGTAATAAATAATTTTCAATCGATAGAGGTTTAAAAATAATTTGGATGAAAATGATTTCTATATCCAAAAAAGAAATAGAAAAAAATATATCGCAAAAAAAATATATATATATATTTTTATTTATAAAAATTCAGTATCGCATTGTTGATTTGCTACAGAGTTCAAAACTACTGAACCGATCTTAATGAAATTTTTCTTTATTTTGTATGATTTTTTCTAATTTAAAATATAGGATAGTTATTATCGCGATTATTTTTTATTTTTTATTGTTAATTTAAGGATTTATTATTTAAGGGTTATCTTAGTATCTAGGTTTTGTAAATTTTCAATAGATGGCATTGTATTACAATTCAATAATTTCGATATATTCACGTCGCAGGTTTTTTTCAGATTTACATATGACATAGCTAACCTTGCTTTTTTTATTTTTTCAAGTATTATTATTTATATATTTCATTCTAAATATGGTATTATTTTGTGTTTTATTATAATTTACTAAATAGTTTAAAATTATATTAAATCAACATTTTATAACAAAGCCATTAATTCGTGACCGGAGTATCCTAGTATATACATGTATATATAATTCAAAGAAAGAAAAATTCGTGTTCCTAAAATTCTGAAGAATCATCATTAATCCAAAAATAAAAGAAGAAACAAAAAAAGGGAAGATATGTACATATATGTGTATAAATATTGTGTGATATATACATCAACGAGGTCAGCGTATTGGAGTGAAAGAAGGAGAAGAAAAAAAAAAAGAAATTCGTTCGTGTTCATAGAGTTGCCGTGAAGTCAGACACCGAAGCATCATCCCCTGCAGGCTCGTGGACCCGGCGTCAGAACCCTTCAGCATTCAGCACACTCGATCACACAACAGTTACCAAAGGAACTCATTTGAGCGGCTGAATGGATAGAAAGGAAGTCAATCTTGGTGAGCGGAGATAAGGCGGCCCCTTACCCTCTCTAGTTCAACCTTCCACAACTCTCTCTCTCTCTCTTTCTCTTCAATTCTCTAGGTTCTCTTTCTATCAGCAACATTACCGCTTAGCGAACCCGTCCTCCTCTCTAAGGAGTCTGCCTTTTTCATAGAAACGGCTCAGCAACCGTTGACGACGCATCGACTTCGAAGTATTTCCCTTACTACAATTTTCTCTTCCTATTTCTTTAAACGCACATACACAACACACAAATATACACATAGATACGAGCTAACACAACACAAATATATATACACACAGTCTCTTCCTTCGATCTTTCACTTTCAAACGTCAATGGTTTACCAAGTATTTCAAGCAAAACAGTATTTTTTTTCCTTTTTCTTTTTTTAACTCGATCGATCTTTCAACGTTCTGTTGTTGAAGTCAAAAAGGAAACAAACGTATCGATGGGAAGGATTTAAATATTAGTATTAAATATTAAAACGTATTCTCTGTTCTTAATACTCTATAAATAATTCTCAAAATGCTATTCTCCAACCCCCGATCGTTCTCTAGCCCCAATCACGCAACTACTTAAGCTCCTAACTAAACCCCTCTTCTTTCGTACAAACCTTTCGAAAAGATCGATCCTTATTATAGCGTATTCGCTTTCACGATCAATCCTCTTTCTTAGGTCTATAAGCTGGTGCTGCTGGTGCTGCTGCTGCTGTTAGAAAGAGAAGAGTATGAAAAGTGTCGTCATAAATAAATTACGAATTAAGGTATAAAGCTTATTTTCTTTTTTAGGGATCGTGAACCTATCGTACATGTTTATTAGTTCACACCGACTCCGGTATGGCTAACGGGGGGTAACGTAATTACATGTAAATAAATGTATGGGTCTGGATAGTTGTCGGCTTGCTAGACTCACTTTAGTAGGGTGTGGGGGAGGTGGATGAGAAGAAAGGAGGAGTGAAAAGGGGTAGGGATAAAGAAGAAGAGAGAAAACAAGGATAGGAATAGAAGTAGGCGGTTGGAAACACTTTAGTACGCATCTAACCTCATCTTCTTTCATTCTTCTTTTCTTTTTCTTCCCCCTCACCATCTTCCACTCTTCTTCTTCTTTTTCTTCTTCTTCTACTTCTATTACTATACTCCTTCTTTCGAAAGGTGGACGCGGACGTACCCCCACCACCACCCACCCCCCACCGGCCCCAGCACTTACCTCGAGACGGTATAATTTTCGCGAGCACGTCGCTGAAGCACGGCGCGAAGTTTTTCTTTAATATATTCTTACATGCGCTAGCAGATTAGATTAAAACGGCGAATGCATAAACCTCCGTTCTTAACGGTATTCTCCTTTTCCTTCGTTCTCTTTCTCATTCTCTTCTTTTCTCTTTCTCTCTTTCTATCTTTTTTGCTAACGTTTATTTCTTTTTCTTTCCACTTCCCTTCAAAACCATTTTCGGTACACTTTCCTTATACTCTTTTTTTAACCGTAGCTACGAATGACGACTAACACTGTCGTATTTGTATGATTTATTTTAAGTATCTTGGGAAACAAAAAGAGAGAGAGAGAGAGAGAGAAAATGAGGATTCAGCATAAAAAGGTTGAACGCGATGAAATTGGGATGGCCGATTTAAAGTAGGATGATAGAGAAATGATATGTAAGTGGATTAAATGGTCGAGAATAAAAGGGGAAAAATTAAATGATTATGGTTGTCGTTGGTTATTGTTATGGAAAATTATTGTTTTTAATAACAGTTTATCATTCGAGCAAGAATTTCTGGTAATATATACAAATCGTTTAGAATCTTTAAGCTCATATTACTCGATCATATATTTAAAAAAAAAAGAAGAAAACTAATAGGTTGATAAAGTAGAAAACTACCTATACAACAGTTACGATAATATAAAGTCAAGAGGTATAGAAAAACCGATTAAAAATAACAATTAAAAAGAATCAAATCTTATCAACATTATTATATAAACATTTAAAGTATAATCAAATAATTTTTAATATACATTTTGCAGGATAATCATTTGGATAATCATTTATTAAAAATCCAATAGTATTTAATACGTATTATTAAATAAAAATAAAAGTAAATATCACATTTTATTATCTCTACTATATAAATGTTACGAATAATTTATTACTTGTGATATTTAAAATAAATCATTTGGAATAATTTAAAAAAGAAAAGAAATGATATATAATTCGTACACTAAATAAACATTTTAGTTGAAGTACTGATCCTAATTATCTGAATCTCTTTGATATCCTTAGATCCCTTAGATCCAAATGACAAATCACTAGGAGAAAACTCATTACTGGTTACAAAGAGTAGACCAATGATTTAAGGTTTAAGCACTGGGCGAAAGCAAGAGAAGATCTTCCGTAGAGATGTTGTGTGGTTTTGCTTGGTCTCTTTTGTAAAGCGCGTGTATACAGAAGCCGCCGTCGCGGTTACGTGGTAGCTGCGATTACACGATCCTCTCTTTTCTCTCTCTCTCTCTCTCTCTCTATCTCTCTCATTCTTCCATTTCTACCTATATACACACACACATACACATCTCCTTCCGTCGTTGAACTCTCGAGAAAGCAAGCTAGGAGAATATTCTATTTGTTTCTCGGAAGTCGAGAGTCCGTAGGACCTCGCGGACATGTTCGCGTGGTGAAATTATGCGCTCGTTTACTTTCGCGCCTCGGGTATCATGCAAACAGTTACCACCGAGCCGCAAGCCGCAAGACCTGGGCACGGTAAAATTACATTTCCAATTCATGAAATGTCAGTTATATGACCAGGGGCGCTATGGCTGGCTAGGCACGGCACTGCACTACTACACAAACTCACTCATTCTCTATCTTTCTCTTTCTCTTTCTCTTTCTCTTTCTCTTTCTCTTTCTCTCTTACTCTATTTTCTTTCATTGCTAACGAAAAGAGCACGCGTGGCTTGTTTCTGTTCACTTTCTCTTTCTCTATCGGTTTCAACCATTCCTCTCGTTCCTCCTATTTCCTTTCTTCTATTTCTCAAGCCAACAATTCTGCCTTTAACACTCAACTTCAACTCCCTTTTCTACATATCACCGACACCTCTTTACTCACGTGCACACGAAAAGCACAATGATGAGGGGCGTTCATTCTAATGCTAGTCCAATTTTGTATAGCTATCCGTTCTCGAAGTTCCCAAAAGTGTACCAGATATACATTGCTATTATAAAGCCTAACTGCGAAACTGTTGGTCTGCGTATTAGAATGACTAGAGTTTCTCGAATAACTAATGGGAAACTACGTAATTTTACAATAATATTCTTTATTCGTTTAATCTTTTACTTTTGTAATGTTAGATCTTCTGTTTCTATTTATAAATTGTAATAACTTTTATTACAATATGAAATGCTATAATAATATTAACAATTTGTTCTTTTGTATCGAATACGTGCAATAAAGTGTTTTATTTTAATAATTATTTTTATTTTTAATTGGAATTGTAAATGACGTAGTAAATTATTAGACTATATTTTAGATACTTTGAAGAGTATCAGTAGAATTTATTAGATTTTTTATATAATAATAACATTGAAATAACATAATAAATTATTAGATAATATTTTAGAAGCTTCGAAGAGTACTATAGTAAATTTTTTGTCACATTTTAATAACAATATCATTAAAATAATATAATAAATTATTAGACAATATTTTAGAAACTTTAAAGAGTATCAGTAAATTTTGTTAGACCTTTTAAATAACRATAACAATAACATAGAAAAAACTCACCTATAACGATGTTAGTAAAATCCACCTTGCCTACAGAAAACTATTTGACAATATTTGAATATATTACATGTAATATTTAACAAAACCAAGCCTTTCTCTTCACCCACGTTTCTACAATAACTACCATTTTCTATTTAAATTGCAATTTCAATAATTATATTAAAAAAACGAAGAAATTATGTCTCCAACCCAGTAGATATATGCAGATAAAAGAAAGGAAAAGGGATCAAAAGAAGTTAGTTTGTCTATATAACGTATTCAGAAATAAATTTGAAGGCTTTTACCTATCAGGATCTTGATATTTACAAATGTCGATGACTATCGATAGCAATATCAATAACTTTACTAGAATCGAAAGGTAGTAAGTTACACAAGCAATTTGTGGACCCCTCCGAAGTTAGGAATCGAATATTCGACTTTCGATATCGGTCACATTATTTAACCCGATGGCGGAGAAGAAAACGATTGAAAATATCTCACTGGCATCATCGATAAAGGATCGCAACGTAATCAACATTCGGCCGATAACATTATCGATACTCGAAACATATGGTTCTTATTTTGAAAGGCTCAATGAGAAGAAAAAGGTCAAAGAGATAAGAAAGTATTTTATCTGACGTTTATTCTCTTTTTCTTCTTCTTCTTTCGGTCCAGTCATTCTAATGACAGTTATCGTAAAAAGATACTAACCATAAGTTATGGGAATACAAAAAGTTTGATATATTTATTTTATAAATAAAATAATCTCAGATGATATTCTATGGGGAATCCTAAAAGTTACATTATTGACAAAAAAAAAAAAGAAATAAATCAGTATTGGTTTTTACAAATAAAATTGTAATATTTTGTTAGTCAATTTGAAGATATGAATTTTCCGTAATTCTAAATATATCTATAATAGCAAAAAATATAAATTTTTTGTGAATTTTATCAATTCGATAGAATATTTTGTATTCCTATTTTTTGATTATTTCGATAAATGTTTGATCAAATATTAATATAACAGAAACAAGTTTGTTATTATGACGGGAAGTTGACTATTTGATTGCTTACGATCCGTTATAATCTGCAGTCCAAACAAATCCTTGGAATGTCCAATAAGCACGTCCAGTAAACGTCAAGGTAGAGGTTCATATCCGACTCAACAAGTTATCTTCTCGTTCGTTTTCGAGCATTTTGCTGTTACCATCATTTTCCATTTCCAGCATAATCATCGTTCCGGTTAATTATAACTTTGCTTAATTGCCTTTGGTAAAATCCTCGGCAAATAGATCCGGAGGCAAAAGAGTTATATACTGAAAGGACCAATGGTTTGCTTCAGAGTCTCTGATTACTCGCAATTGATTAGAAAGCAACGAAGACCTTTCAATGAACGATTTAGAATTTAATCAATAATTCTAATCTGTTAAATATAACTTTTTATACAATTTCTAATGTTTTCTTTTTTTTTTTTTGAAATCCTAAATTATTTTTAAAGTTGTTCATTGTTTTAATCTTTATCGATTACTTCTTTTGAATGTTTATTCAATTTCGACTTAAAATAAATGAAATATATTATTAAACATATTTATATATAATATTATATAATATTTATAATACATACTTATTGTAATATACAATAATATGAACCGTTCAGTGCACACATCGATTAGCTCCACTTTTTGAAAAATCTTAAATTAAAGTGTCAAAGTACTTGGTATAGTTATAACTTTTTATATTTATAATAACTTTCCTGAATAATAAAGATTAACACCATTAAACGGCAAAATTTTGTTGGCCATTGAAAGGAATTTAAAGAACAATATACATTATTTCATCTCATTTCTCAACTTTTTGGTCCCAGTCGGAAAAATTTTTCAATCAATTCAAAACTCAATCGTAAAATCACTGTTGTTGATGGTGCAGTGTTATGGGGACATTTATGCGTTTCCAAGTCCTTCAATCTTTTAGACATAAAAGTTATTTTATCTAATAATCGCTTGGAGAAGAAATGAACTGATCTTTGTAGTGGGACGCACTCGGACTGATTTTTCACCGTATTGAAAGGGTAAAAACAAATATCTTAACAAAGAATTAGAGTTTAGGCAATTAGATAGTTAACAATACATTTTTATTTTATTTAGAAATGAATGATGTACATTTAAAGTATTTTCACTGTATTTTTCTACAAATTACCTAAGCACGTGGTAGGTTTAAAATTAATTCTTAATTATTCTTGTAACATTAAGATCATAATAAGATATAAAAAAAAAAGTTAAGCATCACGACAACAACAACAGAAAATATAGAAGAAAAAAAAGAAGTAACTAAAGAACACAGTAGAAAAAAAAACTAAAAAATAAAAAAGAAACAAAAATAGAAATAGAAAAATAGTCAGGGGAAAGAAAAAAATCATAGGAGAAAGGAAATTTGTCGCGTGCGTGTATGTATGTATGTATACGTATGTGTAGAATAAAGAAGTAGGAGAACAAATTTAGTGTCTCGTTGGGAATCTGCGTATAAGCGTACGTTTCCGCTACGGTTTATAAAATCGGAAGGTTTGAAGTTGGGTAAGGTACGTGGGTAAGAGTAGTAGTAGTAGTAGTAGTAGGAGCTGAGGTATCAAACGTTATGTTACCAGGTATACTTTTTCGTGTTTAGACGCATGTACAAACAAATACATGGGGATACATGGGGGTTTGGTAACGTTCTTTTACGGTGATTTACAGATGCGTTGTCCTTTCTGGCGGCTGGATGGTCGTCCTGGGTCCATCGAAGCTACGTTGCGGAGCTCTTCGATGCTGGGACAGCTTTACGCCGGTATAGAAACGTGCTGGGTAAAAATCGTCGTGTTTTTCCCGTGGGTTCTTTTTCTTTTTCTTTTTCTTTCTCTCTTTTTCTGTGTGTGTATTTTTTTTTCTTTTTTTTCTATCTCTTTCTTTATTTCTTTTACGTATAAACGGAGGTTTCGAGAACGTGCCTCCCCTAATTTATGACCCAGAGACGAGGGGGAAAAAAAAAGAAAAAGAAAATGCGTTTGAAGAAGTTAAAGGATGAGAAGTAAAAGTAACGGATAAAGAAAGAATGATCGAAAGAGTTTATTCGCATCTATATATCTATATTAATATACGGATGGTAAACAATAAAAATAAGAACGACGAACGTTCGCACACTTGTTTATTTTATTGTATTTTTGAAGTGAAAACTTCTTTTGAATGGGGATGATTTGAAAAAATGTAATGCTATGGCATAACGAAAACGGGCCGAAACGGAAGTAAGAAGAGAAAAAGAGATAAACATATAGGATTGAGCCTGCGAGAGAATGAGACAGAATATAGCTATACACTATCTCCTATTCTCGGTCTTCTCTTTATGCTATGCTTAGTAGTTATCGCTCCTGGTTGTATATGTGTATGTTTGTGTGCGACTGCATACTACGATGCGTAGACACATATTATTTCGATCCTATACCTGTTTGTAGGTAGGAGCGATAGAAGGGTAGAAGAATAAACAGAGATAAGCAAGTAGGTAGGCGACAAAAGAATAAGGTCCAAACGAACCGACGGTCGAAATAAAGAAAGAAGGTGTGTGGTCTGTCTTTGTAAGTTGTATAAGTGTGTAAGTTGCGTGAGTCTGGAAGCTATATATATCTATATATGTTATAAATAATAAGAGTCTCGAAGTGTGGCAGGCAATGGAGTTGAAAAAGCATTTCTCGAAAAGATCTCTATTAGTTCTCTCATTGCATTTGTACCAAAACCTTCGTTCAGTCCAGTAGTATTTTCCATATGTTTTTCGTAACCTCTTTATTTCGTCATTCCTACAATGTTTGTTAGACAGCGCAAAAATGTAGATGAAAACGGGAAATTGAAAAACTGTACTAACAAACAAAATTTTATACCTAAGTTTCAAAAAAAAGGATTATTCGTATTAACTTAGTTTCCGACGAATTATATTTCCTTTGATAAACATCCTACGATTTTGGTGTCTATTTATTACTATCTCATTCAGCAGTCCATTTTTATTGCTTGAATTTGGAAAAGTGTACTTTTTATCAGCTATTCCACCCAGAGACCATACCGGTGACTTTGCTATATATGGTAATAATATTATAATAAATTATTTCTGCAGTTATCTTACTCTTGAAACTGTGTATTCGTCAGATTCTCTCGAAACTTAGTCTTTTGAAGGTTTCACTTCTAACACGTGTGATCTGCACACATGATTTTTTATCAATTGCTCGAATTATTCTATAAAATAGTAAGAAGGGTTAGGTCTATCTATAATATAAAATATGCTTTAGTGGAGTGTGTTTGAAAAAAGTTGGGTTGGGGATAGATTGAAGTTATATTAGGCCGTATTAAGTGATTAAAACTCTACAAAGGTGTATATTTGACTGTTAATAGAATGATCCTAACTTTCCGCACTATGCATGCGCCTTCTTAACTATATCTGACTCCAAGAACTTGAATTTCAAATTTGTAAGGGCAAAGGAGAAGGTAATATAGAAAAAAAGACATGATTTTTATTATTAATAATAAAAGGTATATTTGACTATTCTAGAACTATAAAGATTAACATGGTGCAAACAGTTTCTCTTAAAAGTTTACCTATACATTCTCATTAAGATACTTCACAAACCCTTACTCCCTTACTCCCCTAAATAATAATAATTATTTAAACCCCTTACTCCCCTAATAATAATTTTTTTTGGTCAATAAATCTATTAAATCATTTATAATTTAAAATAAAAATACCGATAACATTAAAGACTGGTAAAACATAAGAAATGTTTTCAGACAGCTTATTTTAAAACAATTTCTTAAAAGATTAAAAAAATATTAACAATAATAATAAATATTATCGCTTCTTAAATCTTAAAAAAATCTTTTTCGTAGGTTTCATTGTTATACCCATTCGTATAGCTATGTCTTCCAATTTTAGTGGGACATCTACATGAACAGAAAATTTTCTCAATACAGTAGCAATTACGACTTTAATTTCAATCATTGCAAAGTTCCTACCTATAAAAATCAAATTCATTGCACATGTATTATGATAATCATCCTATATTATACACTCTTTTGATTCAATAAATATATACTGTTACCAATACATCCTCTTGGTCCAGTGCCGAATGGTAAAAAATGTTT